>CM060959.1:126154685-126482185 GCA_030765055.1 Mantis religiosa
ATCCCGTCCCAGAGCCGCATTGTGCGCCAAAAATCTCACTTTGCGGTCGCCTGGGATCGAACCTTGGCCGCCTTTGTGAGAGCGGTCTATCCACTCAGAGGTTTAGTGCCATGCAACTCCTTAGGAGCGTTAGTGTGTTCGACCTGGAAAGGCAATTGTCTGATTCAAATTGTCATTCAACATTTCAATTTCTATTTTTCTCGGCATTTTGTGTGTACGAAGGTGGTACAAAGAAAAAGAATTGTGTAAGCTGGTTAAAATAGTTTTATGACTGATGGATTCTCACCAGGAACAAATAAGAGAGGTTTGCATACATATACCTTGTGTTATTTATTCTAGAATACATCTGTGTGTAACATTGGCATTTTCTATTCATTTGGGTGAAATTCGTAGCAATGAGGTAGACTTTGAATAAGTTTAATAGGTTATTGTTAGTGTTAACATTTTGTAATTATAATGATTAGTGGAAACTACAATAATTTTCAGTTATCCATGAAGTGTGGGATATGAATACGATTTACACTCCCTGCATGTTTGTGGTTTTTAATTCCCGAATAAATACTTAAAACCTGAAGGTACGCTACTATTCATTAATTATCTGATTAATATTACTCACGTTTATTGCGCTTAAATTTCTATAGTCAAGTAAAAGGTCTCCATCAATAACTTTTTATGTATAGAAGTCTCCTAAGTTAATATTTATCATGATAAACGTGAATTAGATGAAAAAGTTGAGTTTAGGAATTTGTAGAATACTTATGAAAGTAAGTAAAAGCGAGTAGAAAAATCCATGAGAGGTGCCGCAAGCTGAAATTTCATGATTTGAATCCCAAGCATGGCATAGAATTTGTTTCATTCTATATGAAAGAACAGAATAGAATTTTTATTCACCGACTGCTATAAATATAAATAAACAGTAGACAGCTTACAGAATGAATTCAAGAAAATAATTTACACTATAGAATTTGTTTTAACAAGAGTTGCTAACTTTTTTTTTTTCTTGAACATCATCCTATGATGGTTTCATGTTTTAGAGATTGGTATTATGAAACTTCAAAAAAGTTCGTATGCTCGTTTAGTGTTATAAAATTTATACATGTGCGGAAGTTTTCTGGAGCGATCGGATTCCAAGTCCTTATCTGGTAAATTTCATCTAACTCGTAAACACAGATGATAACGTTGAAACATGAAATGCGCTATACACTCTGACATGGACGAATCCAAGATATATATAAAAGCTTCTTCAGCATCATCAAAGAACACTGCAACCTGGGACAGAGCAAAACGCTATGTAATAAATTCTTCTCCAATTTCTTCTCTCATCTTCTCTTCTATACCGGATTTCATCACGCCCATTCCATATTTTACTGTCGTTATTTCACTTCGTATTTTGTCCATTTTAGCCAGTAATTTCTTCAATCGCTGCTTCTTACCCCACTTTTTATACATGTGTGATTAGATGAGAACATTAAAAGTATTAAAACAGCGTGATATAAGCTTAATTTCACTTGTATTAATGCTCTTATTGGTCCGTATATATTTCCAAAGCACTGGTATTTCCTTAACTCCCTGCTTTACGCTACAACCCTAGTTTCTTGACGTTCATCGACGATTAGTGCCTGACTTACTACGAGTGACCGTGGAGCTGGCAGATCATCTGATATTGCCGGATAGGCCGTAGTGTATGATTCGGAACGTTTTAGATTAGACTATTGGTTTTAATTTGGGAGGGCTTTACGAGCTATCTCTACACTCATCTGGGTCTATGTATAAGATACAAAAGTCAATTGTACTCCGATAGATATGATTAGATGTAATCTGTATTCTCACTGGTTGGGTTTGACGATTTTGAGACTATTTTGTAATCTGCTCTGGCTGGATTTAGTGCGGAGCTCAGCTTTTGCCGCTGTTAGGATTTACTCCATTGTTACTTTGTATGCCCGCAAGACAAGCGGGAACCCTATATTGCCCAAACTGGCGTCTTCTAGAGTCATAATCACCAAGATACCTAATCAGGGCGCTTTGATATTGTCAATGCTCACTGGCTCTCTCCCTTTTACATTCTCAAGTCTGGGCAGAATTGTTTCTAGAAACATCTAAAGATCAGAGTCCCTCGAATAGTATGAATGGATGGTTCTCGGCCCGCAGTATTTAGTAGAACTAAACGGAGAGATAATTTCCGGCTCGTGACGTTAGCACCCGGGTGAGATGTTTATTGCCCGTCCCACTTTTGTGGCGGCATTGACATCAACGGCTCGCAGCCACAAGAGCCCAACAGAGGTTGATTATCCAACTGATGTTATCCATGCTTCTGCAATCAGGGTTTCCATTAGCTATCATAGCTCCTCGAATTCCTTGCTGTGACGGGTGGACACTGGTTCCCCCCACATATGGGCTGGAAAGTGCACAGCCCCATGGATTGACTGAACCCACTTGTATTCCATGGTTGGGTAATGGACTCATCCAATTACACTGTTAAGATAGTTTACAAATAAGAGGATTTTTAAAAACTGTGATGACGAAACTGCGGGTAACTGCAGAAAAAACTTAAGTAGGTAATTTATCTACAGCAGGTAAACAAAAGTCACATAAAGATGGATTGTAACAAAGCATCCTTATGTGTTACACTCACACGACTTTCTCTATTCCTATCCTTTACTTTTAAATGCTTCTGTAAACTATGCTTACAAAACTTTCTACTTATCTCATGTGCATTCGCATGGAAAAAAATCACAGTGCACTTAGATATAAAGATATACAACTGATTTCCAAAATATTGTGACTTTGTGGGTTCCTAAAATTAAAAGTCTAGTTTGCAGAAATTTAAAATGCTCTTTATTTTTGTAGAAACACGTTTTGTACAGACCTTTGCAGCAGTAGAATTACGTAACGTACACAACCGCAGCTTTCAAGGTTGTCTGCCACACGTCCACAAACAAAGGAATTCATTTTCAAATCACTACGCAAATCCAATTACAACTGTCCCATGACAAACTAGTCGCGGCTTCTTTTATATCTCCTCATTGCCCTAGAAATTAGTGGAACGCTCTGTAACAATCAAGACGGCATCAGAAAATGAGAAACTTCCAGGCATCTATCTGTCTCTTTCTTTCTGTTTCGGCAAGCTTTTATTTCCGCGCTGCCCTATCTGTTTCTTTCGCGCGTGCCTGCCTCGCCCGCCGCAACAATACCTCGCGACAATATACTTAACCACAGATTTTACGCAATTACAAGACCTTTAAGCAAATGGTCGACCCTCCCTAAAATGTCTGTGTCGCTTACAAAGGTTGCCTTTGTGCTGCTAATGTTATGTTTGTGACATACACATAGGTACACCTCTTACACGGAGCTACAAACGCTTCTGAACACCACTCCAATATTCACGCATAAACTGCGTCGCTGCCGCATTCAACCAAAGCTCTAAGCACCAAAACACGCTATTCTCAGTACTACATACTCTCTGCTCCAGGCCTCGCATTGATGTCAGGAACTGGAACTGGAAACCTCTCGAAATGTCTTTTGCGTAGTAATAATACATTTCCGGCCCAGCTTCGTGGCATGAACTACCGTCTGCTCTTGAGGGCGTGCCTTTCCCTTTCCACCAGCCAAGAAACAACAAGACTAGGCGATTCCCCTACTCTCGTTCCTCCTAGCAAACGGCAGTGGCGACGTAATCTCTCCAAGACAAGCACATGCAAGAGAGCCAAGAGCGAGTACCGTCTGTCTGGGTATTTTTGGGCAATGGGTAAGTCGCCAGGTAGCTATCAACTTTACAAATGTATCCGTGCGATACAAAAGATATGATCCTTACGTAAGCCTTTTTTGTCAGCGCTGGTATAGTAGCCGTATTCCCATAAAAGCCCTGGGTGTTCAGCTGGCGAGCCTGTTTTCAATATCCGCTTGGTGCCTCATGTATGCCGTGGTGGTGAGAGTCGCTCCTAAGGTAAGCAATGCATTATGCCAGGGTTTTTACGGAAGTAATCTAACTCTACTAATTGTAATTTATTTTTCATCTTTCCTTTTACATCAAATGGAAATACAAAATCAGGATTACAATTATAAAATCCATACTGGAAAACGCCATATATTCCTAAATCCTGAAAATCCTACCATGTTTCTTGCCATTGAATGATTCCGTCCCCCTACACCTAACCCTAGATTTTTGTGTATTGGAGGCCCTCTACTCCTTTTTACACATTTTGACATTTCACCTATCCTAATACACATTTTTCTCTTAATTGTTCTTAGCCATCTCTCTTTAACTTTCCCTAAATAATTCCCTATATTTCTCCTGTTCGTTTCATCTTTTAATGATTTTTTTTTCTAATGACTACTTCGCGCCCCCCCCCCCAAATTGTCCCATTTACGTAGCCAGGCCTGCTTTCTCAATATCTTTGTTTGACTACAATATAATATACACTGGAACTGTGCATTCTCTTCTCCACACAATGGACATTTATCTAGCTCCCTCTCTTGACCTCTGTACCTTTCAAGTTTCTCACTCCAGTTCTCGCCCTAACTTATCACATGTGTCTATATATCCTTCCCTCCCCCAGGTTGATTTTATTTCTCTATATAACCTCAGTTAGGTTTTGTCACTTATACTGGCAAAAATGTCTTGTCTGTCATTATCTTCCAATCTTAACTTTTTGTTCAGAAGTCTCTATACCCGTATTCTGCATTTATCCAAGAATGACCCATACCTATCTGCTTCAACACGTCATTCATTTTATGTGCCCAAGAGCCAGGGCCGTAGTGGAGGGGGAACGCGGATGTACACCGTCCTCCCATTATTTGTCGGAGGGGGACGTAGTCCGCTTACTAATTATGTTATTTATACTTTTCTAATTCATTACCTTTCTTAATTTAACATTCAAAATACTGCAAAAATACAAAATATATACATTCAAATAATCTTTATGACTATTAGTGGACCTTCAGTACATATGTGGAATCTAACGAATGTCGGGTAACTCTAAGCTTCATGGACCCCGGGCTCATTTGAGCTTAATTTCACCCATTCCATTCATATTCCGATATGACATAACGTTGGAAGACGTAAATTACAACAAAAAAGTGGAATCTAGACGATTACGTAAAAGAATGGATAAAAAGTCGTACACATGCTCAGGACAACCAAAGCATGAAGGCGAATCTACATGTGCAGAATTCTGATCGGTTCTCCAGCATCAAGAAAATGTTTAAGTTTGCGTCCCCCCACTTTTTTTTTTTTTTTTTTTTTGGTTAGGAATACGGCCCTGCCCAAGACCCTCCCCAGTTACTTCTACTTGTGTTGGTTGGCCTTTACAGGTGCTTCTGATGTCGGAGTGTACATCAAATGAGGTGTGCTTGTGCTTAATATCATTTCACTTACAACAGCCACTTGTAGATGCATCAGTTAAGGCGGTGCCAGATACCAGAGGCTGGATAGGATGAAGGTGTAGGACTTGTGGGCGTAGCTAGAATTCTATACATGAGATGAAGAGGCGTTATTAGGTCCTAAGGGCATCCTTGGGCATGCGTAGCTCTTCCGTCTCCGGAGAAACCGATGTTCATATTGACTTAGCGTTTACCAGTTGACTGGGGTGAGGAGTAACTGTGGCGCACAGTGGATGCGTTTTCACGCACAACGTCCTCAACGTAAGGTATACCGGATTGGGTGTGAAGGGAACCTATAGTCCGTATCGTAGATCATCGTAATCGTACTGTACTGCAGAACGAGCTACCGAGCCTCAGGCCTAGAATCCCTACAGGATCAGAGGTGGAATGTAGCAATATACAAACGTAGTTTCAGGTCAATGGGCATTGTGAAACGGAATATTGGATCGAACTGCCTGAACGCAGCCTGGTCGAGGCCGACTTCTGCCCTGACATGCGGAATGAAGATGAGATCGCGATCCAATTGGATTCCCATATTTGGAGATCGAGCCTTGGGATTCTTCTCCGTTGCAACCACAATTTACTTTCTGGCCGACAGCTGTGGAGGTTTGTCAGCACTAGGACGTAGTTCTGTGGAATGATGGCCATCATCCACCTCTCAATCCATCTATCGATAATCTGCTTTGTCGTTGTAGCGGAGGGAGGCAACATTGGACGTTTCTATTTCGTGTCAGAATGAGGACGTCGGCGGCATACTGACACAGGACAATACCACAGAAAAGTCAGACATGTAGGCATCGAAGAGTAGCGGTAACAGGAGCTGCTATGGTTTGACTGAGGTTAATTTCCCTTCAATCTGAACCCTGAGAATGCGATCCCGGAGGAGACTGCTGATCAGACTGAGGTAAGGGGGAGTTGTGCTTCATTGAGCTTGTAGAGTCGGTCCTGGTGCCATGTTATGGCGAAAGCCTTTTCCACGTCCATGAGTACTATAACTTTTTTGTTTAGTTTTCCTAGAAACCAAGGGCAGCCTTATCTAATAATCGCACAGCTGCAAGCTTGTGCAGTGGTCCCAGTGAAAACCGAACTGGCGATCTGGAAGCAGGTGCCGTTCCTCGAAAAGCGGAGTTTAGGCGGGACAGGATCAAACGCTCAAATGCTTTTGAGAGGATAGGGGGGGTGATGGAGTGGGAGCTTGATGGGGAGTCTGGATCCTTGCCAAGTTTCAAAATTCATTTCAACATATTGGAAAGTGGCGGAGATGCACAAATGCATTATAAATCCGCGTCATATGGATCACGGCCCTTCTGGTGAGGTTTTGGAACACGAGTGCCGTGGCACCATCATTTCAGTAAATTTGTTCAGTTTCAGGCTATGGTTTTGAGAGACCACCTATCTTGGTGTGACTGTAGGGTTGTGAATCGCCTCGTGTGGTGAATGGGGTACATGATAAAGGTAGTCTGCCGTTTTCTCCAACACATCAGTATCTCGTCATCCTGGGGATCTTCCTGGTGCTCAAATTGAGACTCTAAATACTCTGCAAAGCTAGTGGTTTTCTCTTGGGGCTTAAAGGCGAGTATTACCCTAGGGCAATGAAGGGGATGTGAATGCTGGCCTCTATCCGTTCGAGGCAATTGTATTATGCATCAAGGGTGCTTCTCTGTGAGATCGATGTTTTTTGTGGTTTACTCCCAGGACCCGTTTAGCAGAGTATGAAGCAGTCTTCTCGCCAGGGATTTGAACCGCTAGTGGACTGCATGTGTCCTGCCATAGCTTAAGGACACTGCTTTGGGTTTAAGTAGCTGTCGGATTTCGTTAGAGATGGTTCTAGGATTTTGTTGGTTTGATATGTGTGAACGTACCACATTTAAAATGTTTTGGGAGAAGTCCAAGATTACCACTTCCAGCGGTTTGATGGATTCGAAGCGTGGTCGCGGGTCTATGGATTGGATTAGGTCAATAACGATTGCATCCTGGTCGACCTCGAATGTCAAGTCTGATTTTTTTAACAGAGGTGGCATCTCAATGTTGAAATACACCAAGACAGTATCGTGGTACGAAACCAGTTCATTGACCGCGATAAGCCTGCATGGTATAGGAAACTTTTGGTGAGCATGACGTCAAGCACATTCGGCCTACTAGGCCGCGCCGTGGCTCAGTGGTTAGACCGCTTGGCTCTCACCTAGGCGGCCCGGGTTCGATCCCAGGCGACCGCAAAGGGAGATTTGTCGTGGACAACACAGCGCTGGGGCGGGTTTTCTCCGGTATCTCCGGTTTCCCCCGCCATCTCATTCCACCGGTGCTCCATCTTCATCTCATGTATCATCAGTGTCATTGCCTGCGGTGCCGTATGTAGTAAAAGCGGGCATTAAACACTACACATTTCATTTCATTTTGGCCTACCGCGAGCAGGACCTCTCGGACCATGTACGATGAGGCAGTAGAGCCGGTGCCCCTTGGCGTTACATGTACTCTTATGAAGTGAGCATGTTTCACGTTGAGGTTGCATGCGATGCATACCACTGGGTGTAGGTTGAGTAGGGTGGTATAATCAGCCTGATAGAAGCGATGGTCATGTGCTGCTACAAGCAGCAGCGTCTCTAGCCCACCAATGGCAAGCCTAATGGGACAGGCCTCCACGTGCTGGAGTGGAGGGAGAGTAGGTAATATGGTTTATAACGAAGACAGTCACCTCGTCGGCCACCCCAATCTCACCAATGGGTGATGTAACTTGGCAACGAAAAGCTAGTGGCAGAATCCAGATGAGTTTCGCAGATCATCAGAATGTCAACGACTGTACAAGCTCAAGAACATTGGGGTAGTGACCCCGATGCCATTTGCATTCCAGAATGCAGCATTCAATGGCCTCTGGACGAGTCTCAAGACCATTACTTAGCGGAATCCAGAAACAGATGCCCCAACATTTTAAGCACTATAGCATGTTCTTGCATGGAGATCAGAAGGGGATTGCAGTTTGCTGTTGTATATAGAGTAGCGAGATCACCAAATCACAGTCACCATCCATGCAACATTATTAGCTATTGCATATGTTGATCGGCCCAATAATTGCCAACATGAGCACCTCTTTTGCTCTATCAAGTGGATAGTTTTCTTTATTCATAATAATTTGGATCAGTTTACACTAAATAAGCATTATCGCTCACACTACACCAGAAATGCTGAATCATTACACCTAGAACAGCATAGATTTTCTAAGAGTATTGTTAGTATATCCCATAACGGAGTGATTCTTTATAACAAGCTGCTCAAATCTTTGTTCACTACCAAGTAAAAATTTTAAGTTGAAAGTGAAAAAACTTACTGAAACACAAATTTTATGCGATAAATGAATTCTTAGACACAAAACCATAACAATTCATTGTTTTCCTTAGCTCTAAGTCCTCTTATATACATAATGAAAAGCTTATTTGAAATTTTGTAAATTTAGTGTACTCAAGTTTCTTGTGTTTCTATAATTATTGTTTCATATGTATTATTACACCATATGGCATGAATGTATTTGTATTGTATTATTCTCTCCCTTATTTTCTTTTCTCTGTATTGATATGTTATGCATATAAAATATATGTATATATTTCTGACAAAGGCATGAAATTGTAAACATTTCTGATGGTGAATAAAGGCTTACTTACTTACAGTGCAGATGTCATCCAGAGTCTGCAAACGATACTAATGCTACTCCATGCCATGTGCCATGTGGTGCTGGCTGGCTGTATATAGCCAGAAGGTTTTTGCTGCGTGCCCTGATGATGCTGGTGAACATATTCATCTATAGGATAAACTCATATGCAATGGAGCAGAAGTAATCTTGTGATTAATGCTAGTGTGGTGTTTGTTCTGGAAGACAGCTTATCATATAATGTCTCACATCCCAAAATAAATACATGTAGTGAAGGAGACACAGGACAGATGCAGTTGCCCCATTCTGGAGCCACCTAGAGAAGATGATAAACCATTCATCAAACAAATAGCCCTCTAGTGTCCATGTGGTGTACTGTTTCATTGGGGCAAACTTGTGTGCCATCTATGTAACACTGCCATACATTACAAAACTTAACAATATCAGAAATATGTCTGTTAACATTAATAATTTTATAAACAAACGATAGAGCGCTATTGCAATAAATCATTTCTGCAGGGGCAGCTGATGGCTCTGAAAATTCATGGTTTACAAAGTTATCCATGCAATTTAATTTTTTAAAGTAATAAAGTTTCTTTAAGTCTATCATTATAGACTGCTGTACACATAAGTTTTGATATTTGATATTTATTTATTTGTACAGTATCCATTACAAATTCAGTACAATAAATTTTAACATAGAACATGCCCTATTATACCTCCTGTACAAATACATGAAATTGCTGACTCAGGTCCCCTGACTATAAGCTTTTGGTTTTCCTGAGCAGCTTGATGCCATTTCTTCTTGACCTCTTCTTCTTTTATCCTAATCCACTTTTCTCTTATCCTATATAAGAAATCACCTATACATCTATTTTTCTTTTCTCCCATCCCCGTTAGCATGTGTACCACCAATATTTCTTTGCTCACACTGTCCCATTTCTTATTGCATATTTTTCTCCTGTAATTTGTTAGCTCCTTACATTCTAATAGGTAATGAACAGTGCTTTCTTCATCTCTACAAAATTCACATATTCCTACCTCATTACTTCTCAACCCTTTTAAGTATAATATTCCTACTCTCATCCAGCTATGCCTTCTCTTCAAGTTTTGCCACATTGATCTATATATTTTTCCCTACCCCATTCTGTCTTTTAATTTCTTATAAAATTTCAAAGATTTCTTTTCTTCTATACTTTCCCATATCTCTTGCCTATCTATGTCTTGTAGTGTAGTTCTCATTTCCTTCCAAAAAACCGCCATAATTTGTCTCCTCTGCTCTCCATAGATCTCCCATGCCTATCTTTAATATCATTCTTTCCACTTCCGACCACCAGCTATTTGTATTTTTAATGCTTTACTATTGCTTCATGCACAGATTCAATAATTACCCTTTCTGCTCTTTAATACACTTATACCAGAATTTCAATATTCTCTCTATTATTATTCCCCTTCTTTTTGTATTACCTAGCTCTAGTAATGCCACCTCTCTAGGTGTTGATTTTGGCAGCCTGGTAGTTCTTTGCAAAACAATCCTTACATCTTGTCTAATTGGTACACACGTTAATGGTAATTCACAACATGCACATTTCATAAACACTCTAGAATATATAACACTCACCTATTTATATAGAAACTCAGCTCTTCTCTCCTTTCTGCTGGCAAACTTATCAATGACCAACTCATTGAAGTTCCTGATCTGCATGATGAAGTTGCTTACAATGGAACAACCTCGCTTCAAACACGAGAAGTCGATTGGGAAGGCGTCAGGAACTGCCTCCGCACTTCCACTCCGCCAAATCCCAAAATCACAACTTTTTTGTTCTGGGACCTCTCCTTTTCTCGGTTTACATCAATGATCTGGAAGACAACATAAATAAAGCAGACACAGTACTTTATGCAGATGATACAAGTGTTTTTATTAGAGGGGAAAATATTACTGTTGTGCAACATAAAGTAAATTGTGTATTTAATCAATTAAGAGAATGGTTTGAAATAAACAGGCTAATAGTTAATGAAGATAAGACAGCAGCTATTCTCTTTCACCACGTCCAAAATAAGAATTTAAGTAACCAAACTATTCATCTCAGTGACAATGTTATCAAATGTACAAACACAACTAAGTTTCTTGGTCTTGATGTTGATGAACACTTAAAATGGTGTGAGCATATTTGTTTTGCTATCAGATTGGCTTTAGAGACATTAAGCGTGGATTCTCTAAGGATTCTTTATTATTCATATTTCAACTCACTCATGTCTTACGGGATCTTGTTTTGGGGCAACTCGGTAAGACATACTTCAGTATTCAAAATGCAAAAACAGGTAATTAGAATCATTACAAGATCACCAACAAAAAGTAGTTGTAGAGCGCTATTTAAACAATTACGTATTTTACCATTACCCTCATTATACATATTTAAAGTCTTGGTGTATGTTAAGAATAATTTAGAGGAGTTTCAACTAAATTCACAGGTACATAATTACTACACTCGAAGCAATAGTCACCTCTCGGTAATACCACACAACACTGTTTTGTTTGAAGGAAGTGTCACATACAACGGGATTACTCTATATAATCACTTACCACATAACATTAAAAATGTAACCAACATCAATAAATTTAAAAGTAGACTTAAGGATTTCATGTACACTCATTGTTTTTATAACAAACAAGAGTATTTTAGAATATGTAAATCTATAGTTCATATAGAATCACTGTAAATATTATACATATGTATTATTAGAATGTGTATTCTTTTCCAGTTATTTTAGCACATGTAAATCTTTCTCCTTAGTATTATACATAAGTATTATTAGAATGTCTGTTCTTTTCTGATTTGTAAAATATGTATATTTCTGACGTGTCCCATAACATGTATTTGTGCAGTTGGACGTTTAATAAATAAATAAATGGAAAGCATGGCCAATGCAGACAGTCTCTCTTCACACATTTTGTTACTCTGCCTCACATGTTCTCATGGGAACTGTCAGAATCATATTAAGAACTCATATTAAGAAGCTTAACGGATTCGCTAAAAGTGGAACACAAGTTATTGTCTCTGAAAATCTCCATTAGTAAAACAACCCCAGCTATGTTTTTAAATTACTCAGTGCTGTAAATTGTGGAAAGCTTTGTGATCAGCTTCTTTTCTTCATCGAAAGAGCAACTTTTACATGATATGCTGGAAGCAATACATTATATTCTGAAAATCTGTCAGGCCAAAACAGAACTGCTGCTTCCATATGGCCAACAAACCTGAACCTTTCTTTCATTTCAGTAATGATAACGTCACATATTTCAATTGGCTCTCTTTTTCTCTCAGTGTGTTCTAGGAGTTTTCTTCTCTTGCTTACATTCTCCATAACTTCGTTGAAATTTATGGAACTTCTAATTTTAAGGATTTCCACCTCAAAAGAATTCAATCTATTCTGGACCATTTCAGGGGTACAGTCACTCCTCTGAAATTGATTGTAGAAAATACTGACATGGGGCATAATTTTGTGGAAGAAAGACACCCAAAGTAGGAAATCTGAATAAGTAAAAATTCCAATAAAACCAGATGATTGAAGAACGGAGCTTGTATCACTGCCCCTAATAACTTTCATGCATTCTATTAATTCCTCTCTGTGTTCAAAAACTGTATTAACGGATCTGGATTGAAAGTACCACCTCATAGGCACTGACCTTGGCAGTCACTTCTGCATCACTTCCTCTACAACTGATGTTCTCTGAGGGGAATTAGAAAAAAAAAGCACAAATTCCTTGAATTCCATTGGAAATTCATTCAATGATCCAATTTTAGCACCAAATTAAGCAGAATGTTCTGCAGTTTTGATACCTTGTCACTAGATGTGCAGATGTTTGTTTTATTCCTAATTACTATTGTTGGCAGCTGTTTTCGACATTTTGTTCTAGTCAATGTGAAAATGCAGTACACAGTAAATCAACGACTCTTCCTTGTGAAGCAATACTGGATTACAAATTCAATTACAGCTACTTAAGAGGCATACCAGAGAGAATTTGTTGCTCGCAATCGTCCCAAAAGAAACACTGGGACTGGTAAACAAATTGGAAACAACTGGATCTCTGCTGAGTGAAGAAAGCAAGCATCATTCATATAGACTTCCCATGGTTGTTGTTGACGTAAGAGCACGACTGGAGCAGTCACTCAAAAAATCATTAAGACGTTTTTCGCAGGAGACAGGGTACACCTACTCAATGTGTCAGAGAGCTTTGGAAAGTGCAGCTCTAAAGCCATTTAGGGTTACGGTTGTTCATGAGCTACAGGAACAAGATAATGATAAAAGAATGAATTATTGCCGTTGGTTTCAGACGTTCATTGTGCAAAATCCTGCTGTATTGTCCATCACATGGTTCAGAGATGAAGCATGGTTCCATTTATCCGGTTATGTGAACACACAGAACTCATGCAATTGGGCCATTGAAAATCCACATGTCATCCATGCACCTATGCACCCAATTAAAATCGGAATTTGGTGTGCAATATCTGCACAGAGAATAGTGGGACCAATGTTTTTTAACCAAACTGTGAACACTGCAGAGTACCGACTGATTTCATAGTTTGTTGAACAACTGGACGATGTAGAGTTGAGTCAAAGTTATTTTTTGCAAGATGGCGCTACACGCCATACATCAAATGAATCCATGGAACTAACTGCAAGTTTCTTTGACAACGGATAATTTCCAGGAACCTGTGGCCACCAAGATCTCGGGATTTGACATTGCTGGACTTCTTTCTATGGGGTTACTTAAAAGACAGGGTTTACACCACACGTCCCCAGACATTGATGATCTGAAGTACAACATGACACAGGCGATTCAAGCTATTGACAACAGAGTCCTCCTACGAGTGACCAGTAACATGGAACGATGTGTCGATTTGTGCCTTATGCATGATGGAGGACATTTTCAACATTTAATATAGAGGTAAATAATCTCCCAAATTTCCTCTACATTTAAGGTCTAATAAGTTGTCGCTAACACAATTTGTTTCATTTTGAAGCAATTAATGAAAGAAATGTGTCAGTTCTATATAAATCACTCTGTCTGAGTAAAAACTATGATACAATGAAGCACAAAATTATATTAATGTTTTATTAGTTTATAAAACTGAACTGATATTTAAAATCTCATAAAATCGTATGATCATTTTCAAGCATAAAATGACGCTGAAACCATCCAAGATACCACTGAGTATAGCTGCTCACATTCGAATGTGGGAGAGAAGAAAAGGTGCTTTACTGAAGAAGAGTTCACTTCTTGTGCTGCATCAGTTTGATAGTTATTTGAAAGATTCTGTTAGAGAGAGAGAGAGAGAGAGAGAGAGAGAGAGAGAGAGAGAGAGAGAGAGACAGGAAAATACAGATTTTGCTGTTATTCTGGGAGTTACTTCACAATTGCCACTTCTTGATGTCCCAATAAATAAACCCTTTAAAGTGCATATGAGAGAGAAATGGAACAAATGGATGATCGATGAAAACCAACATGAATTCACACTGAACAATACTTTAAAACAGCCAATAACAAGAATATTATTATTTTGGTTATGAATCCTTGCAACTCTTGTTCTCGATGGTTGCATCAGTGTGCTGTGTGCTGCTGCCAACTGAATCTGAGTTGTCAGATAATGATACATTTCCCATAGGATTGAATATACAACAATTTATTAAACTGAAAAGAAGTTTAAATCAAATACTGGACATTTTAATGTTTTGCGTATAAGACACATTTGAATTTTGGAGGCAATGTTTCAAAGAAAACCATGTATCTTATAGTACATAAAATACAGTATCTAACACAAGATCATGTTTAAAAAGAGCCAACATTATAAGAATAAATTTTATAGGCAAATATAAGAAAATTGTAGACAATTGCACACTTGAACATTATATTTTTACTACAATTCAAAGCCCTCCCTTAAAAAAATAAACAATGCCATAGCAAACAGTAATGTTGTTTAAATTTGCTGCTTCCTCCTAAATATTGTCACGGCAGCAGCAAATGCCTACTACAAAAGAATTAAGTGTGAGTCACCTCATTCCACCATTTTTATTGTTTGCTGCAAGAGAAGCAAAAAACGGGACATTCAAGGACTGTCGCTGACATCATGAGCCAGACCTGACTCAAGAGACAGTTATACAGAGTGTTGAAAAGTTGTGAAAATATGCTTAGTTCCGAAAATATGCTTTGAACCTGCTTGCTTATGAATGCCTATTTAATGGAAATTTAAGTAAGGCATAATTGCCAACTTCCTGAAATCAAAACCCATAAAATTTTTCCTCATTCAGGTAAAATATAATAATTTTGTAATGATTTGAAATTTTTCAATGCATAAAATACTTATTTCAGCAAATGTACACTTATATTTTTATCAAGGGACTAGTTTTGGAAGCCATTGCTTCCATTTTCAACCTCTCTCAACTATTATCTGTTGCCATCTGCTCTCTTCCCTCTGACCGAGTAATGAACTCTGAAATCCCACCAGTGGATGTGACAAAGAAGTTCATAGTTCCACCACCAGATAATATAGTATAATTTTATAATATAAAAATGTAAATGATGAAGTGTCAATAAACCGACTACAAATAGTTTTTCTGATGAATTAATTAATTTTTCCTACTTTTTACACACTTTTAACTCATTAGTGGTGCAATGAAATTTTAAAGCTACATACTATACTTTTAGTGCAGCCCAATGAAAGAGACTATGATCATGATGGAGAGACATACAGATAAGCTCTGGTCTATCATAACACTGTATACCATTTACTAGAGGTCACCAGTGCTACTATACATTTTGTTACATTCCAGTGAAGGTGGGCCATGATCATGATGAAGGATAGACATACAGATAAGCTCTGGTCTATCATAACACTGTATACTATTTACTAGAGGTTACTAGTGGTACTATACATTTTGTTACAGCCCAGTGAAGGTGGACCATGATCATGATGAAGGATAGGCATGCAGATAAGCTCTGGTTTATCATAACACTGTATACCATTTACTAGAGGTTACTTACTAGTGGTACTATACATTTTGTTACAGTCCAATAAAGGTGGACCATGATCATGATGAAGCATAGACATACAGATAAGCTCTGATCTATCATAACACTGTATACCATTTACTAGAGGTTACTAGTAGTACTATACATTTTGTTACAGTCCAGGAAGGACGACCATGATCACGATGAAGGATAAGTACACAGATAGCCTCAGGACTGTCATAACATTGTATACCATTCAGCATGTAATTTTAAGTTACAATATCATGTAAGACAATTGAATGTTTTGACATGTCCATAGTAAAAATCAGGACAATTTGAATCTGTTGTACAAAGTACAAAAATGTCTCCTTTACCATGAAGTTTGTAAAAAGGTATTTGTTCTAGTAAATTTTTCGGGCAAACATAAAAGTTGGCAAGCATGAAAACTGGTATCCGTTGTTACCCATTTGTTTCTTTACTAAGGAAAGGTCTGTACTACTTGCACACTTTAGCTTAAGTCCTGTAATTTAGTGCTAAGTTCAAGTCCAGAAGGACTGTATTTTGTCAGAGTAACAAACCATCCTTGTCAATTCTTTAGAGTTACTATTTGTGCATGTCTGCCTTATATTTAAGAGATCCTGAGTTCAAATCTCAGTCAGGATGATTTATTTAAGTGACTAAGCTCTATGAGTCCTGGGCTCATTTCAGCATCATTTCATTTAACCTCTGATATGACATGTTGGAGGATATTAAATAAATAATTAAAAAAAAAGGAACTATGTAATAGTTAACCCATAACTGGTGAGGCTGTGTGTCAGATACCCAGCTAAAACTTTGATATGCCACTGCTACCAGAGAGTTGTGATTAGGTATTTGTCCGTTCCTATAGCTTTAAGTCAGTTCATTCCGAGCTGGTTGGAAGTGCAGTAGTCAACAGAGTGGTGAATTGTTTGATCTTATTCATGATTGTTATAAATTCTGGGTATTCCTAACCCAATCTCACCAGTTGCATAACTTTTTTGCGATATTCTTGTTTTCTGTTTTATAGGTAATATGGCATCTAGCCAATTTTTTTTTTTTTTTTTTTTTTTTTTGTAATTTACGTCCTCCGTTAAGTCATATCGGACGATGAACGGAATGGGTGAAATGATGCTCAAATGGGCCAGGGTCTGTAGAGCTTAGAGTTACCCGACATTCGTCTTTCAGGATAAGGGAAAACCCCAGAAAAACCTTATCCAAGTAACTCACCCTGACCAAGATTTGAACTCAGAACCTCTTGAATGTGAGGCAGACATGCTACCACCACGCTACCGAGGCGGGCCCCCCAGTTATCTGTCTAACCTAGTAACCCCAAATGCAGTTGTCATCAAAGCGGTGAGCTTCTTTACATTATTTGTTATTGTTAGAAATTCTGCATAACCATTATCATACCAGTTGCCTATTTTTTTAATATTCTCCTTTCCCATTGAAAATCCACATATTTTAATAGGCTTTTTATACTTCCTATATTACATACTAAACCTTTTAATTTTTAGGTAGCATGGCATTTAGCAGGTGGTCTATGGAACCTAGTGATCCTGGGTTTAGTGATTGGGTGAGATCTATACTGGATGTGTCTGAAAGTGAATGCAGTGAGGATGAAAATGTTATAGAACCAGAGTACATGAGTGCTCATGAAACCGAATCAGAACAAGAAGCATCTGATGCTGAGAATGAAGTGAGTGGTATACCTAACCCTACACTTACTACATCATCACCAAGTTCACTAAAACCACCACATTCTTCTGAAACAGAGACATCGTTATCAGAAGGTAATGAACCCCTTACAAAGAGGCAAAAACGTCAATACCAGCAAAACAAGTATTATGGCAAGGACCGTTCCATCTGGTCCAAAAAACCTCCAGCTTCAAATGTTCACACAAGAAAACATAATCTCATCTCACATTTACCAGGGATAATTGGTCCTGCTAAAGCCCTTGGTCAGATCTATAGGCCCCAGTCTGCTTGGTTGCTACTTTTCAGTGACAAAATTCTGAGTGAAATAACTCTACAAATGAATAAAAAGCTGGGAATCCTGAGGGAAAAGCTGGCCAATGATAAAAGAACTGACTACAAAAGATGTGTATCTGATACAGCTGAAAGCTTTTTGGGGGATTCTTATGTTCACGGCCATATTCAAATCAAATAATGCATGAATGCAAGCTGCGTTAAACAATTAATTGAGATAAATATTAAAAGCAGAAGCATTATTAACAGTGAAGTATTCTTCATATTTAAGTTTGATTTACGAGTCACTATGTTTACACTCAGTCTTCACTTACTTGTTGTATAATCGAAACTTTTCAAGATCATTCGATCTCATCCTCAGCTGTTTGGTGACTAAATGAACCTCAGAAGAGGGAGGTTCATTTAGTCACCAAACAGCTGAGGATGAGATCGAATGATCTTGAAAACGTTTCAATTATACAACAACAAGTAAGTGAAGACTGAGTGTAAACATAGTAACTCATAAATCAAACTTAAATTAATTGAGACATTAGGATTGGAGACTTGGGGTACTATTTATCTGGCAGACAATGTAAACGAAAAATGGGATCAATTCTATTGAATTTTTAGAATACATTTTAATGCTTGTTGTCCTATAAAAACAAAAGTTATGTATAGGAACAGATTTACAACAGTTAAACTTGATTTAGAAACAATAAGGCTTAAAAAGAAAATGAAGCATTATTATGATCTACATAAAGCAACAGGGTATCTGAACTACAAAAATAAATATAAACAGGCTAAAAAAATTCCTTTCTTGGAAGTGTTGAAAACAGTGTTGTTGTGATAAATTAAATTTAAAGGGAGTCGATTAATGCCACTAAACACAAAAAGTAAGTGTTGTTTAGTGTCATTAATCGACTCCCTTTAAATTTAATTTAAGGCTAAAAAATGTTACTTGGCAAGCATCAGTAACCTCAAAGTTAATGTATATAAAGAAAAAATTAACAATTCTGGGAACATCTCTAAAACAACTTGGGGTATAGTTAATGAGGCTAAGAGAAAGTTGCCCATTTCCAAAAATTTTTAATTGAAATGGCTCAGTACAAAATGATCCTATTAAACTCTGCGACTATATAAACAAATTCTTTCTAGAAGTTGCAACTCGTTCAGATAGTCAAAGAATCTTATCCAGATTTTGCGCAACAGAAATCTATCCCTCTTGCTTTATTAATCCACTGACAACTGAAATAATAAATATAACAACTAAATTACCAAACAAAATTACTAGTGAATGGGATGAAATAAATACAGTAATTCTGAAGCAATGTAAATATGTCCTCTTGAGCATCTTATCAACTATTCGATAGCAAAAGCTCAGTTCCCAGATTGCCTAAAATTATCTATAGTTAGACCTATTCATAAGCATGTTGACATTAAGGACATAAATAATTACAGGCCAATTACACTAACTTCAGAGTTAGCCAAAATCTTTTAAGGGTTATACTACAGAGATTATTGTGCTTCTTAGAAAATAATAAAATAATTTCAAACTCACAACATGGATTTAGAAAACATCATTCAACAATTTCGGCCATAATTGAATGTACAAATAATATACAAAGCACTTGGAAAACAAAGAAAAAACTGCAACATTATTCTTTGACCTTACAAAAGCGTTTGACTGTGTAGATCACAGTATACTTCTAAATAAACTAGAAGTATATGGAATTAGGGGTTTAGCTAAAGATCTAATTAGTTTGTACCTTATTGGCAGAAAACAAGCAACACAAATATACAATAAACAAGGAAAGTTAACAATAAAAAATACATCCAGTTTTGAAATTGTTAATTACGGTGTTCCGCAAGATTCTGTGATGGGTCCTCTCTTATTTATACTGTATGTGAATGACATACCTAACATTGGACAGAGTAAAGCAATATCGAATGCAGATGACATGACAATTGTATGCTGGGGCACCTCGATTCTAGAATTACATAATACAATGACACAAACTATTGAATCACTCTTTAATTATTTTTGGGAGAATAATTTGAACTGTAACTTGTCTAAAACAAAGTTAATACATTATTCATTTATATATGAGTCGTATTTAAACTCAAAATAGGTACGTAAGTGAAGCAGATGTGTAATAAATACGACTCATCTATAAATTAATAATTATTTCGCTTCACTGTGGTGTTCCAATACAGTTAAATCTCGATATATTGAAGTGACGTCAAGAGGAACATGCGAAAGTTAGATCCAGCCAATTTAAAAACCGGACAACATGGACATTTAGCTCAAAACAGGTATGTAAGTGAAGCCGATGTGTAATAAATACGACTCATCTATAAATAAATAATTATTTCGCTTCACTGTGGTGTTCCAATACAGTTAAATCTCGAAAGTTAATACAGTTTAATTTCAGGAATTTAATCATAATTTTATCATATTATCAGATTACAATATACATTAATTAACTTTAAAGAGAGTCGATTAAAGACACTAAACAACACTTACTTTTAAATTTTTCCGGAACATGTTTATGAGGCTTTGCCTCTATCATCAGCCGGCTCTCGACTGGTTCTCATTGGTGTAGTTGACGATATTTTGTCACAGGTCTCCTCTGGTGGCGGTTCAAGGAACTTGCTAAACAAATCTTTCTGGGGGATGTTGAAATTGAATACTTTGTTCCTATTTTTTGAAATGAAGATTTGTTCCCATGTGGATAGTTCTTGTTTTCCTGATGTATGTTTTAGTAGTTTTGGTTCTGGATTTATGTTGTGTTTTTTTTCCCAAAAATGTGTGGCAACTGCTGATTTTTCTAATTGTTTATATTTTATGTTTCTAAAGTGTTCCTTTGCTCTTGTTTCTAAATTTCTTTTGGTTTTTCCAATATAAATTTGACTACAGTCATTGCATTCAATTTGATATATACCAGATTTTTTGTTAGATGGAATGGCATCTTTGATGTTTGAGCAAATTAGGTTTTTTAAGGAGAAATGGTTGACTGGTGCTAGTTGAATGTTTTGTTTTTTGAAGACTTTTTTGAATTTATCATAGGCCCATGGATGGTAAGTGAATTTTTTGAAAATCATATTAGTTTCTGTAGCTGAGAGGGTTGTGGTTTCCTTTAGTAGTTTCTTCTTTTTTGCTAAGTTCACTTTTTTGTCCACTAATGATTTGGGAAAGTTATTTTTTTGTGGTATTTCAATTATTTTGTTGTATTCTCTTTTGTATTCTTCTGCTGTGAGAGGGATGTTTACCAGTCTGTGTGCTAAACTATTGAAGATTGCCTGTTTGTGGGATCTTGGGTTGTAGCCATTAGCTTTTATGTAGTTGTCTGTCTGTGTTGGTTTTCTGTTAGAAATAGAAAAAGATGAGCATTTACCATTGTTGGATCTAAAAATAATGAGGAATAAAAACATATTAAACTTTGGCATTTACAGAAAACCAACACAGACAGACAACTACATAAAAGCTAATGGCTACAACCCAAGATCCCACAAACAGGCAATCTTCAATAGTTTAGCACACAGACTGGTAAACATCCCTCTCACAGCAGAAGAATAAAAAAGAGAATACAACAAAATAATTGAAATACCACAAAAAAATAACTTTCCCAAATCATTAGTGGACAAAAAAGTGAACTTAGCAAAAAAGAAGAAGCTACTAAAGGAAACCACAACCCTCTCAGCTACAGAAACTAATATGATCTTCATTAAATTCACTTACCATCCATGGACCTATGATAAATTCAAAAAAGTCTTCAAAAAACAAAACATTCAACTAGCACCAGTCAACCATTACTCCTTAAAAAACCTAATTTGCTCAAACATCAAAGATGCCATTCCATCTAACAAAAAATCTGGTATATATCAAATTGAATGCAATGACTGTAGTCAAATTTATATTGGAAAAACAAAAAGAAATTTAGAAACAAGAGCAAAGGAACACTTTAGAAACATAAAATATAAACAATTAGAAAAATCAGCAGTTGCCACACATTTTTGGGGGAAAAAAAAACCACAACATAAATCCAGAACCAAAACTACTAAAACATACATCAGGAAAACAAGAACTATCCACATGGGAACAAATCTTCATTTCAAAAAATAGGAACAAAGTATTCAATTTCAACATCCCCCAGAAAGATTTGTTTAGCAAGTTCCTTGAACCGCCACCAGAGGAGACCTGTGACAAAATATCGTCAACTACACCAATGAGAACCAGTCGAGAGCCGGCTGATGATAGAGGCAAAGCCTCAGAAACATGTTCCGAAAAAATTTAAAAGTAAGTGTTGTTTAGTGTCTTTAATCGACTCTCTTTAAATTTAATTTATCATAACAACACTGTTTTCAACACTTCCAAGAAAGGAATTACAATATACATGTTACAAATAAACTTAAATTTCTAGGTATTATAATAGATAAAAAACTAATATGGTAGGAACATATTCAGTACATCTGTGAGAAAATCAGTAAGTCTTTGTATTTGCTTAGGCACTTTTCTAATCTACTAGAAGAAAGAATTAAAAATTATCTACTATGGTGTCATATTTCCTCATCTAGTGTATGGAATTGAAATTTGGGGGTTTAGTGCAAAATCAAATATGGAAACATTACTAGAATTACAAAAGAAAGCAGTTAGAATAATGTATCATCTAAATTATAGGGATTCTTGTAGGCAGTATTTCAGGGAAAAACAAATTTTTACAGTATTTTCATTATATGTATATAGGGTAATAATATATGGATTGGGAAAGGATAACTTGAGAAATAGGGATATGCATAATTATAACACACGACACAACACTGATTTTTTTAGACAGGGTTTTCGAATAAATAGTAGTATTAAAGATCCAAACGTAATGGCACTGATTTTATACAATAAACTGCCGAATTCTGTAAAGCAAGCTATGTCAGAAAATACTTTTAAATAGGAGCTTAAGATTTACCTAATAAATTTGGCACTGTTCACAATTAATGAATTGTAATACTATTGGCATTTGTATTGTAAGTTATATATATGTAAATATTGAAATTGTAATTGACAATGTCAGAAAATTGACAATAAATGCATTGCATAGTATATCCTTTTGCTTTATAACCCTATTTCAAACTAGGTTAAAGAATAATCAAGAGAACGGAATGTAAATTGGCATCAATACCTGTGAATAAGTAAAAATTGTATTAGACTTTATATTAATTTGTAATATTTTCAACTATATTGTAATTCATATTTATATTTTTGAAAATTATTGTACATAAACTATATTTTTGACGATGCCATGAGTCTGGTTGACTCCTATGGCAGATAAATAAATAAATAAATAAATCTTCAGGCTATGTTCGCAACCAATGGCACTAGTTGTGATCTTTTTGGTTGTACAATGTCACTGAAAAGAGTCTTAGTACTGCTGCTCAGTATACATTTTGATGATGCCTCAGACAGAGATACAAGGAAAAAATATGATGCAACAGCTCTTATAACATTGGTTTTCCAGGAGTTTATGAAAAACTATAGCTAGCTACTCAATGGAATGCATGCTTGCATTGACGAAATACTGGTGTGTTTTTGTGGTCGATGCCACTTTAAAATGTATATCCCCAGCAAGCCAAGAAAATATGAGCTGAAAATAATGGCTTTGGCAGATGCAAAAGCCCACTACTTGCTAAATGTCTACATTTATGCCGGGAAGGATAGTGATGACAAAACACTCACTGATGATAGGCGGAAACTTTCCAAACCAGCTCAGGCAGTGCTGCTGATAATTGGTTTTCATCCATGGCCCTCATACAGGAATTAAGTGTTAGGGGTTTGGCATACGTAGGAATATTGAGAAAAAATAAAAAATAAATTCCAAAAGAATTTTTACCTGCCAAGAAAAGATAAGTAGGTGAAGTCCTCTATGGCTTCACAAAGGAGAAAACACTACTCTTATTGTACCGAATAAAGGCAAAGCTGTTCTACTTGTATCCTCAATGCACCACACCCAGTCAACCGATCCAGAAACCCAAAAACCACAGATAATTGCTTTTCACAGCAGTACAAAACCTGGGGTCGCCACATTAGATGAGAAGTGCAGTGTACTCAACAAATTGACGCACAAGGCGATGTCCATTAGCCACATTTTTCACTCTCATGAATATTAGCCTGGTGAATGCTTATGTTATCTACTATGGATTCCCTGGGAATCCTGAGCTAACCAGGTTGAAATACATCAGACAACTTGCCAAAGAGCCTGTAGAGTCTCATCTCAAGTGCAGACTTTTGATCACCCGGTTGCCACATGAGTTGCGACTAAACAACTATACTAACTCTGCCATGTCTGTATATCTTAGAAGTCGTATGCTTTATAAACAACAACATACAATATTTTCAAACAAATAACACTATTCATGAACATTATACTAGGAATAATACTAAATTACATATACTGGGATCAAGATCAAATAAAAAACTTAACTCTGTACTTCATAAAGGGGTTCACATGTATAACTTAATCTTAAAGAAAATAAAAAACAATGATAAGAAAAAATTCAGAAGAGATGTGAAATCATTTTTAATAAATCAGTGCTTCTATAGTACTCAAGAGTTCTTTGAATATTTTAGACACCAGATTAAGTAGAGTAAATGATTACATGAGAATAATTTTATGATACTAATGGTTGACAATTCATGTAAGTTTTCTATATTTGTTGACATTGATACAATTTAATCTGATTATTGCATGCAGAATTAATTCTGTATTTTCTGAATTTCTAGTTTGTATTGTTTGTACTATATCTTGAAAAAGCAAATATTTCTGTACAGAAATTAAATGCTAAATAAATAAATAAATATAAACATCAGTAGAATATTTATTAAATTTTAGATGAGTCGTATTTCTTACACATCTGCTTCACTTTCGTACCTATTTTGAGGACATGTTTCGCAAATCTTCGTTTGCATCTACGGCAAACGATATCAGTAGAATACTCCAGATGCCAGTTCCATATGAAGTCAGAGAAGACTTAGGCAAGCAAGTGCAAGAAATGTCCACCAGGCTCTGACAGAAAAGCAAAAAAGATCTTCAACTGCTTCAAGATATCAATTTGTGGAGACTGCCCAATTCCTGTATGCCGTGATTGCGTAGTGTAGTGGCTTGCCATGTATGTGTGCAATATTTTGTCAAATCAAAATGTGTTTTTCTAAACTTTCATTGTTCCTCTATAATGTGATGTTAGAATTTGGTTTATTTGTTTATATAAAATTAGCCAACATATGGATTATTTAACATGTAGCAAAGTTTTTAATTGGTTTGCATATGTTCCCAAATTTGCAAGTTCTGTTAATTGTAATTTATTTTCTGTGTTAAAGTTGTTCAGTGGCATCAAAGTTAAAATTGAAATATCAGCTGAGATTTTCCAATTCCCCTTCACCAGTGAAGTACAAGAGTCATGCAAATTACTGGGTATCTGTAACCCAACCTCACCAGTTGCGTTACAAAATATTACCTCACCAGTTAGGGGTTAATACTAAGTTTGCATATTTTATTTGGATTGCTCATGAAGAAATTATTTTAAGTATAATTTAAGTTATATACCTGAAACTTACTGGTAAGTGTATTTTAATAATGTAATATGTCTAAACAAAATATGCATAACCTCAAAGTATACATGGTTACATGGCCTACATTAATAACTAGTAAACAAAACAGCAAACTTTATTGTAAAGTTACCATGGCAACATAGTTGTGTACTTCTTTTTCCTTGACTGTGTGCTTTTCTTATTTTGTTGTGGACATTGTTTGCTGAATTTAATCTTTGCCACATCGTTATTTGTATTCTAGAATAATTACTGCAATTTAGGGGTCCTGTTTGGGTTGAACACATTTTAATAATGTTGCTTTCTGTATATTGAGACAAATTTTCTGAGATGACCATTAGTTTTACAATTTTCAACAGTGACAAGACTTAATTGGACACCACCATGGATAAATAATATATTTTCAGACATGTTTTTTCGGGTAAGTTTTAAGCTACTGAATTTAAAAAGTCAGTATATCTTAAAAGTTATAAATATTTTATTTCAGATATAATAAATAAAATCTCAAAAGATGTCTTAGCATATCTAAATCACATAAAAACCAGAGATTAAGCATCCATCACTCCAGCAATTATAAAAATCTGTTGCAACTATACTGTATAACCTTTGTTGCTGATTCACTTTGTTTTTAACCAACTCAAATAGTAAGTGCAAGTATTCAATGCTTAAAGTAGATCCAGTATTGATACTGAAACTTCTATAAATTGTAAAAGAAGGAGCTATATGTTAGTCATTATCTAACCTAGAAAATAAAACTGCAGAAATTGCACCTCTATATTATAATTTAACCCATTAACACCCAGCATATTTTTATTTATATGAATTCTCAAAATTTATTTTCACCATGTGTGTTATCACTGAAGTTTTCTGATTTTGTGAACACATTATTGTCTTTTAAAAATTTGCATATTGTATAGTCTATTAATTTAGAACTACAAGATGCTAATAACTGCAGTGTGTGTGGAAGTACACTACTGCATTTTCTTGTTACGTTTCTCTTCCAGATTTCTGTCATACCACAAACTGCCAATAAAGTTTCATGTTATTGCATCACACAAAGAATCTGCAGTCGTAAGCGATTCTAATGCTGGGAATGTGAGCTGAAAGTCAAGTGATCTATTTATAGACCATGTGATTTTGGGACACTGGGCAAATAGAACGGCAAACAAAATATATTGCTGACATTCTGTATGCTGAACTAATACATTACACATATTTTTTTCAATTTTTGAAAAAATAAAAGTTAGGCGTTAATGGGTTAAAGTATGACTGGATAAAAGTCCTGTTGCTGCATTCGACAACAATGCATTTGAGAGCTAAAGATAAAATGTATGAGTAGTAAGTGCTCAATTAACAATAGAAAATATAAAAACATCATAATATACACTTGTTTGCTCGAAAGAAAAAAAAACTCTATAGCTTTTGTGGAAGAGGAAAGGAATCAAAAATTGAGTCTATTGATTGTAATGTTTGTAACACTTGATTTTCACATTCTTCATTGATCTGCATCACATTCTGTGGAGTGTTTTCGATATCATTATTTCCATCTGAAAACTCTTCATCACAAAGTAAGACTTTATTCAGATCATCATCCAATTGCGAATGATCTAAAGGAACTGTGTCTGTGGTTCCCAGGGATCCAAATAACTCCTGATCCGAGAGCGGTTCAGTAATGTTTCCTATTGCACTCAATTCACAGGCCTCCGCTGCATTTGTTTGTTGTGTGCTATTGAAACTGTCCACTATGGCTGATAACTGTTGAATCTGTGTATCATTTAAATTATTAAATGTAATGGTGAAACTGTCTGTATTTTTAATTGCATTGTCCACCATGTCAGTGCCGTTAGTTTGGGGGTTAATCTGCAGTGATCCTGAAGTCACTTGCTGCAAACAGTGAACCAATGTGCTACTGTCCTGTGCATATGCCTGGGAATTCAAACTATCAAGAAGAATTATAGTTCCATCATTAGTCAGGAGAGGAACATAATTAACTGTTTTATTACCAACATCTAAAGCAGGTTCTGCAGGAATATTCACGTTCTTACTAACAGCATTTACATTTTCTGTTACAGGAACTGTTTTAATGCTATTTGATGACTCGGAAACTTTCTCTGGAGAATTTGAAATCACCTGCATGTCCTTATTTGATGACACAATGTTTGGATATTGCTTCTTTTTTGATACAATAACCAGCTTTTCTTCACTTTCAGGGTGATGGTTTTTGAAATGAAGTTTCAGTTTATCTACTCTCATAGTTTGATAAAGACAAAGAGGACAATGTTGAATGTATTCTTCTGCAGTGCTATCATGTTTGATTGCATGTCGCCTCAAGTTTTTTGACTGTGAGAAAGAACGTCCACATATTTCACACTGGTATGGTTTTTCCTTGTTATGTGTTAGAAGATGAGACATGACATTTTGCTTCCTTACCGATTTGAAATTGCAGTCTGTGTGGGGACATGTGAACACAGAGCTTGTGTGGATAAGAGTATGTGCTCTGAAAGTACTTTGATATGCTGTACTGAATCCACATTCAGAACAGAGATGTTTCTTTTCAGTAGAATGGACAGTCATATGACTCTGGAGGCCCTGTTTCCACTTAAATGCTCGACTACAAACAGTACATGAGAACGGCATTTCTGTAGAGTGCTTAGGGGTGTGGGTGTTGAGTGAAGCTCGTGTCTGAAATCTGAGATTGCAGATGCTGCAGAAGAATGGTTTTGGATGGTTGTGCTGTTTTAAATGATCTTTCAGTTTTTCAGAGCTTTCGGCTTCAAACATACATAAAGAGCATACTGTTTCTTTGTGATCTGATTCTAAAAGATGTTTGATGAGAGCAAAAGCTTTGTGATTTGAATACCTGCAGGAATAACACCTATACAATCTACCCCGATGTGTCTCACGGTGCTGACGAAGTAGAGTTGAAGTCTCAAATTTCTTATCACATATAGAACAAATGAATTCTTTTTTCTCTGAAGTGTTATTTGCATCTTTTGTTTCATTTCCATTTACCCCTTTACTGTTAATAACACAGCCTCCCTCATTTTCACAATCTCTCTTATGCTCCACTACCTTCTGTGTGTGCTCTTCTTTCACTGTTGCTGCAAATTCAGTCTTCTTCCTTTTCACTTCAGTCTGCTCCATTACTGCAGTTCTCTTCCTTTTTTTGTTTTGTTGTTTTTCAATATATTTGCTGCAAATTAGCAGCAACTCAGGAACTCTTAAAACTGTGCTCAGGAGCTTGATATGTTCCAGGTGTTCATTTTGAATCTGGATTTTTCCAAGGTACATGAAATCAATTACCTTACTGGTACAATCGGTGCACATTTTCACTTTCTCAGAAACAGGTGGAATGTTTAAATTTAGAGGTTTTCTTACTGACCACTGATCTGTGACACAGTTGCATGCAAGTTTACTGCTCCCAGAATGTCTCTCCTCGGGATTGGAAAGAAAAATATCACTGAAGTATGAACTAAATGACGCCAATACACAAGAATGTGCACTGAATTTCTTATCACAACAATGAAGCACAACATCGCATAACCGGCCAGTTTGTTTCTGGCTGTATAACGATGACAATAATTTATTTGGTAGGCTTGGGTTAACTGAGAGAAACATTTCTTCTTTATGTGTAACTACCATTTTAACTCTTCTCCTGTTCTACTATTTACTAAACCATTATCTGTACATTTTCTATTTTCCCAAACACATAAAAAGGTATACAAACAAAAATTGTAATACAAATGCGTAAACACAACTTTCAGCTGTCATAATAACTAGCAGACCGCTGTACTACTTGTTACCAATATACAAACTACCACCGATACACTATTAATCATCGTAATTTTACATGGTTATATAGTATTTAATATTATTTAAGAATATAATATATCACAATTTAAATTAACTTGAAAATAAATCTTTAAAAGATAGAGGGAAAAAGTTGATATGATGAATAAATGCATAGATGCCAATGTTGCTAACCCTGTTCATTTCATTTGTTACAGAGTACAGTAGAGTTTAGCTCGAGTGAAGTTCATAAATAATATTAAACATGCTTTTATTGTAGAGTTTATAATTTTGTATAAATGTTTTGGTGCCTCAGTATAGTAAACATGTCAAAAATAATTCACTTATGCCGTTATGACCTACCTCCGATTCGAATGATAAACAATGTGATAAGTTTGCGGGGTGGCATTCGTTCTCCGAAGTTAACAACTTGTGGAACTTTCGTGCACAGTTGTAGGTTCAAATCAACGGAAAAGAAAAACTCTTCAGATTCATCACAGCTTAGTAAAATAAAATCTTCTGAAGTAGGTACTCCTACTTCTTACGAACAAAGTAAGCATATTTAAACTTTACGCAGACAAGGATACGTGTAAATTTAACATATGTTATATAAAGTGAACTATTATATCGGAAAACTTATATTACTGTTTGCATATGGATAAATATGCACTTAAATGAATTTTCAAACAATTTGGAATCTATTTGCAATTGCATTTCTTGGTTCAATACTCAAAGGGAATTGGCATAGTGTTGGTGAAATCTGCATGGGGTAATGGTGTTTAATAGAGGAATATGTGCAGCACTTAATTGAGTAAACGATCACATTCAAGTTACTAGGAATTTTAAAGATCAATGCCAAAATTTTGTTTAATAAAAATTGTGAACCTACCTGGTCATATTATATGAGTAGTTTGTCACCTTCACATAGTATTCATAAATTTCTTTGTTTTAAAGCACTGCGACGAGAAAGGATAATTCGTACAATAAAAAAATACATTTTAATTATTTATATTTGTAGGGAACAAATTTAAACAATGTACATCAATAATGTGATATATTTGTCATTATTTGATTTGTCACATTCACATACCATCCATATTTTTTGTTGGTTTATTTTAAAAAATGGGGACAGAGAAAGGATTATTTAGACATGAAACGCATTCATGATATTAGTTGATCAAGTGAATAGATGTAGTGAATAGACGTCATTCAGATTTCCAGCTTTTATATGACTGACAACACCACTCTATGACGTTCAGAAGATAAGATTGATGCAGTTCTGTCATAGCCTTCAACATTCCACAGTGTCACATGTCAATGGATTTCTGGCCAGTATCCCACTAATCCAAAGAAATATAGTAACTTTCTCGGGCCTGTTGAATTGGCCTGACTTTGAAAAAGACTATGCCATGGAAGTTAATATTCATGCTGACTTGTATTATTCACAGTAGCTCACAAAATGAGCACATCATGCAAGTATTTAAATGTCACCAGGCATGGTGATAAGGGGGCACCACATGGTGTGAGAGATGCTCCATCCTCATACGGTGGTGGGGGAGTTGCATGGTTTGCATGTGTAGAGGTTGGAAATCCTGCTGTGATACTGGGAGGGAAGGTGTGAAGTGCTCCATGGACCAGCAAGGCATGATCACCAAAATAGGTTGTAGGTTGTTCTTTTTGTGCCTCATGCATCATTTAATTTGAATCCATGCAAAAGCGTACCACTTATCAGTAGTGGTAGAGGCATTCATAATTAATTAAAGGTGAAATAAAATTATATGAAGTACAAGTATTGCACCTCTTGATACACACTAAATTATACATAAGAGAAGTATAAATTCTTTTACATAACCATTTATATAATTTTATGGCAATTTTTTTTTAAAGTTTATATTTTCCAATGTTAAGTCATATCATGAATGAAATGGGTGAAATGATGCTCAAATTAGTCCAAGGTCTATAGAGCTTAGAGTTACTCAACATTTGTCTTTCAGGACAAGGGAAAACCTTGGAAATAACCATATCTAGGTGATTTAGAAAGGAAAGGAGAACAGTAGATAATGTTTTGATTTTGAACACAATGGTGGATAAATATGCAAGGAAGAAGGGTGGCAGGCTATACACAATGTTTGTGGACTTAAAGAAAGCTTATGATAGTATAATTAGAGAAGCATTATGGTATAAATTGTTAAAGAAGGGATTAAGTACAGGGATTATGAGGACCTCAAAAGAATTTTATAGACAAAATTCATTTTGTATCAAAGTGCAGTTGGGAGAAGTTACAGAGGAGGTGGAACAAGATAGAGGCCTTCGGCAGGGTTGTAAATTGAGTCCTATATTTTTTAATTTATTTATAGATGTGTTAGAGTGAAGGCAGTTAATAAGAATATGCCAATAATTAAAAATAGAGAAATCCTAGGGCTGTTATATGCAGATGATCTGTTGGTGAATTCTTATACAGTGATAGGTCTAAGAAACTCAATAAATGAGATTGAAAGGTATTGTGATGAGTGGGGGCTTAAAGTCAACATTGATAAGACCAAGATTATTGTATTTAAACAAGGTAGTAAATTAAGAAACGATGAGCGATTGCTATTTAAAGGTAAGGAAATTCAAATCATGAAGGAAGTTTTTTTATTTATTTGGGTATAAAGCTTAATAGCACAGGAGGGTGGGGGAAGCATAAAGAAATGGCCTTGGCAAAAGGAAAATTGGCTTTGAAGATGGTTAGTAAATGTTTGTACATAGCACCAACAATAAATGTAACATGCTTGGAACGTATGTATAAATCTTTAGTAGAGTCAAGATGGATGTATGGTATTGTGACTTTGTGGGTTCGTGAAATGAAAAGTCCAATTTCACCACTCAAAAATGTTCTTTATTTCCACCAACTTACAGTTAAACTCTTGCCAATTACACAGAATTGCGTACTGCACACAATTACAATTCACCAGTTCGTCCGTTATCGTTTCGATGCACGTACACAATTACGTAGTTGCTTCCGTTGCACGGCGCTACTTCACTAGCACGTCCAGCACTAACTCTGCCTTCTTACACCAAGAACTGTCCTCACTCACACACTGAACTTCTGACTAGCTGCAGCCCTTTTTATAGGCATCATGCCGTCTTCTCGGCTTTTCTTGTTCCCAGGCGAAGATTCCAGAAGTTTGAAAGATCCCGTAATTTCCAGAACAGGTGGAAGAGAAACAGACCGCACAATCATGTTTTTTTTTCCCCAGCCATCCCTGTCACCACTATAAGACGGACGAGGGGGAGGCGTGGCTAACACGGACCTCCCCTGTCTTCCGCTCTCAGCTGCTTCCATAGGGTGTTCCAAAGCCCGGGTGACAGTATTGAGATATGGGGTGCAGGGGAAGGTTGGGAAAAGATGAATAGGATACTGAGAATGTGTTGTAAGATGATCTTAAGAGTTCCATATAATTCGGCCAGGGAAGGAGCTATGTTAGAATTAGGCAAAGTGAGTGTACAAGGGTTGATTATGGAATGAGTGTTAAAATATTGGCTTAGGATTAATTGCTTACCACAGGGGCATATTCTGAAATATTGCTTAGATATTCAGGAGAAGTGAGTTCATCCAAAGAGCTGGATGGGCCAAATAAGACATCAGCTTATAGTTAATGGTATGGCAGATGTATGGATAGGAAGAGAATATGATGGCAGGATTCTGAAGAGTAGTTAGATGTCAATTGGAGGATATTGATAGACAAATTTTATGGGCCATGGTGGAGAAAAGAACTTCATTAAAATTTTATAAAGAATTTGGAAGTAATGACAGGAAGAACATGTATATTGAGGGGTGTAGTAAGGAGCAAAGAGAAGGTATTGCATGGTTTAAATTAGGAGTCTGGAGATTGAAAGGTTACCGAGGAGGGATAGAGGAAGGTGTCTGTCCTATATGCAAGGGCAGGGAGGATGCAATCTATATTTTATTAGAATGTACGGGTACGGACATATGGAGGAAAGAGTTGATCCAGAATAGATGGTTAAAACTGGCAAAAATCATTAGTAATAAGAAGAATAGTCTGTAATTAATCCCAGATTAGTAACTTAGGTGAGTTTTTTTTTAGGGTGAAGAAGAAATGGGTATGGTCAGTTAAGTAAATAGTATGTGGTAGATATTGGCCAAGTTTTGTAACAGAGAGATTGGGTGGTAGGAATGATGTATTGACTATCGGTTTTCTTTGTAATTTACGTCCTCCTACGTTAAGTCATATAGGACGATGAATGAAATTGGTGAAATGATGACCAAATGAGTCCGGAGTCCATGGAGCTTAGAGCTACCTGACATTCGTCTTTAAGAACCATCTACGCTACCGAGGTGGACTATATGTGTTGTTTGTTGATTGTTAAGTAACAATTATTGTATAGTGTCTGTGACTGGATATGACTGGCAAAGAACCTGGGCTGAATGTCCAGTTATATCTATGATTGTAATTTCTTGGCACTAATAAGTAAATACAAATGGAACCTTATCTAGGTAACTCACCCTGACTGAGAATCAAACTTGGGACCTCTTGTAAGTGAGGCAGACATGCTACCATCTATGCCACCGAGGTGGACTTTTAGGCAGTTAAAGCAGCCACACAAACTTGTTGAGGCAATCACTGAGGGCAACCACTACACAGTGCTCGACATTTCACCTGATTTTCTTATATATAAGTGACCAAAAGCTTTCTGAGCAAAAAGTAAATGCTTCAGATGAAAATTCACTCATTCAATTCTAAAGTTTAATTTTGTTGCAGTGCCTGACGGCTCTCACTGCCACTATATAACCTTTGTAGCAAACCCAAATTTTAGTAACTTATTACTTTCTTGTCAACATTGCAGTAGGTAAGTTAATTGATGGAAATTATTTATTTCTTCGCACTAGCCATATACAGGCTAAAGCAGCCACACCCAACTCGCTTGCTGCGATGCATGTGCTGGGCTACAAGCACCTTGTTGCCTCAGTGCATGTTTTGCGCAGTTTGTCTTCCATAGCAGTGGCGGTCCATACTTCAGTGTCAGTTTGATATGGAAGGGCACTCATTAAAGCGAAGGACACCCATGCCAACACATTTCAATCCCGAATGGGAAGCTGAGTACTTCTTCATGGAATGTAACCAGTGGTGCTATTTGTTTAATTTGCCAGAAAAAATTTCAAGTGCTGAAACGATTTAATCTTCAGCAACAGTTTATTACATTGCATGCTAATGATTATTCGGCCCTAGAAAATGAAGAACGCACTGCAGACATACAAAAGCTCACAGAAAAGATCATATCGCAGGAAGAAGGGGGATGGAGGAATGGCAGAAACCTCAGTTTATGTGAGTTACAAAATAGCACTAGAAATTGCCAGCTCTTCTAGTAGTTTTTCTGATTGTCTACTTATTAAATGATGTATGCTTATAGCTGGAAGTAAATTCACTGTCAGTGTTCACCAGTTCGAGAGTGTCAGCCGGTCACCTCATACTTATTTCATGCAGAATTCAAGATCTGGCGGACATTTACGCACAACTTATTGAAAGAGCAAGAGAATTCGTTGCATTCTCTATTGCCATTGATGAGAGTACTGATTTATCAATTATGGCTCAATTATGTATTTTTAATCGTGGAGTAAATGAAAATTTGGAAACTGTAGAAGAAATGCTAGATCTGGTACCAATAAAAGGCACAAAAACAGGATCAGACATTCTGAATTGTGTAGTAGAAGTTGTGGAGAATGCAGGGATTCCATGGGATACACTCATATCGGTAGCCACCGATGGTGCCCCAGCTATGGTTGGTTTGCACAATGGATTTGTGAGCCTCCTGAAAAATTAACTAGCAAAAGAAATAACAGCAGTTCATTGCATAGTTCATCAGGAAAACTTATGTGCTAAAACACTGAATGTAAACAATGCAATGAGTCTGGTTGTGAAGATTGTACACAAACTTAGGTCCTACGGTATAAAACACAGACAATTTGAAAGCTTCTTAGAAGATTTGGAGCATGAATACCATATCATACAGCAGTTAGGTGGCTCAGTCAAGACAAGGTTTTAAGCAGATTCTTTGAATTATTGTATGAGATACATTTGTTCATGGAAATGTGCAGAGAACCTATTGAGCTCATGAATGTTAAGTGGAAATGTGATCTTGCATTTATGGCCGATATAAGTGAACATTTGAATACATTGAATGTTTTACTTCAAGGGAAAAACAAATTAATCACAGATATGTTTTGTAGCATTGAAGCTTTTGAAAATATGCTGTCATTATGGGAACGTCAACTGTCAAATGGTGATCCTTGTCATTTTCCCAGGTTGGAAAGTGTGATTCATGATTGTGATTCCCTAGAAGTGGAATGTTATGTTGAAAATCTGTACATGCTTTCCCGTGCGGTTGATGAAAGATTTCACGATCTCACGGGCTTAAAAGTGGATTTTGATTTATTCGCTACACCATTTGGCATAAATATTGATGATACTTGCAAATATGTTCAACTGGTGCTTATCACCCTGAAATGTGACATAAGTTAGCTGACAGTTACAGAAACAGAGGAAGTTTGCTAGATTTCTACAGGAGATTTCCTAAATCAAGAATCCCTCGATTACACAGGCATGTGGCATCTACGATTGCAATGTTTGGTTTGACCTTTGTATGTGAATCCTTATCATCGGCTATGAAACTCATTAAAAACCCTCAGAGAACCAACATCAGTGATCATAACTTGAAGTTGCATTAAGGGTTCAGAGTTGTGTTTCACTGTGTTCAAATGTGGCGAATATTGTGAAAACCAAAAGATGTCAGAAGGCAAGTGTCTACTGAAAACTGAATGCATAAAATTCTTATTTGGAACGTGTATATTTGTTTAATATGAAGTATTCTGTTTAATATTATCACTGTATAGTAAATATTATTTTGTATTTTTAAATTGTTTCAGGATCAAAATTGTGCTGATTTCCACAAAGTACTGTTTCATTCTTATAGTTAAAAATTGCTTTTATATGCCCTCATTTGATTATATAGGATTGAATGCTATAATAATCTTACTGGTATTGGGTTGTTTTACTTATAATAACGAGTACCAGACATATCAAACCACATATTACACAGTTTCTGAATTGTTTCTTCACCACTATCATGGCCTTAATTATTTTTGGTAATGCAAGTGCAGAATGGTAACACCACTGTGCAAGGAGTATCTCCCTAGCACTTGTCAGCAGCGACCAGGCACGCCGGCATCGTGCAAGCTGTATAGGCACACCGTGCATGTCAGTTGGTGGAGCCGAAGCTAAAGTATTTCATTGATAGAGTCGACATGAAAAATTCAATGCCACGGCCAGGATTTCAACCACGGATCTACTGGTTTCCATCCAGTCGCTCTTACCCATTGAGCTACCATGGCCAATTTAATCTCTGTCAGAGTGAGTTACCTGGATAAGGTTTTTTCCAGGGTTTTCCCTTATCCTGATAGACGAATGTCGGGTAACTCTGAGCTCCAATGACCCCGGACTCATATGAGCATCATTTCACACATGTCGCTCATCGTCCGATATGACTTAACTTTGGAGGACGTAAATTGCAAAAAAAAAAAAAAAATGCCGTCAAGACATTAAATTCTCCAATTGACTCATACTTCCCCAGTAAACCAGTAGGGGCTCTTGCATCCGAGATACACCATTTGTGGCAACTTACTATTGTAAGTACTTGAGTGCCAGGCTTCATCATTTAGCTCTTATTATTTAAGTTAATTGATGGAAATTATTCATTTCTTCACACTAACCGTATACAGTATAACCGTATTAGATTGATAAAGTCGACATGAAAAATTCAATGCCACGGCTGGCATTTGAACCATGGATCTACTGGTTTCCATCCAAATCCCGGCCATGTCATTGAATTTTTCATGTTGACTGTATCAATCTAATACCTTAGCCTGTATACTGCTAGTGTGAAGAAATGAATAATTTCCATCAATTAACTTAAATAATAAGAGTTAAATGATGAAACCTGGGACTCAAAGTACTTCAATAGTAAGTCACCACAAACGGTGTATCTTGGATGTGAGAGCCCCTACTGGTTTACCATGGAAATGTATGAGTCGATTGGAGAATTTAATGTCATGATGGCAAATTGGCCATGGTAGCTCAATGGGTAAGAGCAAATGGATGGAAACGAGTAGATCCATGGTTCAAATCCTGGACGTGGCATTGAATTTTTCATGTCGACTCTATCAATAACAGTAGGTATTGCTTGGATGTTCATTTTATAAGCAGCAATACTGAAGCTACTTTTATTAGCCTGTAGTTTCAGTCAAGTTATATGTTACATGGCTTGAGTGCAGTGGGAATTCACAAAGTTTGTTGGTTTTGTATTTTCAGCCAATGTAGCCATCCCAATCATTGGGATTTGATTGGAAGAAAACCTTAAATAGATTAATAAATGTATTTTCATTTTTCAGACTTGTAGGTTGTGGTCTAGGAAGCATTAAAGAAACAGACATTTCTCCAAGGACTGCATTTGATATCTTCAGGAAAGCTGCAATAAGTATGCACTTATGTAGTTGTGTAAAGCAGAGCTTGCAGTATGGTCCTACAAGTTGAGGAGCGCACCTGTTGTAGGAGGTAGGTTGTTTGCAAATTTCATGGCCTAAACACAGAAACAACTTCAACTAGAAAACAGCCTGGTAGCTCAGTCCTTCATAACAGCTCACACAGTCTACTCCTACAACATGCAGAGTCAATCAACATGCAGGATCATACAGGAAGCTCTGCTCATCTGCATTCAAACTCAGAACAGCACTAACCTCAGATCACCATTACTCTTAAGATGCCAAATGCAATCTCTGGTGAAATGGTGGATATTTTTTAAGGCCTTCTGATCATGGTGTACTGTGCTGTGGCGTTATGGGCTAAGACATCATGTCTTGGTTCCCTGCCATAGAAAGCGGCCTGGGTTCGATCCTGCCCCTGGGGGTGTAGATTTTAAGTCCCGGTTATAGGATCTATGCCCACTCAGCAGCGTAAGAAAATTGAGTAACTTATGTTAGGTAAGTGGCTCTGGTCAAGAAAACCAACTTTCTGGCTGGGATTGCCAAGATGCAGACTATATGTACCCGTATCAGTTGGACAATCGTCCACCTCTACCTTGCATATGTGGGTGTGAGGCTGACAGTCAGGTTGGCAGCCCTATATCGGCTGTCGCTCCATGGACTTAGTTTTTAGTTTTCTAGCGCATGACATAGAAGCCTGGGAAATAAAAACCAATTGTTGACATTGGCCATGAAAACTTAAGTTTAAACTTTACACACTTTACAAACCGTTGCAATATAGTGTAATAAATAGATGTACATATATTGGGAAAGAATCAATAATAGGTGCTAGTAGATAATTATTTGATTCTTGAGTCGGCTTCTTCCATATCTGAAGACCCTGATTTGCGCCAAAGGTGGAGCTTTGTGCCTCTTCTTGATGCATCATCAATCATTACAAATGGGGCAAAAAGCTTATGTCCATTATAATGGATGCTGGGACTGAAAGAGTTAATGAACAAGTTTTAAAGTTTAAAATATTGAAACATTTGAACATAGCAGCAGCAATTGATTGAATGAGTTGTTCAAAATATTTAAACTGCAGGCTGTATGAATGGAGGTGTATTAAATGAAATTAATTTGGCATTTCAGTTAAAGAGACAACGAAAACAGCCTCATACTTGGGAGTGATTGTAATTGGTGTTGGAGTAACTCTGGTGTTGTTTTACCAAATCTTCCGAGAGCTGTTCTCTAGTAAGAGCCCCAACACTGTGTATACAAGAGCTCTAGAGACGTGTTCTTGTGACCCTCGTGTCTTAAATGCATTGGGTGAGCCCATCAAGGGCTTTGGTGAGGAAACAAGACGTGGTCGAAGAAGACATGTAAGGTTAGTATTTGTAAAGTATAATTTCAAACAACCATTTTCTTTAAATAAAACTGATTTACAACTTACTTATAGTAAGAAGAGAAAGTATTGCATTGCAGTCAAAAATTCAATACCAATATTTCATCAGAAGTATATATTTTGGGGTCTCCTGAATAATAAAACATTTTTTAAACAATAGTTGCTGTACAAAAAGATCTGTGTGGTCTGTGAACTCCATAACTAAAAAATAAAATGTGGATTAATTACTAAACTTGGGAGGAGGGGGTTGCAAATCTTTGGCAGTGTTATAACCCATCATGTACATCAGAATTTTATGATCCCAAATTATTTTGTAAATTAAATCAGGACATGGAGATACTACATAATAAGCACCCTGATATAAAGATAGTTTTAGTTGGGGACTATAATGCCAGGGCAGGGTTTGAGCAACCCCAAATAAGGGTGGAGGAAGATAACTGTGTAACGTAGGAATCATAGAAGTGACGAAGTAGTGATAAAATTGTTAATAAAGAATATAGAAAAGTATTGCAAGAAAAATCGATGTGATGGAATAAAGGGGAAGGAGATGGGCATTCTATTTAAATCTGTTGGCTATAAGTTAAAATATTTAGAATCTACATGAATAATATTTTATTACCAAAATCATCCCTATATAATTTAAAAAAAAAATCATTTTGTTGACACTTAGAATATTTGAGTACATCTTTGTTTAGCTTACAAACTAACACAGTTTGCAGCAAAATACTAATAACACATAGTTTTGTCAAGAAAAATTGTTAATATGAATGCCCAAAAATGTACTTTGAACTTTTGAATATTATTTGGCTTTCATAAACCAGTTTTAAACCTTCACTGCTGTAACTGCTTCTGCTTAGTGAAAGTAGTAATTATTATTTGTGCATTATAAGTTGGTGATTGACAGTTGAAGGAGTGGGGAAAGAGAGGGGATAGCACCGTTGCCACTTTACCGTCCCTCTCCACGTGCTAGGCAATGAAGGTGACGGGCTAGAGGGGAGGTGGAAGTTCGGTTGCAGTCAGTTGCATTAATGCACACGCACATATTCCTAGAAATTTGCATACCGCAGTATTAATCGTAAGATTGCCGTAAGACTGTCTATACGTTTAAGTGAGCAGTTACCTAAGTACAGCATACGAGTTTGTAACCGCGATGTACATGCCTGATTTTCTTCACTAGCGTATTTCTCTTTCCCTACTCTATGGTATTCTTACTTACACCAACAGCAGCTGAGGTTCTGTCCAGTACTTTTGAAACGGGAATTATTGGACTCCCATTGTCTCTTTCATCCTCAAAATATTTTCTTCCGGAACATATAATTTCCCTTGCTTGTCCTTTAATTGGGATTCCGTACCCAAAAACATTTTTTGTGGTCTTCGCAGATAGTTTCTTTCTGTCTGTTTCTGTAGCACAAGTGTTTGCGGTAGCCATGAGTAACGATAATTAGCTAAATATTAAAGTTGCACTGAAACACTAAAGTTGATTACAGAAACACTAAAGTTGATCACAGAAACACTGAAGTTGATCACTGAAACACACGAATTATATTGCGAAAATGTAAAGCTGTTTACACTCTGTGAAGCATTCACTACCTTAAGCAGTACACTCTTAGTTTGGCAGTGATGACGGGGAAAAATACCCTAAGTAAGGGTTGGTCATTAAACTGTAAAGGTTGGTCATTGACCCAGAAAACGTCATAAGCTATTCCTTGAAACTAAATCCACACCTGTTCCCTTCCAACAACGCATACCGCCTCATACTAAAGGGCAACGAACGACGACGGTATTGTGATACTGCTGATTCATAAGCGAAGCAACAATAGGAGCAGTGTCTGTTTACTGAAAACCTCAACATGCCGATAGAATAGCGTCATGCATAAAGCACGTGATGTAGTGTGATAGAGTTGGCAACATAGGATAAGCGGCTCGGGTTGCTATGGCAACAGTTTACTTTTGATTGGTGGATTGCTGGTTGCTAGGCGACGGCAATGACGTGTCAGTGACGTGTTTATCTCCTCTCCTTGTTTTCGCAGCTGAACAGCACGTGGAGGCAAAACGCCAATCACCAACTTATAATGCACCCATTATAGTTTGTCTTATTGACATATGGAGTAACATTATGGATGTGAAAATAAATTTTCCAAGTTTAACTTATGTGAACGAACGATTCATTTCCATCACTTAAATTTATTACTCATTTGATGAACAGAAATGAACTGTGGTATCATCAGCATAAAGGTAACGTTTGAAGGGTGTAGTGAGTATTGTTATGCAGTTTTTTGTTATTTTTTTTATTTTATAACATCCATGTGTATGTATTTGCCTGTACTTTGTAACATTTTTTTAAATTCGGACAGCTTGAAGTTTTTTCTGTTTCTGTTATGACTTGAAGCCTTCATTTGGAAAGCCTGTCCCTTTCATAATGCAATCTAATACATCAATTTATGGGCAACAACTTATATTTTCTGTATATAGTAGAATCTCGATTATCCGACCTAAACTGGTCCTGGACAAGGTGAGATAACCGAAAATGTTGGATAATACAACATAATTTGAATTTTTCAGTCTGACTCTACGTTTCCACAATACAACATAAGTTGGAAAATGTAATAAAACATTATAGGTATACTCTATTATTAAAACAATTGTTGGTTTTGTGGTATTTACTGAATAATCAAACCAATTCTACATGCAATATTGAACAAAAAGAACTTCTAAATGTCTTCAGAAAAGAAGCTTTTCAATGAAGTCTGTTTGCCTGCTAAATGACGTTTCCTTGCTGTGAGATTTCGCCATTGACGAAACATCAATACCTCAGTTGCACTTGCCTTCGGCTGTTGCTCCGCGTATGTTAATGCCATCTCTAAAGTACTTAACAGCAGGACTCATTATCTTCTCGTTTTCTTCTTCAGTTTACCGTTGTGCTTCATCTTCATTGTCACTACCATTCACGAAGTCAACAATATTAGAGTCAGTGAGTTCAAACTGTTGATCTGCACACCAGCTACTTGCATCTTGAATCGTAGCGTCCTCACTGCCAGGAATGCGTTTCAGTAAGGGAACAATGTCACCCATGTCTTCTTGTACTATCTTTTCTTTATTTTCATCACCTAACAGTATGTTCCAAGACTTTGCTAATGTCGTTTCAATTTCTTCCCAAGCCTGAGCCACCCAGTATGCAACGTCTTTCATATTGATAGATCTTAACTTTTCCATCATGTCCTTGCCATTGTCCATTTCCTCTATCAGGGACATAAAGAATTGTTGCCAATATTTTCTTTTCATGTTTCCAGCATATCTTGGTCCATTGGCTGACACAATGACGTCACCTTAGGTGGGAGAAACAAGACCCACTTCTAAGTTCTTCTACATTTGGGTGTGATAGTACAAGGAGAGCTTTTCTTGGGATGTTGTTGGAAGCTAGAAACTTCTCTATAGATGGCACAAACTGTGTAAAGAACCAGTCTTTAAAGATGGGAGCAGACGTCCAGGGAGAATTCTGATTAGTGTAATGCACTAGTAGAGCAATAACAGAAATGTTTTTAATTGCTCTAGGTCTTTTAGATTTACCAATAATTAGTAATTTAGCTTTAAAGTTCCCCGCAACATTACTGCAGGCAAGAATAGTAACCCTTTCCTTATTAGGCTTGTAACCAAGGGCAGACGCCTCTCCTCGGGCTGCAAGAGTTTTAGATGGTAGCACCTTGAAATTTAGTCCAGTTTTGACACAATTAAAAATCTGATCACCAGTTAATCCTTCAGCAAGAATTAATTCTTGGAATTCCTTTTTAAATTTGAAAATGTCGTCAGATTTAGCGGACTGTTTTTTCTCCACAGATATTAAGCTGCCTAATACCATAACATTTCTTGCAATGATCAAACCACCCAAAGCTGACAGTAAAATTAGGATCCCCTTCATTGAACGCTTTCCTGAAATACAGCATGGCCTGTTATTGGTAGACCCTTTTCTTGTTTTTGAGTGAACCAAAGAAACAGTGCTTTGCTAACTTTTTCATATTCACATTGTTTCATTGTTTTCTTGTATTTTAGTGCATCACTTGTTGCTCTAGTAGCACACCACTTTTCAATTTCTTCTCTCTTTTTTCCAGTCCCCCACTGTAACACGCCCAACACCATAATCTGAAGCCACTTTTTGAAGAGTTTCCCCCTTGTCCATTCTCTTTAATGCCGTCAACTTATCTTCCATGGAAACAACCACTTTCTTATATCGAGATTTAACTGTATTGGAACACCACAGTGAAGCGAAAAATTATTAATTTTTAGATGAGTCGTATTTATTACACATCTGCTTCACTTTCGTACCTATTTTGAGGACATGTTTCGCAAATCATCGTTTGCATCTACGGCTCTTATGCGACTAAAGCTTGATCCAGCGGTGTGGGTAATTCTGGGAGCAGCAACCCCAGAATTACCCACACCGCTGGATCAAGCTTTAGTCGCATAAGAGCCGTAGATGCAAACGATGATTTGCGAAACATGTCCTCAAAATAGGTACGAAAGTGAAGCAGATGTGTAATAAATATGACTCATCTAAAAATTAATAACCACTTTCTTCTTTTACTTGCCATATTGTACTCACAGGAAATGAAAACAATATCGTCCACACCTAATCTATACCTGCACACTCACTGAAGGTTTGGGGATGCATATCCTGCTGTCCAAGTACTGGTGAGATTATGTCAGATAACCAAGACTCTACTGTATATTGATCATATATGATCAATATAATAATTTAAAATCTTTTGAAATTCTAAACATTTATTATTGATTCTGCATTTTGTTTCTCCCCCCCCCCCCCCCCCCCCCCCATGTTTCTGCATTTAAATGCATAGGTACATTCTTTAGGGAAATAAATGGGGATTGATCAAAATAACAAATCAGAATAGATGATACAAATGAAGTTTTCAATAGAAAACTGCATAATTTGTGAACTAAAATATTATATCAACTTTCATTGTTACTACATATTTTTTGACTAATTAAGGGGAAACTTTAAAAGAAATGAAATATAACTATCCTTTACATTTTCAGCCATGTGTATTATGAACGGGAAGGTGTTAACTACCTGAGAATGAAATTTTACATAAAAGGAAGCAGAAAACAAGCAACAGTACATTTGGAAATGAGAGAAGTAAGTTAGAATGTTTACAGTTTTTGTACCATTCATTCGTGTAAGAAAGATGCTTTCTTATGGTATTGTTTGGTTTCTAAGGCCAGGTATTAAAAAAGAGGTTTGAACTATAGTTTTAAGTTTCACTTATGACTTTATGCACCAATCTTGTTAAACCCTTTAGAGACATTTACCTAAGTAAGAAGTGACCGTGGTAAAGCGTAAACCCATTGCGCTATTGTTAATCACTGTTCTTCTTCTTCTTCTTCTTCTTCTTCTTCTTCTTCTTCTTCTTCTTCTTCTTCTTCTTCTTCTTCTTCTTCTTCTTCTTCTTCTTCTTCTTCTTCTTCTTCTTCTTCTTCTTCATCTTCTTCTTCTTTTTAATTTATGTCCTCCAATGTAATTGTTTTTCATTCATCATGCGGGTAACTGTATAATGGAAAATTAAAGGACCCATAGCTTTTCTACATACAAAGTGGATATTGTAGTGCACTTGGCATTTCACTTCAGGAGCTCATAGAAAATAAAATATAAAAGGTAAAGGTACCCCCATGCTAGGCCATATAACCTCTATCGGGGCAACGGGTGGTTACAGCAGCAACATACAAGGCCTGTGAGGTGGTCAGCCCCACGAGGCAGCCTCCTTCACCTCCAGGAATTATCCTGGTACTCAGTTCTGTTACAGACCATAGTGCTACAAGAAGGATTATACCAGGGAATAAATTCCAATGGTAGCATTGGGAATTGAACCCGCGACCTCCTGGCTTGTAGTCTAGTGCCGTATCAACTAGGCAACCACGCGCTCCCAAAAAATAAAATGTCTTCTAATACCTTGTGTAATGGGGTCTTTTAATCTATTACAAAGTATTTTCTCTGTTCTAAATTTGTTCTATGGGGCTAGGCTAATGTTGTGTTTCATGAAAATCTTCTTAAATTTGTAAAATGCTTTTGGATGATTTGTGAATTTCTTGAATTTCAATTGTTTTTCTTCTTGGATGAGATTTGTGGTATCTTTGATATATTTCTGTTGTCAACATACACATTTCTTCCACTTTCTCTTGTCAAGGTTCTATAGAAGTTTAATTTCTATACTTTCCCATATCTCTTGTGTTTCTGTGTGCTAGTTTTTCTCTTACCTTTTTCCAGAAGCCTTTGTTATTTATTTCTCCATACATCTCCCATTTATATAATTTCCCTCTCTCACTCCATGGTTTTTATTTAACATTTTTATTTGCTAATGCGTACATATATTTAAAATATACTCCTCTTCTGCTAAATCTCTAAATTTAAATTTGATAATTCTTTCCAAAATTATTCAGTTTCTCCTTGTCTTTCCCAGTTCTAATAATGCTGCTTTCTCTGGTACTACTAGAGAGAAAATAAATATTAAATTAGGTTATTTAATCTCTTATGGACAGCCAATTGTTTACTTTTTTTATTACTTTTTGCACTTCACCAGTTTATAATCAATCATAAAGGGTTAACTTATGTTTATATTTTTAATAAGTAATGAATGGCTTGAAAAAAGCTATATGTAGCACTGATGTATATATTTTGTTTGTTTACAGAATGACAAAGGCAAGTTTGAATACAGGTACCTGTTTGTGGAACTGGAAGGCTTTCCTCCTCAAACAATAATAATAGAAGATAACAGATATGACAAGCAGTTTGATATTACAAAGCAAGAAGTGATAATGGCATAAGACTGAAGTAAATATGTGGACAGTGCTCTTTTTGCCCGACTATCCCTCTCATACCCCTAAAGGTACAACGAGAAAGAAAATGCAAGATACTGCAGTTTTGTATTTTTTTAGATCTCATGCTCCATAATCTCTGAGTTAGCAATAAAGAAGGTGCCTCTGCATTGATTTTATGAGACTGCACTTTGTATATTTTCAATTAATATTGTAACCAGAACCTTCTCATCATTTTCCATTATGGAGAAGTTAATAAATGAATGTGCCATGTATATCAGATGTGGTTAAGCTTCCTCACAATATATTTTTATAGAATATGTGTCGCATGCTATTGTCCACATTAGCAGAAATTTGATGGCCTTTGGACCAACTTGTTCTCTATGGTACTTCAAAAATAGTGTTGAGGATTCCATCTATAGATATGCAAATCAGTGTAGTTAGTTCATTTATGATGTAGTAAAACAAATGGCGCTGAGTGTTAATGGTGTTGGAACAGAATGTGTACCATCACATACAATATATTGTTTTTGAAGATTCTGAAAATTATTGAACATATTGATTAACTAAGGTTGCTGTACTGACACAACCCATGCAGTAGTTTATGTATATTAGGCTATTTGAAACCACGAAAATACAAGTTGTTTGTTAAATAAACAGCTCTTGGCTACAATACTGCAAAATATTGACATAGAAATCTTAAGCAATTATTTACAATTATGAAACTTTGTGAATGGGGGGAAGGGAAAGAAAGAACTAATGCTGTTTAAATGTCAACTGGTAGTTAAGTTTTATTAGTAAATAATGTGAAGTTTAGATATCAAGTACTGTGTTTTTGTACAACTCCAGTTTATATCTTTATAACTGAAAGTTATAATAATTGCTTACTGATTAGCATCAGTATATGGGATACATTTAATTTTAATATCAATCTGTCACTTTGGCAGCGTTTTTTACTGCAAAAAACAGAAGGAAAGTATACGAGAGAGAGAACTGAGACAGAAACAGAGTGCTAGTCAGTCATTGGGCAAGACAGCGAGTGTTACATTTTCTTAATCTGTGAGGAGTTTATTGAGTTTGTTTACAGTGTTAAACTAATAATAAACATAAAGTAGATGTGTATGTTTCAGTATTCCTTCAATAAAGAAACACCATTGAAGAAAATGGTGTATGAGCTATAGGAGAGACACTCCAAAAGCAATGCATACAATTTTTTTAAAAAAGTACTGTTTTCATTCCATATCTTTGAAATTTTTACAGTGTGGAAATACATCCTGCCCATTTGCGTTCAGTTTATTTCAACCTGTCAACCTGTACCTGTGAGTGGCGCTGCCACAGCATGCCTTCAGGGGAGTCGTAAAGCCCTATTTACTAACTTTAAAATGGGAATACTAATGCCCTGTCTTCTCAGAATCTATTGGGTATAGAAATCCAAATTTTTTACAGCGTGTGTATTGGTCCTTCCTAAATATACTGATCCTCATTCGTATAAAAATCTAAAGTAGTACATATTTTATAATTTTTTCATTAAAATACTTAACTTTTTATTTTTTAAAAAATAACCGAAAGACGCTTCTAAAGAACGAAATTCTTAGTTATATTTTAAGAAGGTACAATTTCAAGTATTTAGGTTTTGTCATAAAAAAAATAACAATTTTAAATAGGTATACCCAGTTAATTTATGATTTGAAGCTTTCCTGGCATTATTTACCTGTGATAGTTTCTTGGTTACAAACATTTACCCAAGAAACTATGTTTGGTATTTCCAGTAATTGCATAAAATAAAGCAATAAGAGAAAGCTGTTTTCAGACCTGTAACCATAAAAGACAGAACTAAAGACGTGTTTAATGTGCCATAAATGAGTTAAGCTAAGTAGTTATAATAGGAAGGTACATATTAAGTAAATTATTTATATTCAAAGTTAACTGGAATCAATTGTTTAATTCTTGGACATGTTACCTAACAGTAGCTAAACATAACTACTGTGGAATGGAAAAAATTACTTGCACAAGTTGATCACTATATGAGAAGTGCTGAAAGAGAAATACTTCTTGCATCAAAGTAACTTATGTGTTCCCAAAAGTGCTTATTGAACTACAAATTAAAACAGCTTTCATTGTACTGTATAAATAATTAAACTTTGTGTAACACTTTTTATGCAGGAAGTTCAGGTACAATGTTTCATTTTATTTATATTGTAAGATATCATTATATTAAATCAAAATTAAATTTGAGATTTATTGTTTCTGTAAACACTGAAATTGCTCAAGCTATCTTTTCAGGTATTGTTTTAGTAATGTAATTATAGATATATACATTTTAGATTAGTATAACTCCATACATGAATTTGTCATCTGAACTAGGAAATTAAACTTTGCAAAAAGGGCACTGTGGACCCTGAAAAAGAAAGTAATAATGTACATAAATAATAACATTTTAAAGAATTTTAGATATGCAGTAATTTCTCGGTGTGTTTATTTTTTGATAAAATAAAAATCTATTATGCAATGCTGATTTTCACTATCAAGTTCCCTTTCCACAAGTTTGTAACTTTTTCTTGAGTTTGAAATATAGAAACTCTGAAGAATAACAGTCGAATTTATTTACTTAATGATGAGTTGGAATTAGTTACATTGACATGCTATGTTTGCTTATATGACATGATTCGGGAAACAATTTGTACCATCATCAGAAGGCATATGTGTTTTTGGCATTTTATTTGTAGTGACTCTGCCGTGGTGCTATCTTGCAGTGACAAATAGAACTGGACATATTGTGACTTTGTGGGTTCGTAGAATTAAAAGTCCAATTTGCAGAAATTCAAAATGTTCTTTATTTCCGTAGAAATACACTTTAGTCAACCCTTACAGTAGCAGAATTACGTCACATACACAATTACAATCTTCCAGTTCATCTGCCACACCCACAAACAAAGAGTTCACTTTCAAAATACAACTGCACGATTATCAAGTTCCATTTCGACTCTCTCATTACAACTGTCCACTCAACTCACCGCGGCTTCCTTTTATATGCCCATTGATATTTCCAGACGTCTGTGGAATATTCTGTAAGACAACACCAGAAGAAACACAAACTTTCTATTCATCTAACTTTTATCTGTTTTGGCAAGCCCTTTTATCTCTGCGCTATTATCTGTCCCTTGTCTTGTGTGCGTCGGCCGTGTTTCCTCGCAACACGGGCCCAAATGACCTTGCTGTCGACGGGCCCTAAAACACCACACACTCACTCACTCACTCCTCGCAACAAATGCGGTCGGCGACAATATAGAAAAACATATTCATTTTAAAATACACCCCAGCTCCCTCAAAGTACATTTCACAACCATTTGTTCGCTAATGCTCTAGAGCTTTCTATTTTTTAAATACTTATTTTACTGACCAGGCTAAAAAGCTATACAGGATACTGCTTACTGAACACTCGTTCACAGAGCGGCTGCCATTTGTGACCAACACCATTTAAAAGAACTGAAGCACCTAAGCTATACTTTCCGGCAAAACGGCTCCAAAGCTAGTGATATCAAAGACTATTGGGCCACTCATAAGAAACCACCTGACTCCACTCTACAAATAACAGTTGAACCTATGGCCACCGCACGCATCCCATATACTGGCAGGCTATCCAGTATTATCAGCACAATATTGGCAAAACACATCATCAGAACTATACATGACCCACCATTCAAAATCAGAAATCTGCTCAGACCAAAGATGACCTCAAACTGAGAGTACCAGGGGTTTACCACATTATCTGCAAATGCAGGGGTTCCTTACATCAGACAAACTTGGAGAACAATAGACACCAGAATAAAAGAATACAGTAGGAGTGTGCGCCTGATGCAACCGGAAAAATCAGGTCTGGCTGAACATTGTTTCAAACAGGACCGCTGGACTGACTTTGACGGAACAGTTATTGCCAGAAGTGTGAGCTACTGACCATGAAGAGTGAAGGAAGCATTGGCTATCTTTTTGAAAAGACACACTCTCAACAGAGACTCAGGACTCCAATTAAATACTGCCTGGAAAACGGTTTTAGAGTTATACCAAATCCAGCGCAGAAACGCAAAATTAACCTCGGAGAAAGTCACCTGATGCAGACTGTTTTCTTTTAGATCTGTGCTCCGATCCATGTCAAGCGGCCATGCCTTGGCGCCTCTCATTGGCCTGCACAGAGCACATGGACTGTCCCATAAATATATGCATAATACCAGTTTAACTCATTCAGCATATCCTGAAAACGGGAACAATGTATGCTTCCAAAACGTTGGTACATCACCACATTATACCTGGCTTGAAGCTCGAGAGAACCTGGAATACTTACACCGCCAGGAAAGCTACAGGTCCTACTAAAGCTATACAGGAGATTATTATAATGGAACAATAACGTTGCAGTGGGTTATGTGACTTCATGAACACATGTAGTGTTTTATGAAAAAACACAGAGTTTAAAGGAAACTAAGAAAGCTCACAAGGATGTTTAGAAAGAGAGTAAGCATTCCCATTACATATAAACCCAACAATTAAAATTAAAATAACATGAACAAGTATGTAAATCAGGAGTTAAAATGCAAAGTTATTAACAATGTTAAAAGGAAAAGAAAAATATAACTATTACAAAAGTCAGAACTTTGGAAAAGGAAAATGACACAGAAAGAGATTTTATTAAGGGGCATGAGAAAAGCAAAAGAAGGAAAAAAGGCACATATCAGACGCCCAACACTTTGGATCAACGGAAGAAACTATGACATGATTCAGCAAACAGAATATTGTAACTTTGTGGGTTCGTAGAATTAAAAGACAGTTGCAGAAATTAAAGATCTTTATTTCCGTAGCAATATACTGTTCAATTCTCACGTAACAACATTACATCACACAATCTTCCAACGTCGATGACAACAAACCGTGACAGCTGATTACATTAGCTCTCGTTACAACAACACAGCTCACTCTCTCTCTCATTTCACAACTGTCCTTCACAACTACTCTGATCACTAGCCATGGCTTCTTTTTATACACAAATTCATGAACCGAGAACCTTCTGGAGCAAACAAGAAAAGCAATCATTCTCCGTTAATCGAGATATCTCTAGAACATTCCAACACTGAAAGCCTATCTGAGCGGCAAGTCCTTTACCTCAGTTATCTTGCTTGCCGGCGATATCTGTTTACACTATGCGCTATTGTTAACTGCTTAGCAAGGCTCATTATCATGAAACTTTATCTGCCGATTGTTTCCTTATTTGTGCCGAAATTTTTATGCCTGTTGCCATGACAGAATATTAATGGACAAAGAATTGCTCATCAGTACTCTACAAGACAAGAATCTAATAGTTTAATGGAAGAAGAGGAACACCAAAAGAAAGAGGCAGCAGCAGCAGCAGCATCTGATGTCACAAGGAAGGACGTCACACCTAGCAAAATCTAAAGGATGATGTAAGGAATTTGGCTAGGACAGCCTCAGCAGGTTTACAAGTTCATGACAAGGCAATTGGATTCAGTATTAAGCTACCATAAATCTGGAGCTGTAGAACAAACAGTGCTATCTGTGAGTCTGTGGAGCATGAAGGGACTATGGAATAAAATTGGAAACAGGGAAATATTTCAAGTACTAAAACTGGTGAATGTGTTAGAAATACTTTGTACAATAAGGAGGAAAAAGTATGATCGTGGTTAAGATTTTTATGGCAAAGAATAAAGAAGAAAGAGAAAGAACGGATGTCTGGGGGTGGCAGGTATATTTGTAAAGAAAAGCAACAAAATAAAAGTACTAGAAAGAGTAGGGAAGGGGGTGGTATTATGGTACATAATGGAAGTGGAGAAGTGAACAAAAGAGATATGCCTTGATGGGTTATACACTCTTCCAAGTGTTTCAAAATTCTATGATCAAAATGTCTTCAAGAAAGTACAGCAGAGCGTATAAGAAATACGGGCAAAATATACAAAATTTGTATAACAGAAGCTATAGAAACTGGGAAGAGTAAGGAAAAATATGCCATAACAAGGGAATAAAACTGATAGACTGTGAGTGAATAGTATGATGCAATTTTATTAAATTATATATGAGTCGTATTTATTACACATCGGCTTCACTTATGTATCTATATTGAGGACATGTTTCACGAACTATCATTCGCATCATCGGCTCTAATGCAACTAAAACTTGATCCAGTGGTGTGGGTAGTTTTGGAGTTGCTGCTGCTATCTGTTGATTTTGTGATGAATTTAGCCAGAATGAATGTGGCCAGAAGACAACGCCACATTTAAATGCATCATAAAATCAACAGACGGCAGCAGCAACTCCAGAACTACCCACACCACTGGATCAAGCTTTATTTGCATTAGAGCCGATGATGCGTAAGATAGTTTGCGAAACATGTCCTCAATATCAGGTGAAGCTGATGTGTAATAAATATGACTTGTCTATAATTTAATAATTGTTTCGCTTCACTGTGGTGTTCCAATACAGTTAAATTTTGATATGATGCAATTTGTTTCATATGCATGTTGAAAGAAAAAATTACACATATTTAAGACAATTGCTTTTTAACTACTTTTTATAGGCTTGATCCTTTTCTTGTTTCTCTATACTAGTCACATGTGAATACTGTGCCATAATGACTGCATGCATGAATACTATAGGCACACGTTTTCTTGAGTGCTAGATTTACAGTAGGGTGTGGGCAGAGGGGAAGAAGAGAGAGCTAACACACTCTTGTTTCTGCAATGTGGTCAACCAAAAAATACACAATTCCTCCAAATTATGGTAAGATAAGCAAAGATATGTGCCGAAGGTGTGAGATGTGTGGACAGTCAGTAAATTGAACTCCATCTGATAAGCATATGCTTATTTACTATTTATGAAACACATAAATGTAGAAAACAAATATTTTGACAGCTATAAATATCCACTCACTTGCTTTCTGATTCTTTGATTTCTGAGTCCGATGCATCACTTTCATCGCTGGTATCCTCTGATGTGATGATAATTTCATCAATTGTATTTTCTATTACACCATCGTTTCTCCAATATTGCATTTCCAGCTCTTGGACCTTTCGGCAATATCCTTCCCAATCCATTGTGCTTACGAAAGAGAATGCTTCTATAGCAAGTTTCCGCAGATTTGTGGCTGACATATCACTAATAATGTTGCGTTGTCTGAAAACATTTTTGTTTTTGCCCACACCAGTTCAATTGTATTCAGATCACAGCTATACAAGGGTAGATAAATAATAGTGTGTCCCCTTTCAAGAACTGTAACATCTAGAACATACGTCTTGCTCTTAGGTTTGTTGTAAACCGGTTGACTAATAATTAACCTCAAAATAACTCAAAATGAAGCGGCACATGTGTGGAAGCTTAGCACGTTAGCCACTTAATGTCAGAGTGTATAGCATATTCCATGTTTCGATGTTGTCATCTGTGTTTTTGGAATTACGTGAAACAATGAGGACTTGGGACCTTAACCTCAAGAAATCATACACATATACTACACAGTTCTGAGAGGAAGAGTACTTGAACATTGTTTTGCTGCAATAAACAACACAATCAGAGAATACTACCACATGAAAATAAATAGTAGTAAAATATTAATGCTCATATTTAATGTTTTGAAAATTTGAATTATATATTTATACACGAGGTACGTCCAGAGAGTAAGTTCTGTTTGGTAATAAAATTAAATTGTGTACAGATACAGAAAAATTATTTATTGCACAAAATTCTACAACTCTTAAACTACTTTTCCACATAACTGCCGAAATTTTGCAGGCATTTGTCATAGCAAGGCATAAGTTTTTGTATACCTACTTCATAGAAGTTTGCTGCCTGTGTCTTCAACCTTTGAAAACATTTCCTTCAGCTCTTGTCATTGTTGAAGTATTGACCGCCAAGAAAAGATTTGAGATGCAAAAACAGATGAAAGTTGCTAGCAGCGAGGTCAGGGCTGTACGGGGGATGGTCAAACACGTACCAGCCAAATCCCTGTAGGACGTTTTTCGTCACATTTACAGTGTGTGGTCGTGCATTGTCTTGAAAAAACACAACACCCTTTGACAGCATTCCTAGGCGCTTATTCTGTATTGCGTGGTGCAATTTGCTAAGTGTCTCGCAATAAACATCTGCTTTCACAAGGGGCGGGATTTTCAATCAACACTGACATTGTAAACAAACACAACAAAGCGTATGTGGCTGACAGCGATCTCACAATGGTGCATGTTTCTTCTTGATACAGAGTGTCTATCGTGCATGTGTGGAACTGCGATCGTACCGCTGCAGCGGAGATAAATTGAATCAGAACTTACTTTCTGGACGCCCTTTATATATATACACTTATTCACTCCATTCTTATTTGAATGTTCAAATAAATGAATATAGGGTGATGCTTTTGAGATGTCAGAAAAGTAAGACCGTATATAAAGAAAGCAATTCAACTTTACTGGTTGGTAATAGTATACATTTGTGTGGGAAAGTCAGGAGTTGTGTCCAGGAAATGATCTCTCAACGTGACTGCCATTACAAATGTGGCACAGTTATACCTCACACCCATGTTGAGCCACGTAGCTTGCAGCATTTCTGGAATGAAGCTGAAAGGCAGCTGTAATCTCTCTCTGCTGATCAGCTAGATTCTTTGGTCTTTTTGCATAGAATGTTGACCTAATGTAGAAAAGAAAAACAATTTGGAAGTGTTAATTCTGGGTTATTAGGAGGCCATGGGATTGGTCCATCATGGATGCACCAGCGTTCATTGAGTAGCTGATTTAATAGATTTTGCAGTATGAGAGCCCATTGTGGTGGAGCGCCATCCTGTTGATAGGTAATGGTGTCCAGTATCCCATCTTTCTGTAATTCAGGGAATCACAAACTGCTCGATCATGTCAAGCATTTATGACCATTTTGTTTTGTCATTCCACTGGAAACATCACTCATTTGTTACCTCCCAACCTTTCCGCTTACATTAAAGAAAATTACTCAGAGATGTACTATCTTTCAAAAATGTAAATGTACACATATATACATGCCATTTTATCTGTTACTCACTTTCAAGATTTCTATATTAACCCAATACGATGAAAGATTGACTAAGTATCATAAAGCAAGTAGCAATTCTCTTGCAGCTGACCTATTACCTACATGATATTGGAAACTATGCAGGAAAACAGAAAACCCTTGGAATTCTGATTTTAACGGAACCAATACCTATTATATATATAAGCACATTTTATCAACTGCTCTCATAACTCAGTGTCAGAAAGTAGCTGTGACAAGCGGCACAAGGATTCATGGTTCCAGCTCTAACATGTGGTTACACTTTTTTTTTAGTTAATTGATGGAAATTAATCATTTCTTCACACTAGCCGTATATAAGCTAAGGTTTTTGATAGATAAGAGTCAACATGAAAAATTCAATGCCATGGCCAGGATTTGAACCATGGATCTCCTGGTTTCCATCGAGTCGCTCTAATCCATTGAGCTACCATGGCCAACGTGCCGTCCTGACATTAAATTCTCCATTTGACTCTTATATTTCCCAGGTAAACCACTAGGGGCTCTTGCATCCAAGATACACCGTCTGTGGCAACTTGCTATATTAAGTACTTTAGTCCCAGGCTTCATCTTTTAACTCTTTATTATTTTAGTTAATTGATGGAAATTAATAATTTCTTCACACTAGTCGTATATAGGCTAAGGTTTTTGATAGAGTCAACATGAAAAACCTTAGCCTATATATGGATAGTGTGAAGAAATTATTAATTTCCATCAATTAACTAAAATAATCAGAGTTAAATGATGAAGCCTGGGACTCAAGTACTTACGATAGTAAGTCGCCACAAACAGTGTATCTCGGATGCGAGAGCCATTAGTGGTTTACCGGGGAAATATACGAGTCAAATGGAGAATTTAATGCCATGAAGGCCAGTTGGCCATGGTAGCTCAATGGGTTATAGAGACTGGATGGAAACCAGGAGATCCGTGGTTCAAATCCTGGCCATAGCATTGCATTTCTCATGTTGACTCTATCTATGTGGTTACATTTTTTATCTCCAATGTTTTTACTTTGTTAGAGGCTGTAATGAACTAATTTACAACTGTGCTCTTGTGGCTAAACTGTCTCTAAATGGTATTGCAGAATTTCAAAGAAGTAACAGGTAAAATGGCGACCACTACACTATACATCTACAAACTTGACTGATTTATTTTCCATACCCTCTAGTAAACGGAATATCTGAATGATACTGTCCCGCGGAAAGTGTACATTTACTTTCTTGAAAGAGAGTTCATTAACTTCATAAATATCACATTTTACTTTTCCGACATCTCAAACAGATATCTCAACTCTGTATATCCACTGCAATATACCTCCACCTGTACAGATTTATGCTGCGGTGTAATGTTAACATACGGATCCATTCTGAGGACAGATCGGGCGTAGTTGAAACTGGAAGAAATTTCAGCAAAATGCATCCTGAATCCTCAGGCTCATTGGGCATTTGTTCTAAGGAAAGCATCTCTTTTTTAACCAAAAACTATTTGTAGTCGTTACTAAAATTAGGCAAGTGAGTCAACCTTGTATATACTTTTCTCCACTTACAAGTTTTTTGATGAGTCAACCACAGAACTGACGATAGGGAAGAGGTTCCCAGAAACTAGTCTTTATCAAAAAACTTGTAAGTGGAGAAAAGTATATACAAGGTTGACTCACTTGCCTAATTTTAGTACCAATGGCACTCCACTTTCTGAAATACTTCTTTTTATTCTATATATTTGTAGTCGGTTTATTGACACATTGTCATTTACATTTTTACATCATCGAGGGACTAGTGTTGGAAGCCATTGCTTCCATTTTTAACCTCTCTCCAACTAGCATTGAATTAGACAAAGAAGTACATAGTTCCACTGCCATCTTCCATTTCGAGAGAAGAGAGCAGATAACAGACACTAGTTGGAGAGAGGTCGAAAATGGAAGCGATGGCTTCTGAAACTAGTCCTTTGATAATATAAAAATGTAAGTGACATAGTGTCAATAAACCCACAACAAATATATCGAAATTTAACTGTATTGGAACACCACAGTGAAGTGAAATAATTATTAAATTATAGATGTGTAATAAATAGGACTCGTCTATAATTTAATAACCACTACAAATAATTTTTACAATCAATTTTGATATCACTGTTACTAAATTCCTCCAATCACACATAACATCTCTTTTTTCTCTGCAACTCAAAACTGGTTATTACCTAAAATTAGCAAAGTGTACAGAAATTAAAAAAGAACAATAAATAACTTTAATATGTACAGTTAACAAATGACTGAACTACAGAAATCAGAAATAGTACTGGTTTTGTGCTTTAAAATGTTTATAATGTTTATGAAAGCTAACCTGCATTACACTTGCTGAATTGGAAGTAGGTGAAAAAATATAATTGTCAGTTATATACAAATGACATCCCAATCTTTCTACTTTGCTCCTGATATGCTTTTCTGTTCCTGTTCTTAAGTTACTATGAAGTAAGGCTACTTCACTGATATCTTAAAAATTCAATAGTTCACTTGTGCATTAATTTTGTATTTGAAGAAATGCTTTTGTTGAATGTTTATTTAACTTTCTTCCACGGAATCTCCTTAAAACTGGACACAAGATGGTTCCTGAACACATACGACTTGACAGCCCGAAACAGCCATATAAATAACACCAGCACTGATAGGTATTGGATCCAAGCCCACTTAATTATTTGCCAAAATCCTGGTTTGTACACAATTGTTGCTTCTGGATAATGAACCAATACGGAGAGTAGAAATGGAGCATCTGCAGCACGTCCAGCAGTCCACATTGCATATGTGTTTTGCAGGTACGTGCTGACTGTAAAGAAAAATAATTTATTACAATGTATATTAAAGAAATACAATGGACCAAGTATTGATGCAACATCTGTAGAAATTACAAACCTATTGTGAAAGACCCTGGACAACAATTTTATTTTATAACTATAAATACAACAACTTTACAATCATTATCAATTTTGAAGGATCACCAACACCTCTATCATTCTCATGCTTGCTAACTTCTTGAAACTGAAATTCAAAATGATTTCCCTTGTCCTAAACAGTGTAACAAATGTAAATTTAAAATCTATGTTCTGTGTAGCAAATGTCCAAAAACAACATGTAAAATAAATGGTAGTGCTGTTTCTGTCACACATCTGACAATCTTCTTGGTAAATATTAAAAGGAGAAGCGTTATTAACAGTGAAGTATTCTTCATTTTTGAGTTTGATTTATGAGTCACTATGTTTACACTCAACTTCACTTGTTGTTGTATAATTGAAACGTTTTCAAGATCATTCGATCTCATCCTCAGCTGTTTGATGACTAAATGAACATTCTTCTTCCTCCACTACTACGGTGCTCCGATCCCTCTGCCATCTGGTGTTAGGGGCACTAAGTTTTAATACTTCATTTAATGCTGGGATTTCAAACTTTATAGCTATATCCCGTGTTTTGGTTATGAATATTTTTTCCCTAATATCCAATTCTATGGGTGTACTAAAAGATTTTAACAGTTTTATGTTATGGCCAATGTTGTGGTTTTCTGTCCAAAAATGGTGTGACGCTGCTGACTTTTCTGTTTGTTTCAACTTCATGTTCTTCTGGTGTTCTTTTTGCCTGGTTAACAAGTTTCTCTTAGTTTTTCCTATGTAGCTTTTCTCACAGGTTTCACAGTTTATCTGATAAATTCCCGATTTCAAAGTGTTGGGGATTGTATTTTTAGTGGTTTATTTAGCAGGTTCTTCAGACTGAATTTGTTTTGGTGTGCTAGTTTTAAGTTTAGTATTATGAAGATTCGTTCAAATTTTCTAAAAGCCCATGGAACGAATCTTCAAAAGACTAAACTTAAAACTAGCACCCCAAAACAAATTCAGTCTGAAGAACCTGCTAAATAAATCATTAAAAAATTCAATCCCCAACACTTTGAAATTGGGAATTTATCAGATAAACTGTGAAACCTGTGAGAAAAGCTACATAGGAAAAACTAAGAGAAACTTGTTAACCAGGCAAAAAGAACACCAGAGGAACATGAAGTTGAAACAAACAGAAAAATCAGCAGCGTCACACCATTTTTGGACAGAAAACCACAACATTGGCCATAACATAAAACTGTTAAAATCTTTTAGTACACCCATAGAATTGGATATTAGGGAAAATTTATTCATAACCAAAACACGGGATAAAGCTATAAATTTTGAAATCCCGGCATTAAATGAAGTATTAAAACTTAGTGCCCCTAACACCAGATGGCAGAAGGATCGGAGCACCGTAGTAGTGGAGGAAGAGGAATAAATATTAAAAACAGAAGCATTATTAACAGTGAAGTATTCTTCATATTTAAGTTTGATTTATGAGTCACTATGTTTACACTCAGTCTTCACTTACTTGTTGTATAATTGAAACGTTTTCAAGATCATTCGATCTCATCCTCAGCTGTTTGGTGACTAAATGAACCTCCCTCTTCTTCCACTACTACGGAGTTCCGATCACTCTGCCATTGGTGTTAGGGGCACTAAGTTTTAATACTTCATTTAATGCCGGGATTTCAAAATGTATAACTTTATCACGGTTTTTGTTTATGAATATTTTTTCCCAAATATCCAATTCTATGGGTGTACTTAAAGATTTTAACAGTTTAATGTTGTGGCCAATGTTGTGGTTTTCTGTCCAAAAATGGTGTGAAACTGCAGATTTTTCTGTTTGTTTCAACTTAATGTTCCTCTGGTGTTCTTTTTGTCTGGTTAACAAGTTTCTCTTAGTTTTTCCTATGTAGCTTTTTTCACAGGTTTCACAATTAATCTGATAAATTTCTGATTTCAAATTGTTGGGGATTCTATTTTTCAGTGGTTTATTTAGCAGGTTCCTCAGACTGAATTTGTTTTGGGGTGCTAGTTTTAAGTTTAGTCTTTTGAAGATTCGTTCAAATTTTCTAAAAGCCCATGGATGGTAGGTGAATTTTCTATATTGCCAATTTGTGTTATTAAGTGGTGTGAGAGTGGTATTTTTTGATCTTATCTTCAGTTTTTCTTTTCTCTTCATCATGTTCCTTATGATGGCTGGGTTGAATCCAAGTGGTGTGAGAGTGGTATTTTTTGATCTTATCTTCAGTTTTTCTTTTCTCTTCATCATGTTCCTTATGATGGCTGGGTTGAGTCCATTTAATACCGCTATGTCTTTTATGTGAAAATTTGAACGAATCTTCAAAAGACTAAACTTAAAACTATCACCCCAAAACAAATTCAGTCTGAGGAACCTGCTAAATAAACCACTGAAAAATACAATCCCCAACAATTTGAAATCAGGAATTTATCAGATTAATTGTGAAACCTGTGAAAAAAGCTACATAGGAAAAACTAAGAGAAACTTGTTAACCAGGCAAAAAGAACACCAGAGGAACATTAAGTTGAAACAAACAGAAAAATCTGCAGTTTCACACCATTTTTGGACAGAAAACCACAACATTGGCCACAACATTAAACTGTTAAAATCTTTAAGTACACCCATAGAATTGGATATTTGGGAAAAAATATTCATAAACAAAAACCGTGATAAAGTTATAAATTTTGAAATCCCGGCATTAAATGAAGTATTAAAACTTAGTGCCCCTAACACCAGATGGCAGAGTGATTGGAGCTCCGTAGTAGTGGAAGAAGAGGAAGGTTCATTTAGTCACCAAACAGCTGAGGATGAGATCGAATGATCTTGAAAACGTTTCATTTATACAACAACAAGTAAGTGAAGACTGAGTGTAAACATAGTGACTCATAAATCAAACTTAAATAGGAAGAGGAATGTTCATTTAGTCACCAAAACAGCTGAGGATGAGATCGAATGATCTTGAAAACGTTTCATTTATACAACAAGTAAGTGAAGACTGAGTGTAAACATAGTGACTCATAAATCAAACTTAAATAGGAAGAGGAATGTTCATTTAGTCACCAAAACAGCTGAGGATGAGATCGAATGATCTTGAAAACGTTTCAATTATACAACATAGTAAGTGAAGTTGAGTGTAAACATAGTGACTCATAAATCAAACTCAAAAATCTTCTTGATGTCAGAATAAACATACATTAAAGCAAATAACACTTCCTAGGCTATCCCTGTTTTCTAGTCCATATTTTAGGGTTCATAACATGAACTATAAATGCCTTGTTATGGGAAAGATGTCTTACAGGGGAATATATATATATATATATATATGAGAGAACTGATACAATTCACATTGTCTACTAAATGTTCCAACCTGTTTACTAGAGGTCAGGTCACTGTTAACAGTGTAACACATTTTGTTACAGCCCAGTGAAGGGAGACCAAGATCAAGAAGATAGATAATACCATATTTTATTGCATAATGCTCCCCTTTTTGTCTCTCGAAAAATTTGCTTGAAAATACTGAGGAGGGAATTATGTGAGTGGTGCTTCTAGGAATTCAGAAAGGAAGGGAAAGCATGTAGTATTACGTAAAAATTATATAGGTATACAGTAATTTGTGAATGAACTGGATACCTACCACGGTTTCTGTTCAGTGACAGTTGGTCGCATTGTATGCAAGGAAGTTGGTGGACCTGCTTTCAAAAAGAAAGACAGTAGAGAATCGCTGTATGAAGAACTTTGACTAAGTCTATTACCAATTTCAACACTAAAATATATTACAAAAAAAAAAAAAAACTGCAGCTGCCATTTACATGCTTCATGTTTCTTCATACAGTGATTCTCTACTGTCTTTCTTTTTGAAAGCAGGTCCATTAACTTCCTTGCATACAATGCGACCAACTGTCACTGAACATACCGGCCGCCAAGAAATAAGTAATATTTCTTAAAACACTAAAGTTAACTAAAAATGTTCAAACATTACAAACACTATCAGAAGTTTGATTCATAATTGCCTCATTTGTTACAAACTGAAAGCAAATGCAGCAAAACAACTTATGGGACTCAACTGTATTGGAACACCACAGTGAAGCGAAAAATTATTAAATTTTAGATGAGTCGCATTTTTTAACACATCGAAAGTGAAGCAGATGTGTTAAAAAATGCGACTCATCTAAAATTTAATAACTTATGGGACAATTACCATGGGCACGAGTGGAGTCAATTCAACCATTCTGGAATTGTGGTATTGATTATGCAAGGCCATTTCTTATTAAATCTGGTACATAGAGAATCGCTGTATGAAGAAACATGAAGCATGTTAATGGCAGCTGCAATTAGTTTTTTTGTAATACCTATGTTTTAGTGTTGAAATTGGTAATAGACTTAGTCAAAGTTCTTCATACGTGATGTATCAAAGTGTTTAGTAAATGATAAGTATGATGGTATACTATCTTTGAGAAATTAAATGAAATGCATCACTATAAGTGTCAAACATTTTCTTCTCCTGACAATTGGCCGATTCTTCTGCTTCTTCTTCCATTTAGGTTGTGAGCTTTAATTTGACAGCCACAACTTACACCATGACGGAACAGTTTCATTGGGCCTACAATGTATTGTTTCATTATTTCTTTTCTCCAACTATTCTGTGGTCTCACTTTCGTCACTATCATCACTATTTTAATTTATAAGTACCTGACTCAGGTAACATATCATCTTAATTTTCAATATTCCACAAGTTGCCAAGCTATCAATGGCACAAAAAATTCCAGTTTTTTTTAAAACTCTTCTTAACAATGATACTAATTTTCTCCCACACATGGATTATCCACTCGCACATCATATGGCATTAGAGGCCTGCCGCAAAAGGAGTTATCGACATTTTTAGAAAACCGAACACAGTTTGTGTGGAAATAAATCATCTAAATGCAAATGGTATACCTATAGTGCAAAAAATAAAGTCCGATTTCAAAACTGTACACCAAGGAGTTCTGCAAGGCTCAAAATTAGGACCCTTTTTATTATTATTATTATTATTATTATTATTATTATTATTATTATTATTATTATTATTATTATTATTATTATTATTATTATTATTATTATTATTATTATTATATATAAATGAAATATTCGAAGTGATAGAAACAAAAGGGGGCATAGCAGTTGGGTATGCTGATGATATGACAGTCATAATTAGGGGTCAAACAGTTAAAGATGTAGAAAAAAGGGCAAACTCAGTTTTGGAAATCATAAAGCAATACTTCTCTAACCTAGACATGGTAATAAACATAAAAAAAGACAGCTTGTATTAATTTTGAGATAAGAAACCACAACTCAGATAATATCAAAGTAAACATAGAGGGGGAAAGTATATGCGAAATAAATTCCACAAGTTTTCTTGGAATGGTCATTGATAAAAATCTAAACTGGAAATCCCATGTAGTACACATTACTAAAAAAATAAATAAGGGCAAATTTATAATGAGACAAATCAGGAATACAATGGACAGAAAAACAATGAAGCAGGTTTATTACGCATTTATATTCTCACATATAAGTTATAGCATTACACTATGGGGAAATATTACACAAAGAGAAATGGGAAAAGTGCTGAAACTACAGAAGAAAGCCGTTAGAATAATAGCAAAAGTAAATAATAAATAGACATGTAGAAACCTATTTAAAGAACTAAAGATTTTAACAGTTCCATGCATATATATCTATGAAAGCATAAAAACCATTGTACATAAAAGATACCAAAGAAATTGCAATATAGACACTTACATATAGACACTTGAGAAATAATGAGGACTATTACAGAACAACACTAAGAGGAACACTGAATAACCGAGCAGTAGAAATGGTAGGAAGGGAGTTATTCAATAAGTTGCCAAATGAAATAAAAAACATAAACCAAGTAAAAGAAATGATGAAAACCATAAAAAAGTACTTAACTGAAAAGGCATTATAGTGTAGAGGAATTTAAATATGGAATATGCAACTAAGATTAATTGTATATAATGAAAATAGTTTATATTATGACGTGTCCCTTAAATTGTAATTAAAAAGATGAAAATAAATTGGATTGAATTGAAGCAGTATTGATGTCTTCCTTATCTTGCCTCCTGGAGTCAGCTGATGAGATCCTGCCACCATCCATTTGAGGATAATTTCCTGTTTTGGGCCCACTGAAAGATTTGGAGCTTGTCTTTGCAGCCTTGAGTTTATCTTTTTGTCTCTGCCAATATCGTATTGGATTAGGATCAATGGAGAAATGTCTTCCTACAGCTCTCACCCCATTTGCAGATAATACATTTAATTTAAATTTTGCTGTATAGTCTGAATATTTTGACATTAGGACGACTTGTAACAAACTGACTTAGAAACATCTTCACATTTCAATTTTATGATACTTGTGACAGTGGCAATACGCGTATTTTTGTGTCAAGCACTGTGTACATTGTTGTCCGTGACAAGCACCCATGCATCAATTATGTCCATTATCAAGTCATTTGAAGGCCGCTCCAATAAGAACAAACCAGGAGAGGGAATTATGCGATATTTAATAGGTAAGTAATTTTTAATGACGAAGAATCATAGGGAAGGGAAATATGCGAGGGGAGAGGACTTATGCGATAAAATACGGTACATACACAAAGAAGCTCTGGTCTATCACAGCATGGTACAACATTTACTAGAGGTCACTATTAATTCTACTTTTTGTTGCAGTGCAGTAAAGGAGAACCATGCTCATGAAAAGGACAGAAAGCTATAAGCTCTGACCTATCACAGTGTGTTCAAGTGGCATAATGTAATACAGTTATGTTTTATCATATCCATGGTGAAAACCTGTAACACTTTTTATCTGTAACACAGTGATAAAAACATGTTCTTTGCTATATAGCCCTAAAAAGACCTCGGTTTCTGTAAATTTTATGACTATATGATGACACTATTTCACTTAAGTTTTCATTCAAAACATGCTTTGAAAATTAATTGATGGAAATTAATCATTTTTTCACACCAGCCATATATAGGCTAAGGTTGTTGATAGAGTCAACATGAAAAATTCAATGCCATGGCCGGGATTTGAACCACGAATCTCCTGCTTTCCATCCAGTCGCTCTAACCCATTGAGCTACCATGGCCAACGTGCTGTCCTGACATAAAATTCTTCATTTGACTCGTATATTTTCCCGGTAGACCACTAGGGGCTCTCGCATTCGAGATACACCATTTGTGGCAACTTACTATCGTAAGTACTTGAGTCCCAGGCCTCATCATTTAACTCTTATTATTTTAGTTAATTGATGGAAATTAATCATTTCTTCACACTAGCCATATATAGGCTAAGGTTTTTGATAGAATCAACATGAAAAATTCAATGCCATGGCTGGGATTTGAACCACGGATCTCCTGGTTTCCGTCCAGTTGCTAAAATAATAAGAGTTAAATGATGAAGCCTAGGACTCAAGTACTTACGATAGTAAGTCGCCACAAACGGTGTATCTCGAATGCAAGAGCTCCTAGTAGTCTACCGGGGAAATATATGAGTCAAATGAAGAATTTAATGTCATGACGGCAAGTTGGCCAATGTAGCTCAATGGGTTAGAGTGACTGGACGGAAACCAGGTGATCTGTAGTTCAAATCCCGGCCATAGCATTGAATTTTTCATGTTGACTCTATGCTTTGAAGAGTTCATCTCTGTCGTCACAACCACTCAAGAGTGGGCATTCAGCTGATGATGGAGACAAACTCCTTTGAAACATGTCTGGAGTGAAAACTCAGTAAGTGAAAGTGTCATCAGCAAAATTCAATTTTAATATGCTAGAAAGTTTCAGTATTTATTGGTGTGCTATATAGAAAAAACCTGATATTAGTCAAACTGAAAAATTCAATGCCATGGCCAAGATTTGAACTACAGATCTCCTGGTTTCTCTCCAGTCACTCTTACCCATTGTGCTACCATGGCCAACGTGCCATTCTGACATTAAATTCACCAACTGACTTATATATTTTCCCAGTAAACCACAATGGTTTCTCGTATTCATGATATGCCGTTTTTGGCGAATTGCTATTGTTTTCTCAATACAAGGAAATAAATTTATTTTTTATCCAGTTTATCATACATATGATTTTGGACATGTAAGTTATACAGAATATATTATTGTAAGTACTTGAGTCCAGAGCTTCATCATTAAACTCTTAAGTTAATTGATGGAATTTAATCATTCCTTCCAGGAACTTACTTCCCTTATATTTGGGAAGTAAACTCCAGGCTGTGGTTTAGGATACGTTCCTGGTATTTGCAAATTATGACTGAGCAAAACCTGAAAAAATGTCTGTCAAGAGGACACTCTCAGAAGGATTTTAACTACAGAACTCCTAAGTAATAAAGTCTTCTGGAGAAAGCTGTGTCTTGGTTGTTTGCTGCTGCCAACGTTTCGCCCTACTGTTGGACCACTGGCCAATGAGATCAAGAGGGCTGGCCCAAACTTCAATGGCCAAGGTATAAAGAAATGGGCAGTCACATAGTCATCACATGACTCAGTGAGACCAGCACGAGGAGTCATCGCAGGATCAGCACAGACCATGGGGAAGAAGAGAAAAACGACCAGGACTACAGCGCAACATGCAACGAAGAGTTCTCCAGCCACCTCTCGGGAACCGTCTCCTGACTCTCTGCCTTCATCAGCAGCTGAGGGGGAGCCCACAGAGAGGCCAGCCTCGCAGCCGTCTTCCCCTCTCGGCCAGCACACTTCAGCTCAGCCAGCCACCGCAGACAGGGAGCTCACGGAGAGGCCGGCCTCGCGGCCACCTTTCCCTCTCGACCAGCACACGTCAGCCACCGCAGTCAAGCAGCCAGAGGTGCCTTCTTCTGCTTACTCAACCGCCGCCACCAGCCGCCAGCTAACCTACGCCGCTGTTGCCGCCTCCTCAGCTGCCGGTCCAACTTGGCATTCAGGGAATGCAGCCAAACTCACTACAACACATGAGCGAGCTACCTCCCTCAGCGCTGTCATTTGTGGAGTCCCGAGGAACTTGCCCGAATGGTTCATCTTGAACGCCGCACAACTCCGGTGGCCCTCTGCACTGAGAGCCAACCGCATCCACACGCAGCAGGGACCCTCGCAGCTTGTCCGGCTCCAGCTCGCCGACCACCGGGACTACGAGGAAACCTTGGCAGCGGGCTTGCCCTTGCAAGGGCAGCCCCTCCCTGTCGAGGCAGCAAGAGCGGTGCGTCAAGTTCCATGACGGCGTTGCTGCTGCTACGGGCACACCGCCAAAAGCTGCACTGCCCGGCCAAGATGCCATTACTGTGGTGCTCCAGCACTAACCGGGCAGTGTCGCCAGCACGACTTTCGCTGCCGCCGTCGATACTGCGCCACCTGTGATGGCTTCGGCCATTTTACAGGACAGGCACAGTGCCCATACTATCCGAAGGACAGGTAACCACTCGCCGCCACATGCCCTTCACCTTCACCGGCCACTGGAACAGCTGCGGAACCACTCGTGGAGGCCTTGCGGGACCTCCGCAGTGACATCAGCAGCATCTCAGCCAGACTGACCGCCATCGAGCTGAAGATTGAAACCAACCCCAACGCAACTGAATCCACTGGACCCTACGGCGAGGCAATTCAGGACCTCCATTCTGAGGTTCTTAACCTCGGCCCTCGCCTGACAAACCTGGAGGAGGCAGTTACCAGCACACACAATGCTGACCACACCAGGACGTTGGACGCCATTGACCTGAAGACAAGACAGCTAGGGCAACTCACCACAGACGCAACGACAAAACTGACAGAACTCCTGACCAAGATCAACAGGACAAACAAAAGGACTTGGTCCACAGTAGATGCCGCACATACTACACTCGGAGAAATGACAAAAACACTGGAAACCACCAGCCAAAATTTTCAGGACTCCCTCTTGACACTGACTCAACTTGAGTACAACACTCGGAAGACCAAGGAGACACTACAAGGGCATGCCGCTCAAATAGTGCACCTCATTGGTATACTACAACAGATGACAGAGCGGAATCACTCCGAACTCACAGCACTTCTCGGGCAGCAAACCCCGCTTAGCCAGCACAGACAACCACACTCACGCCGCCGATAGGCTCACATTTGCCTAGTGCCGACACAAGCACCTCTGGTGCACAGACCAATATTATCTTATGTTTATGATTAAATAAATAAATACTTAACTCCATTCTTCCCACAACTTTCACTCCTCTCAATCTTAACCTTGAGCCTCTGTGCTATGGTCAGGGCCTAGTGTCATGGCCATAGCCAGATAAAACCACGATTCCTGCGCCCTTCCTTACGTGCAGTTAGCATTCACCGAAACTAATGGAGGTGCTTCTACGGGACTCCAATATCTCTTTTACTTCCATTCTTACCTCTTTTACTACCCTTTAAATTAAAAAAAAAAAAAAAAATAGTCATCACAGTTCCTACGGTGCTGTCAAGAAGAGAAGCCCTACATAGTAGGGCAAAACATTGGCAACAGCAAATAACCAAGATGTGGACTTCCCTGGGAGACTTTATTATCATGGACACTGGCCACCGAAGCCTATGTAATGGATTCACAAAACTCCTGTTCTCAAGTCTGTATCTTAATGACTTAGGACACACATGCTGGCAAGCATTTGTTTCTGTTAAGTTTTGCAATCTACAGCCATGAAGAAGTAAAAGAACTGACTAGACCACTTTTATTGTTAATGTCTGCTGTGCTAAATACTAATATTCTATGAAAAATTAAACAAAATAACTATAGAGTTAAAAATGCTATACTAAGTTACTATGCTGTACATTTTAATTACTAACACACTATGGTTTCAGTTATTTCCTTTTATTTTTTTCCTCAATATCTTAACACAAGAGTAAAGCCGCTTTATCCTTGTGTAACTCTTACCTGGAATTTAAATGATAGTGATATAAAATTATTGGCTGACGTATTGCTCTAGTACAGGCATTTAAATTGCTGATAATGAAGGGTTTTTAAGTTTACAGTAAGTTAACAGTTAATGAAGATATGTTACGTTTCAAATGGTAATCCATTATATCCCCCCAAAAGTTTCAAAGATTCTATACTTACTGTTCCTCTGACTATATTCCTTTAGTATAGAAGTTAAATCAAATGGGTCAGGAAATGATTTGGGAAATACTGAAGAGTTGTAATGTGTATATCTGCCATGACTTGCAAGAGGTTGCTTCTGAACCAAAACAAGATCTCCAATGACATCCAGTCTCGCACCCGGCAAGCTTGAACTTTGCTGAACAATTCCCATTGCCTCCATTTGAAAGTAGCTCATTTTCTGAAATATGTTCAAGTTTATATAAAACACTGCATATACAAATGTTTTGTTTAATGAAAGCATTTAAAACACATTTAAGTAATAAAATATATGAGAGTTTTAAAAATCTTAATCTTTATTTTTTACTCAAACTACATCTTAAACTACAAACTTTTCTGTCAATCTCTTAACATATTTTGCCTTTTTTTAAACACATTTTTCCCATCATTCTACAATTCACTATGACAATGGCTTCTGAACACACAACAGCCAGAACAGTCCAGTCCACCTCGGTAGTAGAGGGTTGCATGTCTGCCTCACATTCAAGAGGTCACGAGTTCAAATTTTGGTCAGGGTGAGTTACCTGCATATGGGTTTTTTCTGGGGTTTTGCCTTATGCTGAAAGATGAATGTCGGACAGCTCTAACCTCCATAGAGCCCGGACTCATTTTAGATCATTTCACCCATTTTATTCATCGTCCGATGTGAAATAGCATTGGAGGACGTAAATTAAAAAAAAGAACAGTCCATTTCTTGGCCAACCAAAACATCAAGAGTCCTTTCTAATCCCCCTTACTTTCCTTTTCAGATTTAATTTCATGTTACTATTTTCTTAAAAATCAAAATAAAAAAAAATAATAATAAAAAGAAATAAAAAGAACATCCTTTTTGTGCGTCATCACAGAAAATGCCAAAAGCAGTATATATTCATTTCTCTTAAAAATGAACAAACACTGACCACTTTTATTTTGCATTTTCTGGAGGTTTAATTATTACTAATTTTTTAGGAAATACTGTACTTTTTATTGCATTTTCTTTAGCTTTTTGCTTTAAAAGGTACTTTTTTACGTTATTCATACGTGCATTAGAAGTTAACACTTTTCCAAAAATGTTTCTTCTCACGACGGAAGTAATTGAGAAGGTTAACCATCAATGCATATGCAAGCTATTTGATCAAAGCATGTTTGTGATGTGGCCACAGGGCATGAAACATTAAAATATTTTACTTTTGGTGACAAATGCAGCAAAATATATGGTGAAATCGGGAACCGCAATTAAATCATTATGCACTAAAGTGGTTCATGTAACACTCATGGCACATGCCCTTCATAGAGTCTGAAAATGCTGCATCTGTAGCTGTTACTCAAGACTTGCTGGAAGGTCCTTAAATTAAGGGAATTTTGGCATTTATCAGTCCCAACTTTTCAATTTTGGCAGAAGCAATAACATGGCTAGAAAAGAGATGAGAGCATACATATGATTATCAAAAAAATTATAGGTATGAAATGCAAAATGAAAAAAATTGGTCAAAAAGTTTGTAAAAAAAAAATGAAAAATGTATTAGAAAGGAACATCGAGTATAAGTCGTTTTGTAAAATTGAGAAAGTTCCTTATGGTGAAATTTTGACTTTTTTGAAGGTTTTTCACCAAAGGACAATGGTCACTTGAAGTATGCGCCCAGATGTCAATTGAAGTAGAGATGAGTTTTTCAAAGTATAGTAGTGTTCTTCAAGACAACCGACAATTTTTCAAACCTGAGAATTTACAAATGGCAATTGTTCTTTACTGCAACGCTGAATAAGTGACATGCCTAATTTTTTTTCTAGTATGAGGCACATCCAGAAAGTAAGCTTCCCTATTTTTTTTAAACAAAGGCAACATAGTTACAAGAAAAAATTTATTGGCAAGTACAGCAATGTTTGAACTATTTTTCGACATAGTCACCATGTCATATCGTGGGATCAACTTTTGTATTCCTGTGTCGTAGAAGTCTGCTGCCTGTGAATGGAACCAGCATGTGACAGTCATCTTCAGCTCTTCGACGTTGTCAAAACGTTGGCTGGAGGACAGGAATTTTGAGGGTCATGATGGAAATCGCTGGGAGCAAGATCAGAACTGTATGGTGAATGATTTAACATCTCTCACTTGGACTTCTGAAAAAGTTGTCGTATGTGGACGATCATTGTCATGGAGCAGCACAAAACCTGTAGTAGGCATTCCACGTCTCTTGTTCTGAATGGCACTTTGCCATTTCCGCATGTTCTGCAATGCTGCTCCTAAGCGTTTTATTTTGTGCTCGGGTGCCAACTTTTCTGGCACCCACCAAGCACACAATTTCTTGAACAGCAGGTGCTTAGTGACATTTTCATACAACAATGTTCGGGATATCTGCGGAAAATGGATGCTGAGCTCCATAATTGTGAAGCGCAGGTTTTCCATGATGCGCTGCTGCACCAGATCAACCAGGTGATCATTGATGAGAGATTTTCGCCCACTATGCCTTCATCATTAACACTTTGACGACCTTTGGAAAAAAGCCTACACCAGCGACGCACCATCTGTTTGCTCATGATGTTCTGCCTTCACTCCTGACAGAGCTGACAATGAATTACGATGGGCTATGTTTTTTGCATTATAGAATTTTATCACTAACCGCAGCTGCTAGGTGGTGGGAGAACGAATAAGAGACACCATTTCGGAGCCCCATTGCTATACTACTGGCACTAGGCAGTACCTGTCCGGGCAGCAAATACTTGATACGTCATAGATCTGTTGCACTTGCATAATGTTCTTGGCTAAATATGTTTACTAAAGGAAATAAAATCGGGAAAGTTACTTTCTGGATATGCCTCGTATGTATGGGATATATTACATAAAATGTATAATTTTAATAATTAATAAACTGATATATATTTTCTTAAATTTTGGATGTTAAAATTACAAAAATACTTAACATTCTTTAAAATTTCAATGTTATTTCCCCCAAAATTTAAGGGCATTTTATTGGTCATTTTTCTCTGACTTTTGGGTCATCAACTTCCAAGCTCTAATTATAAAGTGCGACACTGTCTGCCAGTATATTTTAATTTGCCATACTTACATATAATTTGTAGTCAAACAAAAGGAACAGTTTGACAGAATGAATCCTTTGCAATTGCATCAGCTGAATTTCTACTTCAAAATACAGTTCATCAAAAATACCATCTCTGTTGAAGTCTTCTTCACGGGACTGTAACAAACAACAAACATGTTCCCTTTATCATTTCCTAGAAAATAAGATTTGTTTTACAATCAAGATAAAAGAATCTTATTTGAAATATCACATTACTATGTTTGATTCTTATGAAGCATACATTTAAAACCTCTGATGTGTAATGTTCATGTAGTTTTCTCCAACACTATTTTTTAGTCGTATGCAACTTCTACACACTATTCTTACAAAGCTATTACTTTATTATGTGCTTACAGTAAGTAGGGGGGATAGTATTCTACTCCATACAAAAATTCAATACCAAGCTTTTAAAGGAAATCATGTTTTCAGACTACTTAATCAACTAAAAGTTTTTTTTTTTTTTTTTTTTTTGCTGGCCTCTGTAGTGTAAGCAGTAGCATTTCTGCCTCACATACAAGAGGTCCCAAGTTCAAATCTCAGTCAGGGTAAGTTATCTAGATAAGGTTTTTCCAGGGTTTTCCCTTATCCTGAAACATGAATTTACAGTAACTCTAAGCTCTATGGAACAAGGGCTCATTTGAACTTCATTTCATTCATCGTCCGATATGACTCAACGAAAGTTTTCTCTTATCCTGAAAGATGAATGTCTCGTAACACTAAAGCTCTATGGACCCAGGGCTCATTTGAACATCATTTTGTTCATCATCTGATATGACGATGTTGGAGGATGTTAATTACAAAATAAATAAATAGAAAGTTGTATTTACTTAAGATCAGTTGGTACTAGTACCACTATCACTTTTTTTTAATGTCTTGACATGTGTTCCCATCTTCAGAATGTATCTGACTGACCCATGTTGTTTCTGTTGGGGTGGTTGTCCAGAAATGGTGTGAAACTGCAGATTTATCCATTTGTTTGTATTTTAAGCATCTCATATGTTCCTTTAGTCTGATTTCTAGATTTCCTTTTGCTTTTCTTATATATACTTTATCATAATTGGAGCAACTGTTTTATCAATTCCAGCTTGTCTTGAGGTATGGGGTCTTTTAATCTATTACAAAGTAATTTCTCTATGCTAAATTTGTTCATTGGGGCTAGGCTAATGTGTTTAATGAAAATCTTATTAAATTTGTAAAATGTTTACAAAACATTCCCAAAACATGTTAAATAGAGATTAAAAAAAAATGATGTTAGTGTTACTAATACTGACTCATCTTAAGTAAATACATCTTAGCATATCACTGTTTCTAGCTTCTTCCATATATAAATAGCAAGTTATTTAATTTTTTATGTCCTGGCCATAGAAAGAGGATGGAATCTCAAGCCAAATCCCTAAGTGCACAAAATTTCAGAATTTGGTTCACTTTCCCTTACTTTGTCAATGCAGAAACATTGAGAGAATTCAATAAATTATAATAATTCATGACTAAATTCACTTCTATTTGATATTATATATAACAAGACTAGTTTTGTGAATTCATCATTTGCATCTTCAGCCAAGTTATTTATGTATTACTGTTATCATTACTGCCAGTAGGTGACATTGTTTGTTTCCTTACCAACCCCTGAAATTAACACCTCTGTAGCATTGTGGTAGCATGCCTGCCTCACAAGCAAAATGTACAGAAGTTAAAACATTGGGAATCTATACTTGTTGCCAATTTAGAATGTGATTGACATTTACGAACCACCTGCATGAACGCTTTAAATAAATGGGAGGGGATGGGTATGTAATAAAGGTTGTCATAGGAACAATTAGAGTCGAGAAGTTTCCATGACGTTAGATGCTAAATCCTTGTTGCCGATATTGTAACATGTGCTTAGCATGATGTGTGGGTGACTTATGTATATCTTCTTCTGCTAATGCTGCAGTAAATACAATTCCTTGCTGCTTGTTTCTCTTCTGATAACGCTACAATAAATACAAATGCCTTCATGTTTGTTGCTGTTCTTTCTGAACTGTTAGGAATTGTGTACTGGCAAGTTCCTTTGCATCCCATTTGTTGCAATTTGCCTTGATTTACGTGTGTTTGAGTCCATGTTGTGAGCTTTTGCAATTGTGTTTTAATGAATGTTTAATTATGTCTAAAAATAGTGACAAACGAAAACCTGAATATGCTCAGCAACCAAATAAAACTATATTTGGTAAAGGTATTCCAATTAAAGCATAGGCATGGGAAATAAAATGCAGTGGGAACATTGTCTATTAATTGTGCAGCAGCAACAGCAGTGATTCAAGTGATTTGGATATAAACAGCATTTCTCCACTACAATAAGCATCAAAATTTCACAGGTATGCCTCTTTTGTTATGATCATCTTATGCTGATGTGCTCTTGCATGCTCTATCCTTTGCATGATAGATCTACAACTTTACTATTGTCTATGATGATGATACCCACTGTAGTCACAACTGAATCACCTTCGTACTCTTAATCCTAACGTGCTCTACACATGGCAGCAATAAGTGGCAACGTCACCTCTCTCTCCATACAAAATGTCGATCGCTTTCTAGATTGACGACCCGTACAGCAGACTTCAATCACACTCCCCCCCCCCCCCCACACACACACATATGTACACATTCGTATGCATTATTAGCCAATTTGTTTATTCAACAGATTTAATGGTTGATTTGTGAAACTAGTCCTGTCATGATACACATTCATATCAAAGATAACTGAAGTTTACTCCCTAATTATTATAATTTATTAAATTATTATGGCAAGTTTTATTCACATTCTAGTGCTTAATTTTAAGAGAGGACCCAATTTAAGAAGTTTAGCATACCTTGACCATAGAGCAGTGATTGTGCTTGTTGAGCAGGTTATCATACAGCGTGAATGTGCTACAAATAACAGGAGAATCCACCTGATCAGTTTCCACTATTAGTAAATATTCATGCTTGAAATGCACATCAGCCTGTTCCACATAGATATCCCTCTTCAGCCAGAATCCTACAAAAATAATTTCATACATTTAGTGTGCTAATAAAGGTTATTAAAACAATCTGATTTCCTTAAGAAAATTAAGCTTTAGCAACTAAGTATTTGTTGTGGTTTAGCATGTAAGTAGGCTGGCAGCATAGTTGTTGGTAGAGTACCTGTCTGCTGCGTGAAGTGACCTGGGTTTGATTTCTGACTGGTTGGGGGGTGCTAGGGAAATTTTCTCTAAATAATTATTAAATTTTAGATGAGTCGTATTTCTTACACATCTGCTTCACTTTCGTACCTATTTTGAGGACATGTTTCGCAAATCTTCGTTTGCATCTACGGCTCTTGTGCGCATCTTGAGTCGCACAAGAGCCGTAGATGCAAACGAAGATTTGCGAAACATGTCCTCAAAATAGGTACGAAAGTGAAGCAGATGTGTAAGAAATACGACTCATCTAAAATTTAATAATTTTTCGCTTCACTGTGGTGTTCCAATACAGTTAAATTCTCTAAATAAGTTTATTACGTGTCCTCCCCAGAATCTGGGATAGTGTGGATGTATGCAAACTAATGCATAAAACTCAAATAAATCCAATAACAACTTGGTATACACAAGTTACTACCATTACTGATACACAATATGTTCCAAGGAAAAAGGCTGCCAATAAGACTGCAGGTGGAGTACAAATGGAAACTACTTTGTGTTTCTGGATGAAAAACGTGGAAGTTCTTGAGGATGAGTTACTTCTTTCAGTTATTTGAAATTTGTGTCTATTTTGTGGTTGGTTTCCCAGGAGTGTGCTGTCATTTGTCTCTGTCGACTCCAGGTGTTTAAGTATGAATGTTACAAGTTTCTGAAAAATTAAACATAACATACATTCACTAGTCGAGAACCAGCTGATGATGGGAGCAACAGCTCTTTAAACATGTCCTGTGAAAAACAGTGTTAGTGAAGCAATGTGTCAGTATCTTCTCGATTCACTTTTATTTTAACTTGTGATTCACTGTCTCTATGCTTCTTTCAATTTTTATACTTTGAATAATATACATTCCTTATCTGCCAATATATGAGGGTTGTTCAAGTCAATCTGGGACATTCTTTTTTTCTGGTCTAAACGGATGCCTAGGCCGGAGGTTTTGTATGCAGTAGACAGTGGTACCTGTGTCCTGTGTCCTTTTACTGGTAGATGGCACTCATTTCCCGTGCTTCTGGATAGACCGTTACTCAAGATGGCAGACAACATTGTGAACATCCACATGGAAAACAGCGTGTTGTGATGAAGTTTTTAGTGAACGAGGGCACAAAATCTGCTGAAATTTACAGAAGACTTCAGGCTCAATACGTGATGAAACACTCAAGTCGCAGTAAGACACTGAATGGTGTAAGCACTTCAAAGATGGCCGTATCTCTATCACTGATGATCCTGGTCGTTGTGGATCACAGCCGACGTTAGTCATTCCTGAGAACATTCAGTGCATGGAGCAGCTGATCCTGGACAATTGTCTCATAACCTGTCGTAAAATTGCAAGGGTGTGTAACCTGTCATTAGGAACAGTAAACACAATCATTCATGATCATCTGTTATTCCGAAAAGTAAGTGCACGGTAAGTCCCAAAGCTGTGATCCACCATGACCAAGATTGTCAGTGATCGTGATAAGGCCATCTCTGAAGTGCTTCACCATTCAAATGTCTTACAGCAATTGAGTGTCTGAGTGACTGAGCCTGAAGTCTTCTGTAAATTTCAGCAGGTTTTGTGCCCTCATTCACTAAAAACTTCATCACCACACGCTGTTCCATGTGGACGTTCACACCATTGTCTGCCATCTTGAATAATGGTCTATCCAGAGGTATGGGAAATGAGCACCGTCTACCAGTAAAACGACACAGGTGCCACTGTCTACTGAAAACCACCAGCCTAGGCATCCATTTAAACCAGAAAAAAAGAAATGTCCCGGATTGACTTGAATGACCCTCCTACTACCTGTCATGCCATTAATGCTTCCACCTTTCATTACCATTTTTGTCTCACCTTCCCTGTTGCCAAGTTCTTTAGTTTCCTTCTGATCTTAAATTCATTATTCTTTTGGTAATTGTAATTTCTTAGTAACTTCCCACTTTTGCACAAGGAACTTGATTTGTTCACATTCCAAAGTACAATGCCAAGTACTGTCTGGTTCTTGGACATTTCACCATAATATATCCATTCCTTAAACCACTTAAACAGTTATTCTTATTCTAAACCATCATAGTCCTCTTACTGATGTCAACATATTTCTCTCTTCACCAATCATTTTTCAGCAAGCTGAACTAACTCAAGTGATTTTTTAACAGAGACTAACCCATATTACCTGTTTAATATCCCCAATTTTATCTCCTTCCAGAAGTCTCCTCCATTTCTTTCCCTCTCTGAGCACACTGCTCCCATACCTTGCCATAATTTGTTTTGCATTAACTACAACTAAAGTCTCCATTTAAATATGAAGAGAATACTTTAATAAGACACACATTCCAAATCACTGGCTGTAAAAATATGCTTCTTTTTTGCACTTCTTTAAAAAAACATCATTTATCCTAACTACCTGTTAAGAAAATGGGTAAAGCATGTAGAACGTGCAGTAAGAAAGGAAAAGATGGTTAGCTTAGAGCTAAAAAAGCATCAAGAAAATCTGGGACAAAAAGTGGAATAATATAAGATGTAGTGGCATTGAAAATGTTAAGAAGCAAGCAAGAAGAAAGAATTAAGATGGTAGAAGATTTACTATATAAAAGCAAAGAAAAATGGATTAGGAAAATGAAGAAGAGGAAGGTGAGAAATGTTAAAACTAGTTGTCGTACACAGAGCAAAGTAACAAGAAAGTAAATGTTACACAGCCATGCTGGCAACCAAGAAACCATATTGATTGTACAACACACGAAAGAAGGAATCAGGCATAAGTATGAAAACATGTAAATAAATGTAACAAAATTATATTAAGTTGGAATACATAAACACTGGATACTTTTTTATAACATGAAATATTGTAGCAAATAGGTTTTTATTAGATTTATTGATGTTGCATATAAGTGAAGGGGTATTGTCACATGGCAGGTTCATACATAACACGCCTGGCTGGCGCCAATAAGTAATGTCATGCCTTAGCTAGCATGGAATTGCATAATATGACTGTTGAGGGGAAATCACCTTCTAAGCCGTTAGCGGCGTCAGCAAAAATTTAAACTGTTCTAGAAGCTTTGAATTGAGCAGTGGAGGGGGGGGGGGGGGGGGAGCAAGCTTTAGCTTGTCCAAGCCAACAGGTTGGGGACGCGGGCAGCAGTTGAGTTGAAATCACCGAGGGAAGAACCGTTTTGTGTCATCTCCAATGGACTGTGGCTGTGACACCATTACTATGTAAAGGTATTCTGTTATTGTTTCACAAATAAACTACTGATTATGATTTAGGCAGTTCTGCATGCGTAAAGGTAGGTAGTTCTCTCTTTTCACAATTTCTAAAGTCCCTGGATACTCTTGGTAAAGTCATGCATGCTCAGCGAGAATATGTCCCTCAATATCGGCCTCGTGTGTGTAGATTTTTGTAGTAATTTAGGATGCTAAATTGAAGTAATTTACAAGGTCCATGACAATATGCATGCATGCACAAATATGATATTGTATTTTGAGTTTTTACACATGGAAGCATAGTGTCCATATGGTGGAATGTCACAGTGGTGCTATTTGCTACCACTATAGCAGACATGCTTCAAACTCAGGAGGATAGGTCCCAATAATAGCAGCATTATCTAGGAAAGACAGTCTGAATAATCAAGCTTTTGTTTGCTATTTTTGGTAAAATGCAAAGGACAGCACACTACATTAAAAAACGTTTTAGGACTGTAAAGGAACTTTAAAACATATGGTAAACCGTTCTGTACTGTGTGAGAGAACCAAGAGTCACTGAGGCAATTGTGCCATCAGAGGGGCATTGAAATTCTTACAATAAATGCTCGAAATGATGACCTCCTGCTCTCAAACAAGCACCATATCTTGTAAAATTGTTCTAACTCACTCGCATAAGCTCAGCAGCAGGAATTATGATTTCTTGCATAAAGGTATGAAGGTTAGAACAAGGATTTCTGCAGCTGAGCTTAGGTAAGTAAGCTAGAACATTTTTTCAGGGTACACTGGCTATTTGAGAGCAGAAGATCAACATTTCCAGCATTTACTATACGAATTTGCTAACGTACAGTGCTTTAAAAACATTGTAAATCATTTTAGCAAGAATGTAATCAGTCCTGTCAATATAGTTATTCTAAAACACCTGAGAATGCTCTTCTCTTCAAGACTCTCTATGCCAAAATATCTCAAGAACAAATGTAAAGAACTACCCAATCTAAAACACTACAGTAGGTCTAGTAAGGAAAAGAAACTTAACCACAAAATCAAAACAAGGTTGTCTGTTTTATAACTTAACTGAGCTGTTTTTTTCTTAAAATTTGATTCATGTTGATCAACGTTTGCATATTTCATTTGGAACTATGTGAAATCATTATTATCTATTGTAATGTTCTTTAATTCTCATTATTGTAGGGGAAACAATTGTAAATCTTGAACATAATTTAGTGAAAGTGTGGGACTTGGAAGTGGGGATTGCTTTTGAAACGAACGTGAAAACTAAAAGACCATTAGTAATTTAATATATGCAACTTAATAAAACTATTCCTCAGCCAAAAAGGAATATTTTCTTCACTTTTACTAGTGACGTTTGATAATTTTGTTTATATATTCCGTCTACTGAAGATTTCTCAATTCTCGAAGACAATCCACCTCTTGCATAACCTCTTGCCTGTTAACGTATAAGTTACTTAATTTACACAGAAATGGCTTGTAACAGTTATAGAACTAAGTTTACAAATGTGATTTCTACTAACCAAAGATGTGAATACCAAATGTTGTAATAAAACAGACGTTTTCCTACCATTACTCCTATATGCAATTAGCAGTGGAAATAACACTGTTGCACACATAACCAAGATAATGAACAGCGTAGATTTGGAGCATGATGTACTCTTGTAATTATACCTAACACATTCAGAATGTACTACATAAACCGCCATTATTAAACAAACTTGCTTGAAACAGGCTAGCCAATTTTTAGTTTAAATCATCACAGATTGGCTCAATAATGTTCCGTGGGAAATTCAAAGGAGCCATCAGCCAATTCAGCCATAGGAGTCAAGTTGATAGGAGTCAACCAGACTCATGGCAACATCAAAATACAACTGTTTTTTGGACACGTGATCTGCTTGGCTTCCACATTTCTTTGGATATTATGAACCTTATTTATTTCCTTTGAATATTTTCTTATCCGTTTTTTCCCCCAGTAATTTTACTTTTCCTACTACGTACGAGAGAGTAACTTTTATCAGACTCGAGGATGTTAAATCTAGGACACGGGTTCACCGGAAGCCATGCGATCCCCAAAATCATTCATCGCCAGTGTGTGAAGGCGCGCGGACGTGTGCATCTTTGTAAAAACAACTCAAAGATGAAAAGTCGGTTAAATACAAAACTTGGTATATAAGTTCATCTCTAAGGTATACGACACAAAGATTTTCAATAACAATCCTTCCATCTTAAATTAGGTGCCGTTTGCATGGAAAATGCGTCTACGTTCTGTTCCTAATAAATTAAAGAGTTATTTCCCTAGTAATATCTATTGCAATCTTATTTTTATGCCTTTCACAATAACTAATTCTCGGAGATTTCAACATTACCCAATTAATCAATTTATATTTTGATCAACAGCTGTAATTTAAATTTTACTTACATGAATTGGAGCTCGCCTCGTAGAAGGTCCTTATATCTTAACAGGTCAAATTTTATTTTTTATATTCTATTTATTATATTTTAAATCCTTCATTATTAAAACTTGAAGAGATATCCTCTATCAACCATGAATAAGTTAAAAAGTTAATGAATAAGCTCACGGCTTGAAATCATAATGAAAGAGCTAAAAAAAAATCAATATCATTTAATTCATACAATAAAGAAATAAAGATAATAAATTTTGAATTACTCATTTACCATTTAACAACCATAAAGGGATTAAACATTAAATATAAAATATATCTTAAGAATGCAATAAACCAAAATAATTAAAATAATAATTTCCATGAGTAAAAATCCCCCTCTCATTATTACATAATAATATACAATTATTAAAATTATAAATTCTAATCTTTATAACGTTATTAGAAAATGCTTCAGCTTTGAAGAAGAAAGCCATAAACCACCATATAAAATAAAATATTATAAACATTACTTTTTAATATTTAAAATGAAACATTGGTCTTTTAAATAAAAAATAAGTCTTTATTTTAAAACTTCAAAAGAAAGAAATTCTTATCATTAATTTCCAAAACTAATATTTTATATTTATTATTAAAAATTAGAATTACCATAAGAATTATTTTTTATTCTTAAATCATCCTTTATCTATAGGATTGATTCTATTTCTTCAAGCAATTTCTGTATGTTTAATGAGGTTAAATATCTTTGATATTTGAATGGCTCTAACAATTTTGGTTAAATTACCATATTTTTAATATATTTGCATGACAAATGAAAAGTATATCTTAAATTTTCTGGGGATAGGCTCTGGAGTCTGTTCTTTGCAATGAGCTTTCTATAAAGAAATGGATAAAAACTTACTACACAAAAACTGCACATCTCGTTAAAGCACACTTTTTAGTGTAGTTAATCCTATCCTAGATATTTTGTTGTTGTTTATTTTAATTTTTAAATACTTTATTCTCTTTTCAAATCTCTTGGCTAATTAAAATGAACGTCATTTCAAAGACCTTACCTAGTAAACAGTTCTTAAAGGGTTTGGCCATCCTTAAGCTTGGTGTGTTCCCCTATCTACTTTATAAATTAAACTCTGCGACACAACAGCTCACGGAGGGACCTGAGTGGGGAGTGGTAGTGGAGGATGAGACGTAGCCCAGTCTCTCCTGGCCTGAGAATACGTCTTCATAGCATTGAGCATTGATCAGAGAACCAGAAACGGAAGGGCACGAGAGTGAAGAATAAGATGACATGAATGAAAAGCAAAGTGATGATGAAATGAATACTGGGAGCAATTTGAGAAAATCCGTCCATCACAAATCATACATGCGATCGCCACACATTGAACCAGAGCCGCATTGTAAAGAGATTCGGCCTATTTGCTCTATACTTACCAGAAATATGTAGTAAAACGACACCTACTCTTCATTCACTGATGCTTTAGCAAGCAGGATGGGGTGTCCTTCCAAGCAGGGGGTGTTTACTTAGTTTAAAGCAAGTGCGGGGTAAAGGACCGCTACAGGGAAGTAATGTTGCAGAAATTTTGTTGAGTTCACTGTCGACACTTTTAAGAAAGTCAAGTCTTCAACATTGTTCTGCCAGTGTTATCTGATAAACAAACCCCCCAATCCATTAACTAAAATGTCAGTGAATAAACAGTACATGTCTATGTTAACTAACATGAAGCGGATAGCATAGTAAGCATTAAAGAATAATATTTGTAGAATGGGTAGAGAAAGCCACATTTTTTAAAACATTATATTTGTTAGTTTCTATAATACATAATAGAGAAAATATTGTATTCCACTAAAAATTGGATACCGAGATTTCAGAAGAAATATACGCTTTGGGATTCCCTGAACCCAAAGTAAGATTTTTTTTAAAAAAAGAAAACAGGCTTTGTGCATATGAACTTCATAACTGAAAGCTGGCCCGTAGCTCAGTCGGTACAGCAGCTGCCTGCCGTGCTAGGGGTTCCGGGTTCGATTCCCCGCGGTGGGGTGGGGATTTTTCAACGACCAAGATAATTCCTCATCTTCCCCAGAGTCTGGAAGTATGGATGAGAGTGTGAATGTGTACGTGATCTAATGATCAAAACCCAACGAATACGAGTTAACACCTTCGAGATGTTCCAAAGGAGAACGGCCCCCGATATGACCATTGTAGTTAAAGGCGGGGTATAAATGTGTACGTGATCTAATGATCAAAACCCAACGAATACAAGTTAACACCTTCGATATGTTCCAAAGGAGAACGGCCCCCGATATGACCATTGTAGTTAAAGGCGGGGTATAAATGTGTACGTGATCTAATGATCAAAACCCAACGAATACGAGTTAACATCTTCGATATGTTCCAAAGGAGAACGGCCCCCGATATGACCATTGCAGTTAAAGGCGGGGTATAAATGTGTACGTGATCTAATGATTAAAACCCAACGAATACGAGTTAACACCTTCGATATGTTCCAAAGGAGAACGGCCGCCGATATGAACATTGCAGTTAAAGGCGGCGTATAAATGTGTACGTGATCTAATGATTAAAACCCAACGAATACGAGTTAACACCTTCGATATGTTCCAAAGGAGAACGGCCCCCGATATGAACATTGCAGTTAAAGGCGGGGTATAAATGTGTACGTGATCTAATGATTAAAACCCAACGAATACGAGTTAACACCTTCGATATGTTCCAAAGGAGAACGGCCCCCGATATGACCATTGCAGTTAAAGACGGGGTATAAATTTGTACGTGATCTAATGATCAAAACCCAACGAAGTGATGATGATGATGATGATGATGATGATGATATATAAGGGCGCGTTCAACTACGGCGGTCATCAGCGCCCTTTAAAAAAACTAGTCATGGCAAAAGCCAGATATAAAACTTTCTAAAAACTATACAAGTGTAACAAAACCTATTAAAAATACACGTACATAAAAAACTAAATCCTAAACTCTAAACTAGACAAGAATCTAAAAACCTTCTCCACGAGTCTCCACGCACGGCCTACACGTGGGTGGGCCTGTTGACCGTCTCCCTCAACCACGAAGAGGAGCCCACACGAGGGAGACTGTTGGCTCGGGACCCAGGGTGCGCCAAACCCGTACCTACCGAAGTAGGCCCCTGGGGGGAAAACCCAACGAATATGAGTTAACACCTTCGATATGTTGCAAAGGAGAACGACCGCCGATATGACCATTGCAGTTAAAGGCGGGGTATAAATGTGTACGTGATCTAATGATCAAAACCCAACGAATACGAGTCAGGAGAACGACCGCCGATATGACCATTGCAGTTAAAGGCGGGATATAAATGTGTACGTGATCTAATGATTAAAACACAACGAATACAAGTTAACACCTTCGATATGTTCCAAAAGAGAACGGCCGCCGATATGACCATTGGAGTTAAAGGCGAGGTATAAATGAAAATAGAAGAAGGAAAAAAAAAAAAAAAAAAAAAAAAAAAACTTGGTTAGCTACCACATTTGATATTTAAGTTCAGCATCTTCGAAAAAAATATTTACAAGAAAATCCCCCATCAAAAACAATCTTTGCATGGAGACCTTTTAAAAACATTGAGTTTTTCAAAAATGGCTTATATATAAGATATTTTCATGACAAATTTTGACATCTTTGGGACATTTGACATATCTGGGAATCTCTTCACATCTTTATTCCGAATGACTTATGTTTTATTTGTAAACTGCAAGAGATAGATAAAATCTTACAGAATAAAAATTGCAGATCCCGTACAATTTCTAATTTTTTTTCTGATATATTGCTTGTTATCGGATTGAATTTTGAAATGTTATTTTTCTCAAATCGGAAGCTGTTACTTTTTTTCTCCTCCTCCTAATCCTACAAAGAGAACCATCACACAGTTCTTACAAGATTTGACTTTTGTTTAAGACTACTGTATTCCTACATTCTCATACATAAGGAAGTAAGTAATACAGATATAGCAGCAGTAGTAGTAGCAGTAGTAGTAGCAGTAGTAGTAGATTATTCGGAGGGGATTCGGTACGTCGACCAGACTAGATCTATTGTACCTATGCCGCAAGTGGGGCGTCACCGGAAGGGAGGATGAGGTGAGAGGAGACAGAGCACGGCCGACCCCAAGGAGTCCTTACAGTACAGAGGACCAGGTCACTACGTTTTACCGGATAGAAACTCCCCGGCGGAGGACTTAGGACAATCGTCATCCCACCTGCCATGGCCTCGAACAGCCATAAGTTCGGTTCGGAGACGGAAGCCTTCTTCCTAGAGCAGGATACTCCAGGCAGTCTTGCAAACCAGCATCCCGCCTGCCACGCTGCTCAATCAGCCCACTAGGCTGGCTCGGAGACCGAAGTCCGTCCGGCCGGAGAGCAAAGCGTTCTCCTCAGAGCATATCATCCTGACATGCACCGCCGAGCCTCCCGCCGACACTTCTACTCTGAAAGAAACCACCAGATGAGATATAATATGAAATGATAATGAAGGTGAAATGGAGGGACAAAAAATTCGGGGGATGTAATTAACCTACCCAGCATTTGGCTAGCGATCCGGGAAAACCCTCGAAAAAACCCATGAGTTAGGTAGGTCAGCCACATGAATCAAACCCGGGCCTCCCGAAAGCGGGCTACAGACGAAACCGCCTGAACCATTCCGCTCGGTCATCTATAGTAAAAGCAAATGCACAAATGTTTATCTCATTTTACTTAAAATAGAAGAATAAACATTTGTAAGAATAGAAATTAATTGTTCTTTCACACTGGCCGTGTGTAGGCTAAATTGTGGAAACGTAGAGTCAGACTGAAAAATTCAGTGCCATAGCCGAGATTTGAACCACGGATCTTCTGGTCTCCGTCCAGCCGCTCTAACCATTGAGCTACTATGGCCAACGTGCCGATATGACATTAAATTCTCCAACTGAGACAACATGTATTTATGAGAACTCCTAGGTGGTTTATCGGGAAAAATACGTCAGTTGGAGAATTTAATGTCATATCGGCACGTTGGCCACAGTAGCTCAATGGGTAGAGCGGCTGGACGGAGACCAGAAGATCCGTGGTTCAAATCCCGGCTATGGCATTGAATTTTTCAGTCTGACTCTACGTTTCCACAATTTGTAAGAATAGTTTGTACAAAAGTATGTAATGCAAAACATGTGAGTGCAATAGATTAGTCCCCACCCCCAAAAATCAAAACGTTCTTAACCTGGTATGCTATACCAGACTATGAATGAACGGAATGGTGAAATGATGCTCGGGATCCACAGAGTTTAAAGCTATCCGACATTCATTTTCTCAGAATAAGGGGAACCACACGGTAGGGGGAAAAAAGCTTATTCTAGCCGTATTTGAACTCGGGACCACTTGAACATGAGTTGCCAGCGCACCATAGACAAGAACTTGTAAGGCTGACCCGGCGAACTTCATACCGATAGTAAAAGTTGCATGAAATTATCTGTATAAATAAAACAAATTCGGATTAGTTATTTATTTATTCTGCAATTGGAGGTGAAGTTTAAATACAACACAACTAAGATTAAGTTAATCAATTTAAAAATTTCTGATAAACAATTTTCAGTCTTTTTTGTGGCGCGTAAATATATAAAGATGGTGGTTTTCCGACGCTCGAACACGCGGCGTGTAGCTGTCCATGAGAGAAACAGGGAAACTCCAAGTTATTTCCGCAAACTTCAAACGACTGCTATTGTGATTTATTTATGGCCACCGCACAGGAAACTGTAGACGCGGTAAATCCGTTGGAATGATCGGGATCAAGATATCCTCTCCTCTGTACTTTGCCTTGATGATTGTTGTCTCGATGACGTTATTCATTACCTTTTCCACAGTTAGTCTCGTTTCATTGTACAGTTGTGGTTGGTTAATGTTACGCAATATGCTCACAACTGATGCTACTTTTAATTTTATTGAGGTGAGAGTCCAGGGAATTCTAATAAATTTAAAAACTCTATGGTATATATGAGTACGTCATTCTGGTTTATAACTGTGTCAATTGATTTGTACTAAAACAACTCCCCAGGAAGAAATAGGCACTCTAGAACGCAGTCGCACATTTGACTGACTTCTACGACCAGGTCATCTCCTTGGCATAGTAAATTGCCTGATTTATTTGGACTTCTACCTAAGTTAGGTAACTAGTAGATAAAGCAAGACATTCCACTTCGTAGGAAGTCTTAGATACCACAACATGACCGGAGGAAAAAGAGCCATTAGAGGTTTTTAACTCAATTAAGGCTAGCAGTAGCCATGAAGAAGCTAAATTTTGTGTTGTCGTCATGATTTTGGTCAAATTTACACTTCAAGAGACGAAAGAGACATTTGCTTGACGTATGTGTGGTAGTTATAAAATATTTCCAAGTTGTTAAAGAAAAGGTTGGCATGTTCGTTCTTGAGAATAAAACTGGCTTTTACTCAACGGTTTATGAATACCCAGGTAGGTCATAGGCAACGCTTAAGACCTTGTTCATTGTTTCTGTAAAGCGATATTGTCGCCTGTCTCTTGTTTCGCGAGCATCTTGGGTTTCCCTAGAGTTACTCTCTGGAACTAAACGAAAAACAATCGCTTGCTACTACAACAGAGCCGAGAAGAAGAAACAAGTGTCATGAAACTGCGTTACACATTATGAAGTTGTTTACCGTATACCACAGGTACACAGAAAAATTGAAGTATACCAACAAAATTGATAGGTACTTAGCGATTTTCTGAGTTCCTGCAAAAATATACTTAGAACAAAACTCACCCACTTGTACGTGAATTGCGGAACTCAAACACAAAAAATTAGTAAAACAATATTACTGCTTATGCGAACCTGGCATTAAAGCACACTTATGACATTACAATCTGTAAAATTGTTCGAATTCCGGTACTGGTGCCGGAAAAACAATGGCATGGTAACTTAGCAATGGCGTCATCATTGCCTTCATATTTTTATCTCCATCTACAGAACTTTTCATACTTTTTTGTTGTTGTAATTTACGTCCTTTAACTTTTTAAGTCATATCGGACGATGAATGGAATGGGTGAAATGATGCTCAAATGGGTCCAGGGTCCATGGAGCCTAGAGTTACTCGACATTCGTCTTTTAGGATAAGGGAAAACCCCGGCAAAAAAACTTACCCAGGTAACTCACCCTGACCGAGATTCGAGCTCTGGACCTCTTGAACGTACTTTTTACTTAATAAACCCTCAGCAATCTCGACTTCCTTTAAAGTTTCAACTACAATGCAATTCATATTTTCAACACAATTCATTGTATAATTACCCTCTCTCATCTCTAATACATTATAATTTATAACATTACATTCTACAAATATAGTGTGTCTTCTTCATTATGAACACGTCCACTTTTACTCACGAGCTAAATACCCACTCATGTCCAACATACATAAATAATTATCAACACAGATCTATATCCATATTTATATTATAAAGAGAGAAACAAGTTGTATAAACATGTAACATAATAACCGTTCAGCCTATTCTTTTCATCATTGATAAGCCAAAATCTTCTTGATAGATATGGTTTGTAAAACACTTAATTTCATTTTATTTCATAAAGTAAATAAGAACGCCAGTTACAACGAAACACATTTTATGTATTCACATAACCAAATGGTACACCTGAAACAGTTACACCCATTCAGGAAATAAATAAAAAATAAAAAGCTCAACAGATCCCATACCTGAAAGATAGTATATGCGTCACAACTCACAACTCGCAACTGAACTACCAGGAAACAGCTCGCAACTGAACTACTAGGAAACAACTCGCAACTGAACTACTAGGAATCAACTCGCAACTGAACTGCCAGGAAACAACTCGCAACTGAACTGCCAGGAAACAACTCGCAACTGAACTACTAGGAAACAACTCGCAACTGAACTACTAGGAAACAACTCGTAACTGAACTGCCAGGAAACAACTCGCAACTGAACTACTAGGAAACAACTCGCAACTGAACTACTAGGAAACAACTCGCAACTGAACTATTAGGAAACAACTCACAACTGAACTACTAGGAATCAACTCGCAACTGAACTGCCAGGAAACAACTCGCAACTGAACTGCTGAAGTGCCAGGAAACAACTCGCAACTGACCTACTAGGAAACAACTCGCAACTGAACTACTAGGAAACAACTCGCAACTGAACTACTAGGAAACAACTCGCAACTGAACTGCCAGGAAACAACTCGCAACTGAACTACTAGGAAACAACTCGCAACTGAACTACTAGGAAACAACTCGTACATAAACTACTAGGAAACACAAGCGCTACTGAAATGCTCAGAAACAACACTCTACTCAACTGCTAAGAGAAAAAGCACAGTTGAGCTACTGAGTCACAACACACAACTGAACTGCTAAGAAACAACGCACAATTGAACTGCTGAGACAAACTCATAACTGAACTGCTAAGAAATAACACACAAATGAACTGCTGAGAAAAACTCACAACCGAACTGCTAAGAAATAAGATCCAACTGAACTGCTGAGACAAACTCACAACTGAACTGTTGGAAATAACACACAATTAAACTGATCAGGCCACACCATGGCTGAGTGGTTAGACCGCGTGGTTCTAACAAAGGTGCACCGGGTTCCATCCAGGCGACCGCAAAGTGAGATTTGTGGTGGACAACATGGCGCTGGGGCGACTTTCCCTCGCCAGAATTCCACTGAATGCTCCATCATCATCTTTCCTCTCACCTCATCTCTCTCGTACCTTTCCTTCCGGCGTTGGGCTGATCACTCATCCCGGAATCTCTCTGATCAGAAAACGTCTGATCCATTACCTGCTGCCTATGGGCCCTGAGGTTACGCGGTCCACTTAAGGAAATATAGGAATTCATTTATTCGGTCAAACTGCTGAGATACAACTCATTACTGAACTCTTTCTGTCTTAGTTCAGCCGCACTAGTTCAACTCGACTCAACTCAGTTGGACTCGATTGACTACGTAGGTCAACTCCTTATATAGGTCCCGGATAGAAAAGCAATTACTGGAAACAGACAAAATGAATCTTCGGGAGCAAAAAGGCGGCACACAATGATTAGGTATTGTTTGTTCTTCGTGGGCAATTGTTCTGAGGAAGAATAGCCAGGATGCTTACTGCGGCGACCAGCCGTCAGGGGGCAGCAATAAATTACCAAAACATCAAAAGGGATTTAGAAATCCCTTGAACTTGAATATGAGCTCATTGGAGTTACGTAGAAAACATGTTCGACTTTCAGTTGAGAATGACATGGAGCAGAAAACAGTTGTTTCTCCACAGAGAACGCATATATAGAAGGTGTGATAAAAAATATGGGGTTATAGAGTATTTATTTATCAACACAAACTTCGTCCTCTTCAAAGTAATCCTCCCCAGATATAATACACTTGTGCCAACACTTTTTCTTCTGGGACTCAATTTTGACTAAATGATGTTCTTTCATGTTTTCTTCAGTCTCGGGAATAGAACGAAGTTGCAGGGAGCCATGTCTGGTGAAGACAGTGGCTGACGTGTTTTGTTTCCTGCCAAAGAAAACCATTACAAGTACAGAGATGCAAGCGAAATCATTATCGCAAAGCTACTTCCACGAGTGGTTTTGTCTTAATTTAGTCACTCTCTGGTGGTGATTGGGTTATTTTCCAGAACAATGTTCTTTGCATCTTCACATTGTCTACAGTAATTGATATGCGAGGGCGTTCATAGCGTTCGTCGTCTTTAACGTCTTCACAACCCCTTTGAAACGCTTCTACCACCCGTAAACTCTTGTCTTACTGTAAGTAGAGAGGCCAAAAATGGCCACGCCAGGCCGAGTGGATAGACCGCTTGACTCTCACCAAGGCGGCCCGGCTTCGATCCCAGCCGACCGCATGTGAGATTTGTGGTGGACAACATGGTGCTGTGGCGTGTTTTCTCCAGCATCTTTGGATTTCCCCGCCATCTCATTCCACCGGTGTTCCATCTTCTTTCATGTATCATCAGTGTCATCGCCTGCGGTGCCGTATGTAGTAAAAGCGAGCGTTAAACACTACACATTGGTGCTCTCTCACACAGAAACAGAGAACCTTTTCTAAAGAATATTGTTTGGGGAGGGGGCAGCGACCCTCAGTACATCTATTTCCACTAAAATCTCAATAACAAATGTTTGGATTGAATATAATATTTCCCTTACTATAAGCAGGGAGTACAGAAATTAAAAAAAAATGTCGATAAATTGCTTCAGCAGCAAAGGTTAATTATAAGCAACATTGCCAGAACTTTGAACACCGTTGGGGGGAATGTGAAGTGTATAGTGCTTAACGCCCGCTTTTACTACATACGGCACCGCAGGCGATGACACTGATGATACATGAGATGAAGATGGAGCACCGTTGGAATGAGATGGCGGGGGAAACCGGAGATTCCGGATAAAACCCGCCCCAGCGCCGTGTTGTCCACCACAAATCTCACTTTGAGGTCATCTGGGATCAAACCCGGGCCGCCTTGGTGAGAGTCAAGCGGTCTAACCACTGAGCCGTGGCCTTGTTGGGGGGGGGGGCAGGTTATGAAAGTCAGATGTTCCGTAAATATTTTTGTGGTTTATTTATTTATTAATAGAGACTGTTTAGCTGCTGTGATTCTCAGCGTCCCTTTCTGGTTGTGGTGAAAGATCGTTTAATTTTGCTCAGACGTTTGAGGTTCCTTCATGCCCCGTAAGTGTACGACGTGGGACCTTGCGAAGAAAGACACGCTGCGGTTACCCCCCCCCCCCGCGCAATTAGTCCGTCCTTCGACGGGTTTGTATACGCGACCACGGGAATCAGAGACAGTATGTTACCATCATTTTGTGTAAATATCAGGTATAGTGCGAACTGTACAAAATTGGAAATATAAGGGTTTATGGGAAGGATTTGTCATAACAACGTGCTATGTCACTGTACAATAATTGCATAAACAATGACGATGACAAGTAAATGGAATTAATTATATCATCCTTTGTTTCATAAATCCTCGTTTGGGTTTACAACGTGCTACAGAAACTAAACACTGTACCACTTGAATATTCAAACCAATGGCAACGAACATCTTTGGAACTAACTGTTAAAAACTGTGCATTACTGAGGTAGACATTTTGTTTATGTATCAGTTATAGGGAACGGAGGCACTCAGAATAATAAGGGCATATCTCAACCGACATCGAATTTTGAGACAGAAGCATAAACATGCACAGCTGTCATCTGCCTTTCATGTGATGAAGTATCAAACGTATTGGGATATGCCAAAGCTTTCATTTTCCACCTTTAAAATTTGTCGGTAGTGAAAATGGGTATGTACATTGTCATATCCCAACTACCAGTGCTTTATTTATGATCGTTTTATTTAGGGTTCATGGCGTTGTAGTGAACGGTAGTGAATATGACGCTATCTATAGAGTTATTCCTGAATCGCAAAAAAAAAAAAAAAAAAAAAAAAAAAAAAAAGAGGAAGAAGAAGAAACGAGTGATAAAGGCAATTGAATAGGTAATAAAAAGAAGCAAGTAGATGACGAAAAATGCCAAGAGTTGGAAAAAGAGCTGGATTACATATTTGATGTTAAATGAAGCAAAGGTCTATTTTATACCATTTTTTCTGTTTTGTATATGTTTTGTTCTAATAAAGAACACAAATTCAAGGAAATTATTAATCACAATGGTTCAAAAATTTACACATAGACTGAATTCCTTAATTTAAATAACCAGAAAGTATCAAGTCTTAATGTTAACTACTTTTCGTGGACTTTAATGGCATTTATCTCAAAATGAACTTTGGTTGGGATATGCCGTTATGACTCAATTATACTTCTTCTTTAACTTATTTCTAGTAGTTACCACTTGCATTGGTGTTAGGGAATTTCTGTTCCTCTATCCGTTAAGGTCGGGTTTGAGGAACCAAAGTTTTGGATCTGGTAGAGAACCAGGATGGGTACTCAGCCCGATGCTTGGTGTAAGAGCGAGAAGTGGATGATAGTATGAGGTCCAGATGAATGATACAATAGTTGATTAAGCGATTGGTGGAATGATGTGGAGGAAACTGCAGATCCCGGAGAAAACCCGCCACACCGTCGTGTTGATACACAACTTTACAACATCCTTAATTCTGAATGAAGAACACTGCACAGAAATTGAAAATATATATTTTATCTCTCATGGAAATGAGACAAAATTAATTGAATTCCTTTGTGAAGTTCACGGAAAGTTTTTACTATACCAAGAAGAAGACGATTTCAGGGCACTGGGAGGTCGATGGGCTTCAAAAAATCGATTTTTTTTTTTTTTTTTTTTTTTTTTTTTTTTGCTTTTAGTGTTAAAAAATTATATAATTCTTCAGATTTTAAATAATATATATATCATAGGGCATCAGCTGGAATTAAAGCCCTTTAATCCATCAAATTAAAGATGGCGGCACAATGACACGCCCACTTTCTGATCTTCTTCATACACATTTCACTCAGCATACTTTCAAAGCTTGAAATTTCTGAACCTACCTATTTAGAAACATAAACACTCTCTTCCAGAAGAGCTTCTTTTGGCAATTAAACCAGTATTTAGGGAACTTTCTCAAGATGAATTATTGAGAAAGTCGAACCCAATACCCAAATGAAAGTTTTCATCATATATTATGGAAAAGAATTCCAAAAAACTGTGAATGTTGAGCCAAAAATTTAAAAAATTGGTGTATATGATAGTGTTATTTGTTACAATGATGGGTGCAGTGGTAGGCATAAAGTAATGACAAAATGGGTATAAAGGTTGGTGAAAATATTGAGGGCAGCATGTCTTAAAAAAAGATATGCGTCGACTCTCAGAGGCAAAAAGAACAGCTCAATTGCTTGAAAATAGAGCTAGAAGTAAGAAAAGGAAAGGAAAAGACGAGGAAAACCTAATTGAGCAGGAATATGGAGCAGATTTGATCTGAGAGTATGTATAATTTAAAAAGAATGGTGCTTAATCTTTTATTATGATTTCCCAAAACTTGATTTTTCATACTTTAGGTGCATGTTTCTCAAAAATTATAAAAGATATTGATACAAAATTTTTAGTGCTTATTTGTTAATGATCCCTGAACCCACTAAACTAACTTTTATATTCATATGATTTATAAAATGGAGAGAAAATATAATTCAGTCATTAAAAATATCGTATTTTTTGTTAACACATCTAAATAATTTTGCTTGTGCATGGTATAAATTATGTATGCTTTTTATTTAGTTTAGATTATAAAATTGTGACTTATATTATTTAGGAAAAATATTGGTGCATATAGCTTTAAATTCCTACAAGGAACCTAGACCTGAAGTATAGGGTGTAATGATTTTTTTCAAGATACACAGAGTGCCTTATGCCTCTTTTGCAAGGAGATGTATGAACTTAATGTAACTATTATACAGTAGATAAATGCGCACACCCTTATACTATAATCACACCAAATTTCAATTTCTGGCAATGTTTAGTTTTTTATATATTTATATTTCAATATCGTTATAAACTAGCCCTGCATGGGTAAAAATAACCTCCCAGTGCCCTTCACTTAGGTCGTAGAAGTTATTCAAATGTGCGACGTGCTACTGCCCGCAATGATGAGCAGCGAGACACAGATAATGCTAATAGTCGTGTTGGTATGTCAGAATTGCGTACTAGAGTGTCTGTTTCTTCCGGGGGAGTTGTTTTCATACAAATCAATTGACACAGTTACAAATCAGGATGACGTAGTAAACTATTCCACAGAGTTTTTAAATTCATTAGAATTGCCTGGACTCCCACCTCACAATTTAAAATTAAAAGTTGGCTCAGCTGTGATCATGCTGCGTGACATTAATAAACCACGACTGTGCAGTGGAACGAGACCAACTGTGAAAAAGCTAATGAATAACGTAATCGAGGTAGCAATCATCAAGGAAAGTACAAAGAAGAGGATATCTTGATACGCGTATTCCGATGATTTCAACGAATTTACCTTTTGAATTTAAGCATCTGCAATATCCCGTACATTTGGCCTTTGCGATGACAGTAAATAAATCCCAAAGGCATTTTTTTTTTTTTTTTTGTAATTTATGTCCTCCAACGTTAAGTCATATCGGACGATGAACAAAATGGGTGAAGTGATGACTCAAATGAGTCCAGGGTCCTTGGAGCTTAGAGTTACCCGACGTTCGTCTATCAGGATAAGAGAAAACCCCGAAAAAAACCTTATACAGGTAACTCACTCTAACCGAGATTCGAACTTGGGACCTCTTGAACGTGAGGCAGACACGCCACCATCTAGGCGGGCAGGGCAGTCGTTGGAAGTTTGCGGAATCAACTTGAATTTTCCCTGTTTCTCTCAGGGACAATTATACGTCGCGTGTTCGTGCGTCGGAAAACCATCATCTTTATATATTTATTCGCCACAAAAAAAGACAAAATATATTGTTTATGAGAAAGCTTTAAGTTGATTGTAACTGTGTTGTATTTAAACTTCAAATCAGAATTTGTTTTATTTGAATGAAGATGTATTATTTTATCTTGACAGGAATCCTGCGCGGTAGGGATGAGTAGCAACTGTGGTGAGGATAGAGAACCTATCGCCACAATGCGTCACACGCGTAAGATTACGAGAGGGGAGGGCGGTGCATAAGGTGTCTAAAAACAAATTTCATTGCAGCTCTTATAAACTGAGTTGTAATTCTTATTATGGTAGTAATCTCTACGCTTTTGTTGGATCTTAAATAGTACATAGGCATTTGGAACAAAATCCTGTTCTCCTCCAGCAGGCATGATAACTGTCAGCCTTTCAATATCGCTGCAGAGTCCCTGTAACGTATTTCACTCCTGGCATATGGTCCAGTATGTGCTGTACTTATATAAGTTCCATCCATATAAACTATATAAACTTCACTTCGATATCTCCGAATATTTCGTAAATACTTAAGCCTTTTTGCACGTATGGTGCGATGTTCCATTAAAATTTGTCTGTCACGCTTAGTGTTTTTTTTTTTTTTTTTCAAATATTCCTAGCTTCAAAAGAACTCTTCTTAATGTTCAGACACTGCCTTGGAAGTCAGTAGAATTTTTAGCTTCATAAGCACTTTCTTCAAAGCTGGTCTTTGTTTTCCTGTGCTTTAAAAATTATTCACAGTTCGCCTAACTACTTCTGAATGAAAACATCCAAATTAGATTTTGTGAATGTTCTTAATCTTTGTTTACTGGTCATAGAGAAGGACGTTGTTGCACTGACACCAATGGCTTTTCTTTCCTTAATAACTATCCTAAACTGCTATCAGACACAACTGTTGCCTCAAATATCCTTCCCCAGATTTTTATAGCTGACCCAGACCATTGTTCCTTTTTCATAAATCTATGGATATTGGTTACTACTTCTCCTGTTTTTAAGTGTAGCACTTTATTTCCTAATATGCTGCTAGGAGGCGTCATTTATAAATGCTCTCTTGGAACCAGGTGACAAGCACATTTTGAAACAAGCTGTAGTATTACCGAGTAGCACTGCACGTGTTTAGTTGCTTGCAACTGGTACGCAACTGACCTGCCTTCCCCTCCAGTTGTAACCGTTCTGAGGTGGACTCTTCCAGATACCACTGCGCATCGCTCTGCACTTTTCAAGATAAAAAAAAAACATATGTAAATAAGTTCAGATAACATATATTGGCGGTACGAAGTTTGCCGTATCAGCTAGTTGTAAATAATTTTTTGTGGTATTAGTCATTTCCGAAACATCTGTTATTATTGTAATATTCTCAAAACGTTTGTCATGTTTAAGGCATCGTGGCTATTCAATTGTTTCGCGTATTGTCGTAGATTAGCGAATTTAAAAGTCTGGCATATAGCGAATCGCTTTTAGAACTTGACTATTGCTTTGGTTGTCACTCTCCTCGTTGTGTCTACGACGAAATGTCTAATGAAACTTCATTTCAGAATTAGAACATAACATTTGTCTAAGAATAGTTTGTAGGAGCTGTGAGGATATAATGTGAATATAATATATATATCACTTTGTCTCGTGATCAAGCAAGAAGCATTCCATTTCAATTTTTTTTAATTTACGTCCTCCAACGTTAAGTCATATCAGATGATGAATGAAATGGGTGAAGTGATGCTCAAATGTGTCCGGGGTCCATGGAGCTTAGAGTTACCCGACATTTGCCTATCAAGATAAGGGAAACCCACCCTAAACGAGATTCGAACTCGGGACCTCTTGAACGTGAGGCAGACACGCTACCATCTACGCTACGAGGCGGGCATGTCATTTCAAGGCCACTACACAGCAACCTTTTTTTTTAAAGTCCGAATATCGCTTTACTCTACAGCTCTCTTCTACAACATAATGTGTAATGGATGTTTATCTAAGTTAATTGATGGAAATTAATCCTTTCTTCACGCCTGTATAGGCTAAGGTTTTGGATAGATAGAGTTAAACTGAAAAATTCAATGCCACGGCCGGGATTTGAAACACGGTCACCTGGTTTCCTTCCAGTCACTCTTACTCATTGAGCTACCTCGGGCAACATGCCGCCATGACATCAAATTCTTCAATTGACTCATACATTTTCAGATCGATGTTTATTTGTCTGAACAAGAATAAGAAGATTAAATTTCGTGGAAGAATGACTAGAGACATCAAATTTTCTGAATAATAACAGCTTAGTAGTGTAGATAAGAGTTGTGAACAACGGTGCCTCGGTAATGTGGTGACTCCCACTCTTAGTGGTTTTTATCTCGGGTATGCTTTTAGTTTTAGAGCATGGCGATGTCGGGTAGATGGATCGGATGTTTGGGTTGTGTTCACTGTTCAATCGTGGGGCGATGACGTTGGTCGACACCAAACCCGGAGTGTTAGTAGGACTCAAATTTGTTAGACTTCCATGCGTCTTTGTGCCCTGTGGCCTCCTGTAGTTGCCTCACTTAATTTCTGCTAGTGGGTTTTAGCCACAAAAGTTATGTGTGTAGGTCGCAGTGCATGAGGTTGTCTACCCTTGACTTATACTATAGTGACTGTAATGGTTACTTTTTTGTTTTAACTTATGGATACCGTTTTAGCTGCTGTAGTTCTCAGCGTCACATTCTGTATTGGGCGTGAAAGACTGATTAAATTGCTGAGACGCCTCTTTATCAGGCTTGAGGTGCGTTTAGGTATCGTAAACTTACGAAAACGAGCGGTCGTCTGTGGTCTGCATTCGGAAGGTTCGGGTTCGATTCCCGTGGCCGACCTACCTGACCACAGGTTCTTTTGGGGGCTTTCCCGGGTGGACAGGCGAATGCTGGGTAGGTTAATTGCATCCCTCCATTTCATCTCCATTATTTCACATCATCTATAATCTGGTGGTTTATTTCAGAGAGAGAGAGAGATAGAGAGAGAGAGATAGAGAGAGAGAGAGAGAGAGAGAGAGAGAGAGAGAGAGAGAGAGAGAGAGAGAAATCCCATGTTTTTTTTTTTTTTTTTGTAATTTACGTCCTCCAACTTTAAGTCATATCGGACGATGAATGGAATAGGTGAAATGGTGCTCAAATGAGCCCGGGGTCCATAGACCTTAGAGTTACCCGACATTCGTCTTTCAGGATAAGGGAAACCCCCGGAAAAAACCTTTTTCAGGTAACTCACCCTGACCGAGATTCGAACTCGGGACCTCTTGAACGTGAGGCAGACATGCTACCACCACGCTACCGAGGCGGGCTCACCGTGGGTGTTTCGGTGGCGCATGGCAGGATGATGCACTCCTGTAAACACTTCTTCCTCCTGTAGGACGGCCTCCGGGCCAACTTGGTGGGATTACCGGTTGTACTGGCCAATTGGGAGTTTCCAATTGGTCAATAGTACGGAATCTGCCCTCTGCACTGCATTGACTCCTTGGTCAGCCACCCTCTATCTCCTCTCGCATCATCTTTCCTCCCGGAGAAGCCCCACTTGGTCATAGGCATTATGCATCAAGCCTGGCCGCAGTGCCGTAGAATCCATCCTATCCTATCCTAAACATATGACATGTGACCATCATCTTTCTTTTATTTCCGAAGGAAGTTATGTAGCTATCCAAGTCAGATCTGAACTTCTGATCTCCATTTAGGGATTCCATATTCTAACGACCTCGACTACCCAGATTTCCGAGTGGCTAATTTGATTACGTGCTGGCTTACTGATTTCAGAGTCAGGGGTTGAAATACGGTCCTCGCCGATGGTATCAGTAGATTTAGTAGTAACTTAGTAGTATAGATAGATAGATAGATAGATAGATAGATAGCCTTTATTGCCATAAACTTTACAGTATAGCAACGTCATAAATTAAAACTTACTAAGCCACATTATAAAAGTCATTAATAGAATACAATGGGTTGGCCACCAATGAATGGCATGTAGTCCTTTTAAAACTTAAAATAGGGAGCTCTCTTAATCTTTGTGGTAAAAAATTATATAATTTAATCGAAAGGACTATAAAACTATTCTGAATTTTAGTATGTCTAAATTTATTTATATATAAATTCAAACAGTTACGTGTTGTGTTATTATGTATGTTTGAGCAAAGTATAAAGCTACTAAAATTTTCTTTAACATATTTAATTAACATCTTTAATTTTCTTTAACATATCATGCATATTTTTAATTTTCTTTAACATATCATGAAAATTCAGCACATATATCGATGGCAACAATAACATACCTAAATGAGTAACTAAAAAGGTGGTTTACATTGTTCTTTTCAATGAACTCCACAAATTAATCTAAGAGCCTGTTTTTGCAGTATAAATATCTTAGCTGCTAAAGAGTGACTTCCCCATAATTAGCATACTATGTGGGCATAGTAAACCTTCATCAGAACGTCCTTGTTAACAGTGTTATTTAAAATCCTCAACATGAAAATTCCTTTTAGTTAATTGATGGAAATTAATCATTTCTCCACACTAGCCGTATCTCGGATGCGAGAGCCCCTAGTGGTCTACCGGGGAAATATACGAGTCAACTGGAGAATTTAATGTCAGGACGGTACATTTGCCATGGTAGCTCAATGGGTTAGAGCGACTGGACGGAAACCAGGAGATCCGTGGTTCAAATCCCGGCCATGGCATTGAATTTTTCATGTTGACTCTATCCATCAAATATCTTAGCCTATATACGGCTAGTGTGGAGAAATGATTGATTTCCATCAATTAACTAAAATAATAAGAGTTAAATGATGAAGCCTGGGACTTTAGTACTTACAATAGTAAGTCGCCACAAACGGTGTATCTCGGATGCGAGAGCCCCTAGTGGTCTACCGGGGAAATATACGAGTCAACTGAATAATTTAATGTCAGGACGGCTGTTGGCCATGGTAGCTCAAAGATTAAGAGAGACTGGACGGAAACCAGGAGATCCGTGGTTCAAATCCCGGCCATGGCATTGAATTTTTCACATTGACTCTATCCATCCATGAAAATTCCTGTTGTGATCCCTTTTGGTATATAATTGATATACGTTGACCAACCTAGGTCTGAATTGATAAAAATACCTAAAAATTTGTATAGAGGAACCAGAACCACCAATGTCAAATTTAAACTGAATAACAGTGGTTTTTCCAGCTTTTTCCAGTATAGCTTCTGCGGTACAAAATTCGGGCATACCGGCGGTGCTGTTGTGATTCTGGCAGTTAACAGCACCGTTAGAAAAGAAAACGTTTATTTATTTGTTTATTTCAGCTACTTGTATCGATAAAGCTAGCGCTGAACTATCTGAACATAATTTAAACTTCTATTTTAAACGCTTGGGCCCCCTGTATAGTGATCGTAAATTTGTATAAAATTACAAGAAGAATGAAGGGCGAATTTATGGGCTCCCTTTAAAAATGGTAGGTGCGAATACCCAATTTCTAGCTTCCAGGAAGAAGAGAAGAGAAAATTCAATAAGAGAAGGAGAGGGAGAGAGAGAGTGCATTATATTTTTCAGGTTAGGGTATCTCATGGAATAAAAGCTCATCGCAACCAACTTCATTTCCTTTCTTTCTTATTTATAACTTTTGTTTTAAAGGGCTAATTAGCATCCAACTAGACTGTTCCTCTTCCAAAACCTCCGTTTTCGAACGTTGTAGCTGTAAATAAAAGGATGGGTATCTTATAGCATTTATACTGCTTTTGCATCGCATTGTCTGCTAGGAGGTGAAGGCCGACTGCTGTAACCTGAGCTTTCCATGCTCCGGTAAAGATCTTCGATATATCTCGATTAAATCGATAATATTCCAGTTCGGCAATGATAAGCGCTTCGTTCTTCTCTATGACATAGTTCCTATTAGTTTGTAGTGCAATAATCGAATGCGAATTTTCAATTACGGTTATAAGGGTAGGAAGGGAGGGGGAGGTATTTAAACATTGTGTCACGCTATTCTGTGCTCAGTTTGTGCTCTTCTACCTCACATACCAAAAGTGTGATCTGTGTCAACTTCACTACTACGGTAAGTACATACTGACTTTATTTTTATCTATTTGAAAGTGTTCCGTTACTAAAAGTAGTTTCTAAACATGTTATGCCTAGCTTTCAACATTTTACAGAAAGTAGACAAAACAAATTCAAAATCCTACTTTTTAAAAGAATTTCTACAACAATGTTAACGCTAAGGTACATAATATGTTGAAGTTCAAAAAGTCAACGATTCAAATGCATTTACTTCTAACGAAAAACTACTTTGCATTGTTTTTATTTCATTCTTAATTTCAAGCACTTGCATAAAATACATCTTACTTAAAAATGCTTTTAAAATTTTAGTGACAGTGTTTATGTGTTATGATATTCTCTCTGAAGTTAGATTAGACATTGTTTAAATACCAAACAAATAATTTTACTTATTGACTTCTCTGGCTTAGTATTCAGTGCTCTGACACAGTGACTCGAAGTTCCACGTTCAATTCCCGACTAGGGCAGAAGAATATGATTTTTTCTTGTGTTTCTTAGTTTCTCTACGACGTATACAGTGAATCGAAAACGTATCCTGTTCTGCCAAACAATTCGATACAGAGGTTTCGTTGCACAGACATGTTTTAAGCTCTGAATGAAAAAAGTTAGAAAACGATATACATCCGGTGTGTGGTTTGTGTCTTCAAACAGCTTAACTAAAAACGAAAAGTCGGTTAACTACCAAATTTGGTATATAAGTTCAGAATCTTCCAAGCGTACGACACGAAAATTTTGAAGAAAATCCTGTCATCGCAAATTACCTTTACATGGACAAACTTTCGTAAACTTTTATTTTCTCAAACACAGATCTAATGGTTTCAATCAAAATATGTATGTTTAAGATAGTTTTAAAAAAAATTATATCTTGAATTTTCTGAGAATATCTCTGAAGTCTTGTTCTGAATGATTTTCTATGACTAGTAAACTGTGAATCAGAAAGAAGACAAAAGCTTAGTACTTAAAACTGTAGATCATGTTAAAGCACACAATCAATATAATACATAGATTACTACCATTTTTATATAGGTTGGCATTTTCAAACATTTATACGTTTCTCAAATAGGAAGTGATTAGTATTTTTATGTCCTTGCCATCACATAGCGACCAGCTCTTAAAAGACTTGATTATTACTTAAGCCTGCGTATTCCTTTTATCGACAAGGAAATACTTATACGAGATATATACAAATATAATAATTTGTAACATAAAACTTCACTTATCTTATAAGAAATAATAATAATTCTTATAAATTCTTCAGGATTCGCGAGTTCATGTATATTTATACACATCTTCAGCTGGAAAAACAAAGCTGTCGCCATAGTTACAAACGCTAGATGATATGTTCTTGTTACTACTACCAAAATCTGAAAATAAAACAAATCTAAAAACAGAATCGACTGCCAGTATTTCAAAATTCATTACGCGATGTTTGTTTTTTATAATAAATATCTTTCCTCAAACCATGAAATATATCGGACCATTTAATTGTTTTAATAATTTAACTTCTGGATTTATTTCATGGTTACATGACCAAAAAATTTCATGGTTTAAATGGTCCGATATATTTAATGGTTCGGGGAAGGATATTTCTTTTTAAAAAACAAACATCGCGTAATGAATTTTGAAAATACCGGCAGTCGATTCTGTTTTTAAGTTTATTTTCAGATTTTGGTAGTACTAACAAGAACATATCAACATCTAGCGTTTGTAACTATGGCGCTAGCTTTGTTTTTCCAGCTGATGATGTGTATAATTTTACATGAAATCGCGATCCTTGAAGAATTTATAAGAATTATAATCATTTCTTATAAGATAAATGAAGTTTTAAGTTACAAATTATTATATTTGTATATATTTGTTTGCTTCACTAGTTAATAGCTTCATATTTTACGTATTTATTTATACGAGAGTTGGCTGATAAGTCCTGGACCTCACAATAGTAGTAGTAGTAGTAGTAGTAGTAGTAGTAGTAGTAGTAGTAGTAATAATAATAATAATAATAATAATAATAATAATAATAATAATAATAATAATAATAATAATAATAATAATAATAATAATAATAATAATAATAATAATAATAATAATAATAATAATAATAATAATAATAATAATAATAATAATAATAATAATAATAATAATAATAATAATAATAATAATAATAATAATAATAATAATAATAATAATAATAATAATAATAATAATAATAATAATAATAATAATAATAATAATAATAATAATAATAATATAATAATATATAATAATAAGAATAAGAATAAGAATAAGAAGAAGAAGAAGAAGAAGAAGAAGAAGAAGAAGAAGAAGAAGAAGAAGAAGAAGAAGAAGAAGAAGAAGAAGAAGAAGAAGAAGAAGAAGAAGAAGAAGAAGAAGAAGAAGAAGAAGAAGAAGAAGAAGAAGAGAAGAAGAAGAAGAAGAAGAAGAAGAAGAAGAAGAAGAAGAAGAAGAGAAGAAGAAGAAGAAGAAGAAGAAGAAGAAGAAGAAGAAGAAGAAGAAGAAGAAGAAGAAGAAGAAGAAGAAGAAGAAGAAGAAGAAGAAGAAGAAGAAGAAGAGAAGAAGAAGAAGAAGAAGAAGAAGAAGAAGAAGAAGAAGAAGAAGAAGAAGAAGAAGAAGAAGAAGAAGAAGAAGAAGAAGAAGAAGAAGAAGAGAAGAAGAAGAAGAAGAAGAAGAAGAAGAAGAAGAAGAAGAAGAAGAAAGAAGAAGAAGAAGAAGAAGAAGAAGAAGAAGAGAAGTAGAGAAGAAGAAGAAGAAAGAAGAAGAAGAAGAAGAAGAAGAAGAAGAAGAAGAAGACGAAGAAGAAGAAGAACAACAACCATAATAATTTAAATTTTACATTCCTAACATAATCTCTAGAAAGGCTAATATATCGCTCCCAGTAACTGTTACAACAGTTACAAAGTTACAGCGGAGAATTAAGGAGGCTTTGGCGATTTCCTCTGAAAGGAGCACGCTTAGTCGTGATGCTGGATTTCAGTTCAGCTCCTCTTGGAAACCGGCCTTAAAAAATGGAAATCCATCGAATTAAGAAGCAAAGATCAATAAAGCTTGATAATCAAGTTAAGTAGTTACATTTCTCTGACACAATTTTTCTATACTCACGCCATCTCCTGACCTGGCATTTAATTTACTGAAAACAGTCTTTTGTTTAGTAGTGCGAATTTTGATAGTGTTTTGTCTTTGTTTATAGTTGTGCTATATCCAGGATTTCATTGTGGTTATAACATGTTATAAATATCCTGATGATGGGAGAGATGTACACGTTGATATCTAATCATCTTTTAACCTGGCTGGCTGCCCGAGAAGAAAGTGAGCGTATTCGTCGCCAGGAAAGCTTCAGGTCTTATTTTAATATTCCCCCCCCCCTTTTCACCTCACCATTCAAACGTTGCGATAGCTTGTGCAGTAGTCACCAGTGATACTTTTACCCTTTCCCAAGTAATCAATAAAAATAATTCCTGTGAATTCCAGAAAACACTTGCCATAACCTTGATAACTGACAAAATTGACTTTACCTTTTTGGAGTCGGTACACCTGTCGCAATCCACTGTTTTGACAATGATTTACTCTCTCCGTGGTAATAAGCCGTTTCAAAAATTCACTGGATTTTTTGCGGTAGAGCTCCCAAATTCTTAACACAAACAGTTTTTCTTTGTAACTTTTGATCAGAGGTCAAAAAATACAGCACCCACATTACCTAGACGTTGTGAAAGCCCAAAACATTAGTTAAAATATTACCTGCACGTTCTTTGATATGTTTACAGCCTGTGCTATGTCAAAACAATCTGTGGTCTTCCAGTACTAAACGATGGATTTTTTTCAATGATCTTGGAGTTGTGACTTTCACAGGACGTACAGAGCGAGGCTCATTACTGGTGCTCGTACGTCCCATTTTAAACTCTACAACCACCTTTTAATCAATGCATATGAAGCCGCAGAGTCTTTCAATGTACTGTCCATTTCCTCCATGATTTCTTAAGCGTAATGCCTTTCAAATGTAACTTTTTAATCACTGCTCGTTTTTTCAAATCCTCCATTTTCGTTAAAATCTACACTTGTCTTGTTTAAAATGTTGTCACTAAAATACCTTAACTACTGAGCTACTGACCTGTAACTACGGATACCAGCTAGTCTAGAATTAAACTATATGATGCTATCCGTCAAACTGGCTCAGCGGCGCCATTTTTATGTGAGGCCCGGGACTTATCAACCAATCCTCGAATATAAAAGTAAGTGTATATTTCTTATAGACCTTTACAGTTGCACTGTCTCTACCAAACTTGGTACACAGAAGTTTGACACAACACAGAAGTTTATTTTTAATTTGGTTTATTTTTTTATCCCTTTAATTAAATGTCATATCGCGACATCTTAACATTACAGTTACGTAATATTAGCATTTATATCAAATGTGTTTACAAAGTTCCGTAATGTGACAAAATACAAAATTGTTTTACAATATATGGTTTCCAAGTGCTTCTGTGATTTTACTAGGAACACTGGCTTCTATTTGTTTCTGTTGATATTTCTTGCATTCTTCTATGATGTGTTTGACGGTGATGATCACGTTACAAGTTTTGCATACAGGAGGTAGGTTTTGTTGAGGGCTGTTCAATAAAGAATGGTCATAATTTTTAACGGTTATAATTTTTCGCAATAAAATTCAATCTTATTATATTCTATTAGCTTAATGTGAAACAAACATGCCGTAGTAGTTTCATAGTTGGTACTCCTGGTTTCCCGCCTGTGACAACCAGGCAAGTTCAGGTATGTTTAGTATCGCCTACCGTTGCAATGGAGGTAACACGCGAGGAACAATGTACGGCTTTGAAATTCTGCTTTCGTTTCAACAAATCTTCAGTTGAGGCCTATACAGTGTTACAGGAGGCCTATGGAGAGTATGTTCTTCCCTACAGCACAGTTCGAAGTTGGTTTAAAATGTTTAAAGAGGGAGACAATGAATTTCAAAGGAAGGTGGATCCGGTGTTCCAGTTACTGCTCTTACTGAAGAAAAACATCAACACTGTCGCTGCCATTTTCAGAGAGGATTGACGAATTACCTTAAGATCACTTTCTGAAATACTGAATATTTCACTGGGTACCACCACCACACGTTGGTGACAGAAACATTACACATGAGACGTGTTTGTGCGCGATAGGTTCAAAGACTGTTGATTCCCGAACAACAGGACATTCGCATACAGATCTGCATGGGGCCCAAATGACCTTGTTGTCGACGGGCCCTTAAACACCACACACTCACTCAGATCTGCATGCAGTTAAAGTTGATGTTAGAGGAAGATCCGGAGTTTCTTTCAAACGTAATCACTGCTGATGAAACTTGGCTACATCATTTTGATCCTGAGAGCAAACAGCAAAGCTCAGTGTGGAAATCTCCTTCATTACCAATCCCCCAAAAAGAAAAAGTGGTTGCTTCTGCTGGGAAAGTTATGCTTATCTCATTCTTTGATATTCATGGAATGGTTTATCAGCATGTTGTATCTGCACACGCATCGGTAACTGGACAATACTACAGGGTTGTCCTGAAAACATTGCAGGTCCATATCAGGCGCAAAAGACCACATTTCCGTGAAGCAGGCTGGATGCTGCACCACGATAATGTGCGGCAACATATTGCCAATGTTGTTGCTGAATATCTTGCAAAAATCAACGTGAACTGCATCCCTCACCCTCCCTATAGTCCGGATTTAGCCCGATGTGACATTTTTCTATTCCCTGACTTGAAGAAACGCCTTCGTGTGAGGCATTATCCATCATCAGAAGTAGTGGTGAAGGCTGCGGAGGAGATTTTGAAGGATCTCTCAAAACATGGTTTCCAGCATGTCTTTGAAGACTGGCAGAAACGCTGGGACAAGTGCATCGCATTCAGAGGAGAATATTTTAAGAAGGACAATCACAATTATGAGGCTTAGTAAAAGTATGTTGTCAAAAAGAAATTGTGATCATTCTTTATTGAACAGCCCTCGTAGCTATGAATAAGTTTTGTGTGTCCAATACGAAGACGGTTAATGAGGATTTGTAGTCCGCGTTCAAGCTTTGTTACTGGATATGGTGCTCTGTAAGATGATCTAAGTTCTTGTTGTTTGCTGGTAGAGGTCTCTAACCATGCGGATTGCCAGTTGACGTGTGTTATTACACAAAAGTTTGTCTGACTTAAAATTCAAAATTCCATTCCATTTTGCACAATTAATTATTCAATTTTAGTAATACCTGTAACAGCTCGCAAACCCATCTATAGTTTAGTCGTAGTAACTAAATGTTGCCAATATAAGAATAATTAATAATAATTAACGTTAATTATTATCAATTATTAATTATAAGAATAATTACTATGTTTTTATGTCTTGAAAAAATAACAAAGGAAGAGCAAATTATAATAAACGTTGAACTCTTCTTTGACATCGATCATTCAGTGGTACTACTATCTGGCTGGGAAAGTAATGGCGACTGTTATGGACTTATTTTAATCGATTATCTTCAAAAAGGAAAAACCAATAGAGGAGCATACTACTCATCATTACTTGACAAGCTAAAGGCAGAACTTGCGGAAAAACGGCGACATTTGCAGCAAAAGAAAAATCTTTTTTCACCAAGACAACGCACCGTCTCACACTTCAGCGGTTGTAATGGGTAAAATCCACGAATTACGGTTTGAACTGCTTGACTCACCAGATCTAGCACCAAGCGACTTCTTTTTGTTCCCTCATCTGAAAATTGCGCTCGGAGGACAGAGATTTTCGTCAAATGAAGAGGCAATCAAGTTCGTGAACAATTATTTTGCAGAGAAAAACGCCGTGTACTATTTGGACGGGTTACAGTGATGAGAGCATCGCTGGGAGAAGTGTGTAGAGTTACAAGGAGACTATGTGGGGAAAATAATCTGAAAAATTGTCTTGTATCTTTATTAGGTCGGAAACTTTTCAGACCAACCTCGTAGCTGGTAAATCTTAAGAGACAAAAATCTGATGTACAAAAAATGTACATAGATCTCGTTAGAACACACAATTTATGTCATATTTATCATGGAGAGAACAATTTGGGAGATATTTCATGTTATTTGTCCAAATTTTTCAATACTTATTCCTTTCTCAAAAGGGAAGTCCTTTATTTATTTGTTTTTTACTTATTTGTCTCTAGGCTATACAAAGAGAACGGAATTTCAAAGGCGACAAGTTTTAAAATATTTGATATCACTTAAAGTCTACTGGATTCCTATATTTTCTTTCACCTACAACAAAATTAGCATTAAGATAATTTCTGCAAACGTTCATCTCGATTAACATGAAGTAGAAGAGAAATGACTGTAGAGAAAGTGATGTCAGTAAACACACGTAAGACTCTTTCATATATTCCCTGACGCAGCACCAAAGCCATGTTTACGATAGAAATTGATTTAACAGTGTCGACTTTGGTTGCACAAGTAGAGAAATTGCAACAATGTGATGTATTGCACCTACATGACTCGTTTATAGCTTCTATAATCATTTTTACAAAAGCTTATTTTGCTACCTATTTCGTGCTTGTCGAGATACACTTTTGCAAAAATAGTTTCATTGCACACTGCATTGTAAAGCATATAAAAATGAGTCGATATCCAATTGTTTAAGAGCGGGTCGCAATATGTATTTCTATGTTTTTTCTATGACATCGGGAGAAACTACCGAATAGCGAGAGCGCTTCAAAATTTAAAGTACTGAACGTTTCAAACCAATTAAGACAGTTATCAGAAATGGTTTATTTCACAAAATAAAGAAAATGTTATTGGAAATACATTGCGTATCTTAAAGAGATCACATTTTTTGAGCAGTAGTTTTCATTTGCTGCTTAGGTTTATAATTACACAAAATCCCAAATCTAACACACAACCTCGCATACATAACACTTATTTAGCTCTTTATTTTCTTTTATTTATTAACAGTAATCGCATTCAGTTTTGGTTTATTTAGAGAAAATCAAAACCTGAATGAGATTTAATCGTCCATCTCAAGATTTAAAGAGAATGTGCATAATTATAATGCTTACAATAACTAAATTAATTCATCGAACTATTCTCAATTGTTTCTCATTGTATTGCATGGTTTGTTGCTATTGAAGCTAGCTTTAAGTATCTATAAGTAAAACAAACGACGACCGCAAACAAATTAACACATGCTAGGGAAGTGAAAAGCGGTCGTGATTGTTTCAAATACGTCATACCATAGCATCTTATTGGTCAAAAGTACTAATAGTGGTATGACCAAGATAGCCTTTTGTAAAAACTTCTCCTTCCTCTTCTTCTTCTTCTTCTTCTTCTTCTTCTTCTTCTTCTTCTTCTTCTTCTTCTTCTTCTTCTTCTTCTTCTTCTTCTTCTTCTTCTTCTTCTTCTTGGATATGATTCCCTCATTGTAATTTTAATGACTTAACTTGGTTTTTTGCAGCAAGATGCCGGAGTATCGCAATTATGTCCGTGATATGCTGAGCAACTTCAGTGCACAATACATACGTCGCAGACAACTGGAGAAAACACTGGGAGAACAACCTGGTAAGTACATGGTACAAACACTTGAATGGATGTTAATCTCCTTATGATCTCCATTATATAACCTTGTGAGATATTACAGTTTATATGTAACTCCAAATGGAAATTATTAAGATTATTCCATGAATAAAATGTGACATAGAGACTCTCCAGATTTATCTGGTCGTTCCCCTCCATCGGTTGTGTCCGCATGGCGTCAGGTCTGGCAAATGTGAAATGGGAAGGGTAACCATAAGGGGTGGTTCGTCCTTACGTGCTGCAGCACGCTCTTTTCTGTTTTATACATCACATAATAGCAATTTTAAAGGACCGTGTAAATAACAATGCATTATCGTAAGTATAAGAAATCGAGCACGACCAATAATGAACTCTTGATGCATGGAAAACACCTGCGTAACTAATGGAACGTATCGTTAAACGTGCTGAGAGCCAGCAAGCTCGGTAATCAGTATTGCGCATGCGTACAAGCTTTCCTTCTAGCCCCCCTGATGTCCTAAGTTCCCTAGACTTTTGCTGCATCTGGGTGTTGCGCGGTGATCATTCCCTGCACGGTGAAGCAGGGCCACCAACACTCATAGTTATAGCTGTAGAACTTGAATATGCATTGAAAATCATTTAACAATCTATCATTGTTTTATATTTTAGTTCTAGAAACTAATATCTGCTTCATATAACCTTGCCCCGTTGACATGTATCACTCCGCGTGTAACTACCTGCCCCCTCACCCTAATTGGCTAATGCTTTCGCGCCATAGGTGGTGCCTTCCCGTCACATTTAAACCTGCAGTAAACATCATAATAAATGCCAGGAAGATAGATAAAAATCATACAAATAAGAATATGAAGGCAGGCAAAAATAATGAAGTTTATAATGAAACCGACCAAGTTGAAACTGAATGAATGAGCAATGAAACTGAAACAAGTTTATAATGAAAGGCCTTCGGCCTTTACCACTGGGATTTTATTTAAAACCAGCACACATAACTTGCAAAAATGCTTGTCTTTCAGTCTTAAAAGTCGTGTCACGCCATACTTGTCATGTGTCCTTCATTCACCCAAGTCTCGTCAAGGTAGTATATTTTGCGACTTGTATCCTGGTACAGTCTGATTTTCCTTAAATAACGTCTTCGCCACACAGCAATATCGCCCCTGGAGTGGTAAGTTTTTCTGTTGTCTCAATTTCATGTCGCGATGTTCCTACGGACCTTCGACTTCTCTCACTGACAAAGACGGATTCCTCCTGTGAGTGCATTAAACACGTGCACCACAATTCTTTTTTCGCCGCTTTGTAAAGGTTTTCCCTTGCGATGCTTCAGTGAAAAACTGGCGGTAGACTCTGCCATTCTACATATAATAAGTACACGCACAATAAGCGATCAATAAAATAATTCAGCTCTCGCACTCGGCATAGCACACCGTCGAATGGTGATATATGACAAATCCAGTTCAAAACAAGATCAGTGATAAAAGTCATATAAACAAATATGACCGCTAAAGCACGTGCTATAGTGTCATGTGCTTGAGAGTAAAGGAACCTCCTCTTTACTTCGTTTAAGATTTTTTTTTTTTTTTTTGTTCCATTTATACCCCGCCTTTAACTGCTATGGTCATATCGGCGGCCGTTCTCCTTTGGAACATACCGAAGGTGTTAACTCGTTATCTTTAGTTTTTAATCATTAGATCACCACCCCCACCGCCAGGAACCGAATCCAGGACCCCTAGCACGGCAGGCAGGTGCTCTACCGACTGCCAACATATAAAGATACATCACCATGTTAAATAACGAACTAATTTTTACAGCACAACAGTCTATACTACAACAGCAGCCAATGAGAGGTGATAAGGTCCCGTGACCGTTAAGAGATACGGGCAAGCTTACGTGAAACAAGGATTAATTCCACTCTACTTACGTAAACAGATCCAATACCCAATGGCTATTAAATCGCAGGCAGTTTGTGTTGCACCTATCATGTTGGCACGATACTGCATTCCCGCGACCAGTTCGCCTCGGTAGCGTGGATGGTAGCGTGTCTGCCTCACGTTCAAGAGGTCCTAAGTTCGATTCTTGATCAGGGTGAGTTACCTGAATAAGATTTTGCCGGGGTTTTCCCTTATCCTTAAAGACGAGTGTCACGTAGCTCTAACCTCCATGGACTCTGGACACATTTGAGCATCATTTCACCCATTTAATTCATCGTCCGATATGACTTAACGTTGGAGGACATAAAATTAAAAAAAAAAAAAAAATCTCGCGACCATAACGGAATCCCGCATAACAAGTGCATGTGGTTCGCATACTCGCACAGTATCCAAGTAGTTCTTTGTGTAACGTTATTTAGTGTCTTATATCAGTTTCTTTATTTTGTGTGTGTGTGTGTGTGTGTGTGAAACATGATATTTTTCATTTTATTCAACGAACACTTTAACCAATAAATAATGAACACGGTTAATGAACTTCTGAAAACTTCCTTTTCAAGGCGAGCATTAGAAGAAAGGGTTGGTATAAAAATGTTAGGGAGACCAATACCGATCTAAAAATTGAACAAAAAGTGAAAAGAAGTAGAAATTCTGTTTATACCATGAAGAAACATCGGCGCATGGACTTCATTTTTCGAAACTAGGGCAGCTGCATGGAGTTTTTCCTGCAGCATGCTGTTATCTTTCGGCACGAGCCACCACTGAGTAGCAGTCAACAGTTTCGAAGTCACCTTAATGAACTAATACATGCATCTCCTCTTTCCTGTATTATATTTGAAACTTCTTTCACTTGTGTCTTCTAAACTCCAAGTCTGAACATGTACACATGTAACTCAACAATTGGATACTTTTTGTAGCATAGAGTGTCTCGGCTTTGATGGAAGAACTTTCCCATTACAAGAAGTTTGTTCACACGTTTTACAGCAGTAAATGAAAGTTAACTTGTACAAAAGAAATTAAGAAAACAACACAAAAAGAAAATAGTGATAAATAAATAATCAAATCAAGACAAATAAGTCAATAAAGAGAAAATCTATGAATTATACTCCATTAGTGATAGTTTATTTAGAAAAAAATAGTTCCATATGAATACCAAGAACATGTCTAATTTTGGTTGGATAAACAACTTTAACCCAAAGAAAGATGACGGAAGTGAGAGGATTATATTAGGTATCTTGATAGCGCATGGAATTGATAATGGAACCAAAATCGACATAATTTTTACAATTAAAGGTAAACAAAATATGGAGTTATAATTATTCAATTCAACTTCTCCCAAGTATAGAAACTGCTTGAAGAAACAGAATTAATCCTATAGATAAAAGGTTATTTAAAAATTAAAAAAAAATACATTTACTGTTCTGAAAGAAAATAAATGCATTAGTATCATGCCGTAAAATGTTAACTATACATTTCTTTAGTTAGGTTTACTTTTGTCCAATGAAAGGTGTCAGCATTTCTTGATGATAACGCTCGGCGTTATAACTCCCATTGAAGAAAACCGGCCGATTCTCTCTACATATTCCTTGGATGGCTTTGAATCCCATATTCGACAGCTTTTTCAGTATTTACATTACCAGTTAATTCAAAACGCACCCATCTAGCACAACTTGTTCTTTTTCAGCTTCCAACAAGATTTACAAAAGTTGACAAAGAGGTGGCATGTAAGGCTGTCTCAATTCATAAACGACGTGTTTGTCATCATTTTTCCATAAAGAAAAGGGCGTTTGGAGAATGGAACACACCAAGTCGTGTGTTAGATTCATTGTAAATCCCTTAAATATGAAAAATCAAACACTTCACATATCGGATAGTAATAACTAATCACATTACGTTTTTACACAGGACACAGACTGATAATAAACAGTAGCACATGACACGCAGGGCTCGCTTCAAGTGGGTTACCACTTCTACCAACAAAAGTTTTTTTCAAATAAACGAAAAAGTAGGAAGAAAATCCTGTATTGTGTTGGCAACACGAGTTGGTACGGAATATACGGCTTCTATGAATCGAATCCGTAGCCATGGTAACCAGCAATATATTCGCCCCTCCAACCTCTCCTCACTCACAAGTTTTATGGTCACCTTAGCCTTTTAATAACGAACTGCTAGTCGGGAAGTAAGCTAACTGCATTATCGACACGTGAGCGCCAATATAGCGGTTCCATTACAAAATATAACTGGGAGAACTTTTATAGATGTAAATTAAATACTAGAAGATACAAAATAACCATGTAGGTTATTCAAAAACAAGTAGGTGACTTGGCGTTTCAAACGCATCAAAGAAGAACCGCCCCTGGCATACATTTAACTTTTTAATCCTGTATCATAGTTTGTATCGGGATTTGACGATATTCTGGATATGAATAGAGAAATAACTGGTCACTTCCATCTCGCAAGCAAAGATAAAATGTCCCACCCAGGGGCGACTGCTGTTTAGGAGCACAAGAGCACTTGAACCCCCAATATTTGTCTTGTAGAAGCCCTTTTCCTCTCTTCATTCGTTAATTGTATTTACCGCGCTCACTCCTTTAGACTGACGACGATAGCATGAGTATGTGGCAACGTTGCAGCTAGCACACATCCCTTGTGCTAGCACATCATATAACGTTTAACGCTCTGCGCATGCGTAGGCGACAAATGCTACAGACAGGCATTGGCTGGGTACGCCCAGATCATAGCAGAATTACAACGTGCACGTTAATTCACATTGGTAATGCCAGAGTTCTTGGTCATCTCTGGGAAGTGCTGCTATCTATGGTTCCCGTAGGGGAAGGGATCCGTCCTTTTCAGCTGCCAAAGTGCGGGCGCTGCGGACCCTTAGCACTCGTGGTACCTCTGACGTTACTAGAGGAACCTAGGGCCGAACAGCCGAGCCCCTCCTTCGGGAGTTGTTCGGATTGGGATGGCTTCGAGGGGGCAGTGTGTTCCCGATACCCGTGGGAGATTGGGTACGTCTTCGGACGGGGTTGAGGGAAGCCATTAAGTTTCCGGGTACTAGCCTGCTCAGCTAGTAGAAGGTGTGCTAGATCGCCAGGCGGCCCCACCGAGGTCATATCGGTAGTCTTCACCTTGAGTGTTGACGCGCGTAAGTGGCGTATCCACTTCCATCCCGTCTTGTGTCCCTAGGACCAGATGGGGGGGGGCTTGTTAGGAAACTAGGTCTTGCCCTATGGAAAGCCCCACGGAGGATGCCGGGCGCCCTTTAAGGGACAGCTCGGATAACTCCCTGGTTGAAAGAGGCCCGGGTCTTGTTCCTACGGGTTCAAGGCTAATGGGAGTAGAACCTCTGGACTCAACTATCTATGGTGTTTAACTGCAACTATCTCCAAATACAAATAATGTTTATTTACAACGGTCGAGTTTCTAAACAGATGTTTTGTTTTAAACACTGTGATAAACTTGGAATATGTAGGTGATCAGCAGATGAGACAATTACGTGTTTCCTAGTACATCAGGTACAACTAGTGCTTTAGCGCAAAACAATTATTCTCTGTTGTGTGCAACGACCGACCACGAGGTTTTCGAATCTTTGTGACCGTTGAACTTCTCTCAAGACGTAGCTATGAACTTGGTGGATTCCATTTTAAGAAGTAAAACAGATAAACTGACTTACGAAGAAAAAGTTGTAATAAAGCGACCAGGACGTCCGCAGTCCAATTTGGCATTTGAACGTGTTACAAAACTCAGAAGCGGGACTACAGACGCAAATTTAACATAACGTATGCAAAAACCTGTAAATGGCTATGTGGTTGCATTATTAGATATGCGTTTTTTGTTTTCGTGCCTTATGTTTAACTCTGAAGTGAGTAATTGGACAAAAGTAGGAGGTACCGACTTGGTACATCTTAGTGAAAAGATAAAGAAGCACGGGAATTCAATACTTGGTTGTGCGAATATTAATGCTCAGCTGGACAGCGCTTACAGACTGTCAGTACAGCAACACAGTGAGCAATTTGATAGGGATACATTCTTTCTAGTCTAATAGATTGTATAACATTTTCTGTGGCATTTGAGCTAGTACTCACTAGTAGTAGTGGTGGTGGTAGCAATGGCAGCTGGGTTAGTGTGCATTTAAGTGTAGGTTTTGTGAACACCCACATTTTAATTCCACGAGCCGCCACTGGTCCCACCTGAATGTGAAACAGTTCTGCGGTACGTACGTATGTATTGTTATGTTCTGGCCTTAAGAACTCTGAAAGGAATGCGTTCACTACAGATATACACACGTATAGACAAGGTGACGTAATGATATACGAGTCGCGCACAGATAGAAACGCTAGGAAGATAACATGCAGCCTACCTATTACACAAGCAGCAGCCCGTTGTGTTGCTTGTGATACTGGATATGAATATTGTTTTTTTTTCAAAGCTTCCTAATCACATTTATCTATAACGCTACTTATAATTTCACGCTCTTCCGAATGCACAACCTTAAATTTTTTAAGATCTTCAGACATGGTGAGACGATTAGTAAATTTCACTGCACTGAACTAGTTCTGCATCTAGCTACGCAAGTAGGCTACGTGACTTTCTGAAGGTGATTGCTGAATGTTTGCTGTATTGCTCACTCGCTGCGTAACCGGACAACGGTTCTCCTCTTCCCCACACCTCATCCCGCGGAGGTCACGAGTCCAGAACACATCCGTAAGGTTGTTTACGACGTCTGAAATACAAGCAGTTCGAGGTTCAATTCTGCGCCTCCCTTTTGAGTTTTAAGAGGTTCCCTAAATAATGAAGTTATTCATTTAAATGGACCACTGGTAAAGGCCAAAAAATCCGAAGACCCGCGCAAAGTAATAATTACTACTTTCATACATGTAGGTATGTTTTAAATCAAATCAGCTGTCAGATCACGACATTATAAATGAATAAACAAAGGAATAGTAACCAAACAGTGATAATGCGAAAACACATATGGTAATCCACAAATATTCGGTTTTGTATAGCTGAACCATTGACCTGTCAATTCATTTAACTTATTTGTACGTTTGTTCATAATAAACGAAATATTAAAAGTTGAACATTTCAGGACATGTAAGTCTACATCAAAACAAACATTAACCTTCTTTTGTCCATATTCTAAATAAAATAACTGACAACGTTTGCCTAAAGAAAACACGTAATTTATGTGCTCATAAACAATGGCTTTTCACTTCCGTATTGCATTTTGTGTTCATCAGCACTTAGTTGGAACGTCATTCTGGCACAAAGCATCATTCAGACGTTTTGGCATTCTAATCTCTGTTTCATATAACCTTGCCCCGCTTACATGTATCACTCCGCGTGCAACTACCTTCCCCCTCACCCTTTCGCGCCATAGGCCATAGGCGGTGCCTTCCCGTCACATTTAAACCTGCAGTAAACCTCATAATAATTGCCAGGAAGATAAATAAAATCATACAAATAAGAATATGAAGGCATGCAAAAATACAAGTTTATAATGAAACTGAATGAATGAGCAATGAAACTGAAACAAGTTTATAATGAAAGGCCTTCGGCCTTTTCCACTGAATTTTTTTTTAAACCAGCACACATACCTTGCAAAAATGCTTGTCTTTCAGTCTTAAAAGTCGTGTCACGCCATACTTGTCGTGTATCGTGTCCTTCATTCACCCAAGTCTCGTCAACTTGTATCTCGGTACCGTCTGATTGTCCTTAAACAACGTCTTCGCCACACAGCAATATCGCTCCTGGAGTGATAAGTTTTCCTGTTGTCTCAATTTCACGTCGCGATGCTCCTATGTATCTAACACTCCCACCTGTAAGTTCAGAGCACAGCTGTTGGACTTCTCTCACTGACAAAGACAGATTCTTCTCTGTGAGCGCATTAAACACTACACTTATGCACCACAATTCTTTTTTCGCCGCTTTGTAAAGGTTTTCCCTTGCGATGCTTCAGCGAAAAACTGGTGGTAGACTCTGCCATTATACATATAATAAGTACACGCGCAATAAACGATCAATAAAATAATTTAACTCTCGCATTCGGCACAACACACATTCGAATGGCGATATATGACAAATCCAGTTCAAAACAAGTTCAGTGATAAAAGTCATATAAACAAATATGTCACCACTACCGCTAAAGCACGTGCTATCGTGTCATATGAAAGCGAAGGAACCTCCTTCTTACTTCGTTTGAGAATTAACATGCATTTCAGATAAATCAATTCTGTTGCGTAATATATTTAATTCAAAGAGTTACGAAAATATAAATTTGATAATTCCCTTCCAACATATAAAGATATATCACCATGTTAAATAACGAACTAATTTCTACCGCACAACAGTCTATACTACAATAGTAGGCAATGAAAGGTAATAGGTCACGTGACTGTTAAGAGATACGGGACAAGCTTATGTTAAACAAGGTTTAGACACTAACTTCTTCATGTAATTAGAACTACACTATGTCCAACGAGGGAGTAAAGTACCGTATCACTCCGCGTCCACGTGCGTTCGGAATAACAGTACTGTTACCGCTTCGTTAAGTATATCAATATGTATTAATAATATGAATATGCATTTTCAACACAAAAACACGTATTTATTCAAGCCAGCCACTTAATCGCTTCGTCAAATATAATATTAATATAAATTTTCGACTTTAAAGTCACAGTTTTCGAGCTAAGTATCACGCAGCACACTTAATATCCATGAAAATTAACTGCTACTTACGTATTTTTCGTACTCTTTAGCACGGGACTTGACCATTGCCAGCAATTACGCCTTAACATGACCCTCGTGGAAAATTATATTTTTACTCTGTAGTCAAGTTATGCCACTTGTTGTTTGGTATGCGTTCTAACCTCACACTGTGGTAGGGGGTAATGTTCACCACAATGACACTATTTGGTTCTAATTTGGGGAGAAACTTTTCAAACCAGGATTTGAAAACGTCGCCATTCATTTCTTCATGATAATCTCCCGTTGTTTTGGAGTGAACACAAGCTCGCCACCTTCAACAAAGCCATCATCACTTCCTATGTGCAAAACTATAAGACGCGTACCCCTCCCCGTAGAATTTCTAAGTCCTGCTCTTAAACCAGATCGAAATGCATTTTTTTTTCACTGTGATGTCAGTCCACATTTCACTTGCCGTGTGTCCCTCAACCCACGTCTCGTCTAAATAATAAACTTTCCGCGTTTTACGGAGTTCCTTTATTTTGCGGAGAAAATCTCTTCACCATAAAATAATATCAACCTAGTCCACAATGACACTCATTCTTTTTCTGTTCACAAATTCAAAACCAATTTCCAGCAGCAGTTTATGGAAGGAAGATCGTTTGAAGCCTGGAAACTCAGGATCCGAGTTAACAGCCAACTCACTTTGTTTGAAGTGGGAGGTTCATTGTTAACAAATAATTGATTAACTTTTCAGGGATCGCTGATCTTACAAACCCATCAAACAACTTCCAACACTGAAACATTGATCTGGCACGTGGTCTCTTCTTCCCGGGAGTTGAAACTTCACCGAATGTGGCTTTTTCCTTGCGTGCATTATAAATGCTGGAAATGACACACCGGTAAACTAAAATGTTAACTTCACCACTTCATCGATAGCAAGTTCTGGAAATTTTTTACAGAATTTGTTAAATACATTCAATATTATTATATTTTCACCACTTAGTAAAGGCTTTCCGCGCGCATGTTTAACAGTACTTGCCAGTTCCGCAATGATTCACAATTGGATACGCCTCTCACCTTCAATATGCGCGCCCAGGATGATTTACTTTTATTACAAACTAACTTAACTATCTTTTAGTATATATTTTTTGTAGTTGAAATATGCTTAGTACGTACGAGGGCTGTTCAATAAAGAATGATCACATTTTTTTTATAACGTATCTTTACTTATCCTCATAATTTTGATGGTCCTTCTCAAAATAGTCTCCCCTGAATGCAATGCACTTGTCCCAGCGTTTCTGCCAGTCTTCAAAGACATGCTGGAAATCATTTTTGAGAGATCCTTCAAAATCGCCTCCGCAGCCTTCACCACTGCTTCTGATGATGGATAATGCCTCCCATGAAGGCATTTCTTCAAGTTAGGGAATTCAAAAAAGTCACGGGGCTAAATCTGAACTACAGGGAGGGTGAGAGATGCACTTCACGTTGATTTTTGCAAGATATTCAGCAACAACATTGGCAATATGCAGCCGAGCATTATCATGGTGCAGCATCCAGCCTGCTTCACGGAAATGTGGTCTTTTGCACCTGATATGGACTTGCAATGTTTTCAGGACATCACTGTAGTATTGTCCAGTTATTGATGTGTGTGCAGGTACAACATGCTGATAAACCATTCCATGAATATCAAAGAATAAGATGACCATAACTTTTCCAGCAGAAACAACCACTTTTGCCGTTTTGGGGGTTGGTGATGAAGGAGATTTCCACACTGAGCTTTGCTGTTTGCTCTCAGGATCAAAGTGATGTAGCCAAGTTTCATCAGCAGTGATTACGTTTGAAAGAAACACCAGATCTTCCTCTAACATCAACTTTAACTGCATGTTACCCATCCAAATGTTGGTGTTGTTCCACACCAATTTTGCATACAATCCCCTGGGGTCAAACCTGGTCTACCTGGTATGAGACAAGTGGTGTAACACTTGGCATGGCAATGCCCACTTATAGGTATTTATTGTTTAAAATCAAAGGGAAAATACGTCCTTGTGACATTTAGTAAAAGCTATCACTGCATCAGCAATTTTGTATCTCAACTGAGATGTGTAGAACTTTTTGGGCACTAAATGTTGAGTACTTAAATAGTTTAGCGACTGAATCCAAATCTCTACAATATGAACTGAACATTAAGTTGGTCTCTTTCTATAAAATAACATTTGTTTTCCATTCTTATTGCTGTTCTCTTACAGTAGCTGAATCAGGAATCTCACCATTGAAAGTGGAACTGAGTGAATTCTACCCTAGAGACAATGCAAAGCAGCATCACACAGATCCTTATGATATTGTGCTGGACCCTATACCGAGTCCTGTACTCCGTAGAGGAATGCCATTCTTCTATGCCGTCCGTTTTAATCGTCCTTATGATCCAAACAATGATGTCATTTTGCTACGCTTAGATTTTGGTAAGTAATTTCTACTATATATTTAGTAATTCTATATGTGCAGAACATAATAAATATGCATTATATCATGTATTAATATTGTGTATACTGAACATGACTTTCAAATATCAATACAACAGCTAGTACTTGGAAAAGCATATTATGATGACACATGGAAATCCTAAAAACATGAAAACATAAATTAACTTTCAACACTTCCAAGAAAGGAAATGAAAACATAACTTTAATGAAGCCATTACAAAATATGAGCATAAGATTTAAATCAATTGAAAAAACTTAAAAATATAAGTTTCCATTTGTACAGTATGTATGCAATGTAATAATCACAAAACAATTTTCAGTCATATATGTGCTTCTTTTTCCACAGATATTCAGGCTTTTGTTCCAGATTTATATAATCTTATTGCATTGGTTAAAAATGTACCATACCTCAAATGGTTTTTTGCATTCTAAATGCAATTATTACTAACAGATGAAGACATATATGCATGATTATTTCTTAATTATTAGTATTCACATGAAAAGTAATGTTAATATCCATATTACATTACTCACTGTCTATTTTTGCTTAGCAATTGTTTAAACAGGTAAGACTAGACAAGAGTCAACCTGAAAAATTCAATACCATGGCCGGGATTTGAACCACGGATCTCCTGGTTTCCGTCCAGTCGCTCTTACCCATTGAGCTACCATGGCCAACATGTCATCCTGACATTTAATTCTCCGACTCATATATATTTTCACCGTAAACCACTAGGGACTCTCGCATCCGAGATACACCGTTGTTGCAACTTACTATCTTAAATACTTAGCCATGACATTAAATTTTTCAGTTTGACTCTATTTATCCAAAACTTAGCATATATATGGATAGTGTGAAGAAATGATTAATTTCCACCAATTAACTTAAATAATAAGAATTAAATGATGAAGCCTGGGATTCAAGTACCTACAATAGTAAGTCGCCACAAACGGTGTATCTCGAATGTGAGAGCCCCTAGTGATTTACGGGAAAAATATGTATGAGTCAGTTGGAGAATTTAATGTCAGAATGGCACGTTGGCCATGGTAGCTCAATGGGTCAGAGCAACTGGACGGAAACCAGGAGATCCATGGTTCATATTCCAACTATGGCATTAAATTTTTCAGGTTGACTCTATCCATCCAAAAACCTTAGCCTATATATGGCTGGTGTGAAGAAAGATTAATTTCCATTAGTTAACTTAAATAATTAGATAAGACTGCTTAGGTTACAATTGGTAGAAATAGTAATCAAATACAATTCATAATAATAAATTCTCTAAGGGCGCTGGGGTAGCACAGTGGTTTCATTTGCGCCTCCTGTATAAGGGTCCTGAGTTTGATTTCCAGCTCTGGGGTGGCGATTTTAAGTCAGCCCTACTGCCTTCATCTATCTAGCATATGAGAAGTGTCCCCTATGCCCAACGTGGTTTCGAGTCCACGGTATAAGCTGTAGGTCCTCTCGCCTCACCGTCATCTTCACCATCACCCTACCATAGGAGGTAATGGATACCGCTCTCTTGGTGGCTCCACCTGAGAAATGGGTCCAGTCATCACGTGGTGGGGTGAGGTTACCCCGAAAGCCAAGGTTGCCATGTGGGGAGTGTTGGTATCCAATCCAATCCAATAATAAATTCTCATGATGGGAAGAAAAGAAAACAAGAATCATAAACATTAAATCATGTGCAGCAAGTGAATGTCAAAACGTAAGTTCAAGAGACTAATCTATTCTGAGTCAACATTCAATAAAATCCTTTATAAAGTAGTAACCATTTGTTTGGATATGCTGTTGACAACATTTTTTCCAGTTCTCAAACACATTTATACTTTTCAATAACTGATTTAGCACTCCATAACACTGCTGAAATCACTTGTCCATGCATCTATTTTTACACAGCAAGAAACCCATAGCCTGCCTCGGTAGCGTGGTGGTAGCATGTCCGCCTCACATTCAAGAGGTCCCGAGTTCGAATCTCGGTCAGGGTGAGTTACCTGGATAAGGTTTTTCCGGGGTTTTCCGTTATCCTGATAGACGAATGTCGGGTAACTCTAAGCTCCATGGACCCAGGACTCATTTGAGCATCATTTCACCAATTTCATCCATCGTCCGATATGACAACGCTGGAGGACGTAAATTACAAAAAAACATATTAGGGTTTATCAGCCTTGAAGTTCTTTGACATGTCATAAAACTATGACACAGGACCATTGGTGTTACTTCTCTTCTGAAGAAAGACATACTAAGTATTTTTACATAAAAAATCCATTATCCTGTGCTGGTTGAACATGCAACCTTGGGAACCAGAAGCTAGCATGTTACCCCTAGACAATGGAAGACAATACTTCCTGAGTTTTCCAGAAGTTTCCCCATATGTTTCCCTCATGCCCCCTTTGTTTTTAACATTTTCATGGCTTTGATTTTACTTTTCCATTTCTTTTCCCATATCTTCTTTCTCCATTGTCAAACTTTCCCAGACAATGTCCTAAACTTTCCTTTGCTCCACACATAATTCATTCTTCCATTCCAACTTTAGTTAATGTCTTCCCTATTCTTGTCCATGAAAATCCTGTTCATCCTTGTATGTTACAGATGTCCACATATCTTTTTCTGTCATATTCCTCTTTGAATAAGCCATGTAATGCCAAAAATTTTATTCTTTCTGTTGTTTTCCACATTTACCTTTCTATATTTTCAATTCTGTCTCTTATTCTTTCCAAAATCTTGTCCTTATTTCCGCCCTCTAATCTCCAGACATCCTCCATTCCTGTCTTGTTTAAAGTGTTCCCTATCTCATTGCACCAGCATTTGCTTTCTGTTGGTTTATCCACAATATTACTATGTCCTCATTTACTCTTTCCATACCGTATTTCATAACCCTTTCTGTTAATCTTGTCCATCTGAACTTCATAGCTACTCTTACAAAAAACTCAAAATCTTTCTATTTTCTTATTTGCTTCTGTTATCCCCCATATTTCTATTACATATGTTATTGTTAATTCCACTAGTGCTTCATAAATCCTTTCTAGACAATTTATCAACATTTCCAGTAATTCATACTTACATACTCTTAACCTCATCATTGCTGTTTGAGGCGGTTCTGCCCGGTCAGAACCTGGTGAATGATCCCTCAGTCACTCACAACCTTATAAGGTTAATTGTAGTTGGGTGGGAGATCAAGGATCAAGGGGTTTCAGTCATTGGTCTGATGTTTCCTTTGGTGTAGCTCGGCATGAGGCTCTCATTGGGAAATTCAGGGCTTCGTACGTCCTGACTCATAGGTTCGTGAAGGAAAACACCTCGACTCCTAGACGTAAATAGATTTATTGTGTTCCTTGACCTATCTTGGGTGCTCGCCACCTGTTGTAATGTTGCGTTTAGTGTCACGTCTCACGTACAGGTCACGGGGTGAACGGTGATGTCTTGTAGAGTACTGCGGTGTGAAATGTGATAGTGCTGTCCGCGAAGTTGATATTCCTTGGCGCTTTTCTCCGCGTGCGTTGGTCCATTGCGATCCTTAGCGCATATTCTTAAACAAGAAACTTACTACTTCCTGGCGCAAAACGAACTACAGTATGGAGTGCAGATAATCTAGCACGTCGAAACGTCGGGAAACAAGCGATTTTAGTTGGCGGAACGCTTTTCTGCCATCGTTCAAATTTCCCCCATGCGTACCGAATTTTGGGAATGTTCATAAATCACGTGACCAATGATTTATTTCTGATTGGCGCAAGCTTATTCACAATCTAAGACTAGTTTAAATTTGGTGCGAGGGCGCATGGCGAACGCATCGCTTTCTCTAATGGCGCGCTTGCTAAAATTTATGTGTATGCATGCGTTCTGAGCGTTGGTCTGTTGTGAGGGGCACATATGGGTTTGTAACAATGGGTCGGTTCGCGACTTTCTGGTACCACATTTGCCTTTAGGGCATGGCAGACAATGGAGTAGAGTTGTTTGCTTACAGGGTTTGCAAAGGGAGTTTACTGACCTTCACTGGCTGGCCTTGTTACTGTACCCGTCTCTCGAGTATATGCTCATGTTTTATTAATATATTCTCTCGTATATGTCATTTATTTATATTTATTCGTTTGTTCATGTTTATGTCTTTCTGATATCAAGTTATATGTCATGTCAGTGTTCCTAGCTAACAGGGACTGCATCATGTTTTTGCTGTGGTTAGCACTGTTTTACAAAAATCTTGTGAGAATAATGTAAATTTGATTAGATAAGAGATTAGTCACTTATATTACAATATATATTTGATAAAGATACTCTTATGTGAACTTTATGTTGTCATGAAGCACTGAACATTTAATACAGGGCCTGATCCATCTGTACTAAAGGGCACCAGTGTAGTTCTACCACTGACGGAGCTTTCCTGTGAGAGAACCAAGTGGTCTGCTAAAATACACCAATTTGATGGCAGCACAATAACATTTCAGGTAACCTAATTATAACATTACCATGCTCTCTTTCATCATTGTTGTATCCTCCTTGGAAATTTAGGGCGATGGTTCAGGCAGTTTGTCTGTGGCCCACATTCGGGAGGTCTGGGATCAATTCCCGTGGCTGATCTGCCTAACCCATGGTTCTTTTCATGGGTTCTCCTGGGCTGCCAGGCAAATGCTGGGTAGGTTAATTACAAATCTCAGACTTCCTATTCCTCCATTTCATCTCCATTATCATTTCTCATCATCTCTCATCTGGTGGTCTCTTTCAGGGTAGAAGTGTCAGCAGGTGTCTTGGCATTGCATGGCAGGATGATATGTTCTTGGTAAAACCTTCCTTCTCCAGTAGGATGGTCTCCGAATGCAATCTGGTGGCACCGTTTCTGGACCACAGTAGGGTGGGATATATAAGGGCGAGGGTATCTACGTGGGCAGCTCACAAGGTGAAGACCGATCTCTCCCTCAAGACCAGGGAGTTACCAAGCTGTCCCCGAAGGGCGCCGGGCGCCTCCATGGGTCTTTCCATAGGGCAAGACCTAGAAGCTAACAAGCTCCCCCCACCATCTGGTCCGAAAACACAAGACGGGATGAAAGTGGATATGCCACTTACGCGCGCCAACCCCAAAGGGGAAGGCTACCGATCAACCTCGGTGAAGCCGCCTGGTGATCTAACACACTTTCTACTAGCTATGCAGGCTAGTACGTGGGAATATTTGGCTTTCCTCAACCCTGTCCGGAGAAGTACCCGATCTCCCACAGGTATCAGGAACCACTGCCCCCTCGAGTCCAACCCAATCCGAACAACTCCCCGATGGGAGGGACTCGGCAGTTCGGCCCAAGGTTCCTCTAGTAACGTGAGAGGTACCACGAGTGCTAGGGGTTCGCATCGCCCGCACCACGGCAGCTAAAGGGGACGGATCCCCTCCCCTACGGGAAGTAGGATTGGATGCCAATTGTACTGGCCTGCTAGGGATTCTTCCACTGGTAAAGTGTAGGAACTCTGCAGTCTGCACTGTCATGCTCCTAGGGTTGGTCACCCTCTGTTTTCTCGTCTCATCCTTCCCAAGGTAGCCCACGATACCCTATTTGGGGCCATAGGTACAATAGACCAAGTGTGAACCTTTGTGCCAAATCCCCTCTGTAGCATAGTCTAATCTAGTCTCCTTGGGACAGATAAAAATAAAAATTACTTTTTCCATAAACTAGTACTGATGACTGTTGAAATTTGAAGTACTTACTACAGAAATCCAACATTATACATTTCAATTTTTTTAATGATTATAATTTAAAGTGGGTCACATATCCAAATATATCATACATCACAAATATCTTATATATGAACTCAAGTGACTTTCTCTACTCGTTCTTGTACAGACTGTTCTTAAAAAGTCTTTTGCTTCTATCTAAATAATGTTAATCAAGATAAACATTCTAGAAATGGTTTTATGCATATCTCCTTATAAATACAATGGAATAGGTCTAAGCAATAGTCAAATACTTTAACAGTCAAATATTTTAAGAGTTGGTCGCTGTGTGATGACATTGACATTCTAATCTCCTTGCATGAGCCAGAAGATAAAAGGAATTTAGTAACAATTTTCTGTTTGAGAAAAATATAAGTACTTGAAATGTCAAATGAATAACAAGGAGTATGCCCAAAATGGTTATCTCCTCCCAAAAAGAATTGGCATAAATGGTGTGGTTTGAGAACTACATTCTCTTTGCACAGTATATATATTTGTCTGTCTCGTATGGTTAATCAGTTATTTAAAACTTAACTTGAATGAAAAGGACTTCAAGAAGGTATTTCCAGAAAATTTAAGGTATATATTTAATTAATTTTGTCATGAAAACATTTTAAATGTATTCTATTATAATAAAAATTGTTAGTCTCTTTTGAGAAAATTAATATTTTTTAAACATTATTCCATATTAGGGTAGTTTGATGTGGGATTTTTGTTTTCATATCCTCAGAATATGCTGAAATTTAAATATAAGATTGGTACCAGTTTTTATTTTCATTTATGCAGACAGACATTCACTGATATATTGGTTGTTCTGGATTTATTGAACCACAAAATACATATTTCTGATGAAATCTTGGTATATATATTTTGATGAAATGCAACACTTCTTCTCAATATTATAGGTAAGTAATTACAAAAGTAAAAATGAAAGTCACATATGTTAAAGTGAACAATGCCCTAAAGTTCATAATTACTAATGTCATTAAGTATATATTTTATTACAGTGCTCAGTTGTTAGTTAAGTTCTTTCTCAGGCAAAACCTTGATGGCATTGAAACACTTTTACATTATTTCACAACCTGTTAATTCCTGAGTTATGTTATTGAATAACGAATTAGTGATTTGATGTACCTAAAGTGGTACAAAATGTTTCACATTTGTCATGTGAAGGACTTTGTCCATACACCTTGTTTCCTAAGCTAGTGTGAAATAGCAATTCATTTCCATTAATTGATCTAATGATTAGCAAAACTATGTACCGCAAAACTTTATCTTAAATGGAATTGTTCTTTCAGGTACAAATACCAGTCTCGGCTCAGGTTGGAATCTGGAAGTGCACTGTTCAAACTAAACGAGGAACTGCAAAAGAAGAATTTCATTGTAAAGAAGATATATATGTACTCTTCAATCCATGGTGTGAAGGTAAATTCATTGAATGATTCATGTAGTACCAAAATATCAATAAACCTAAAGTAAACACTACATAGGTAAATAAAAACTGATATTAATTGTCAAGATTTGTCTTAAATTTCATATTTCAGAATGCATAACAGATTATAACCTGAAGTAAAGTTAGATGTTGAATCAATTCAAAACAAAGCAGAAACAAACTTTTTATCCCTATGGATTAGTGATGGTGTTTTAGGGCCCATCTTTATCCCTATGGATACAGGGTAATCTAAAATGGAAAGGACAATATCTTTCAAGCAAATTAAGCTTCAGACATTTAAGGCAAAATGTCAGCCTACAAATAGCTTCAAATGCATAGATGTACCTAAAAATATGGTAAAACATAATGGGGATAACTTGTCAGAAGCTAAGCAAGTGTTTATTAAACAAACCACTCACATTAAATGCCAACTCAGCTCAGTGCCTTCTTTAGATCACACAAAATAGCCAGGTGAAAAGACAATTAGAAATAGACATTTCGGGAGTGTGTATCTCTCCCATCATCAGGATATTTATTAAATGTTATAACCACAAATGAATCACTGGATATAACACTAATATAAACAAAGACAAAACGCTATCAAAATTTGCATTACTGAACAAAAGACTGTTTTCAGTAAATTAAATGCCAGGTCAAGAGATGGTGTGAGTATAGAAAATTAATTGGCTCAAAGAAACATAACTACTTAACTTAATTATCAAGCTGTATAGATCTGCGCTTCTTAAGTCGATGGATTTCTATTTTTAAGGTCGGTTTCCAAGAGGAGCTGAACTGAAATCCAGCATCACGATTAAGTGTGCTCCTCTTGGAGGAAATGGCCAAAGCCTCCTTAATTCTCCACTCCCAGTAACTGTTGCATTTAGCCAAGATGGTCATCTCCTGAAAGTTGGCTCAATGGTCGTTATCAAAACAATGCTCTACCAGTCCACAATTCTCAGGTTGCATTAAACGAATGCTCCGTTCATGTTCATTTATTCTGGTAGTGATGGTCCTTCTGGTTTGTCCTATATACAGTGTCCCACATTCACAAGCAATGCTGTAAACTCCCGGAACTTGGAAATCCAGTTTGTCTTTCACTGGTCTCAACAGATGTTTAATCTTCGGAGGTGGCTTGTGGATGGTCCTGATGTTCCACAAGAGAGGGTCTGGATGTGCCTTGGAAGCTTGACAATACACCAAACAGTGCACAAATACTGTAATACTTGAGAATATTTCAATTTCTTCTGTGAGAATGAGATATTTTACAGTTCGTGCATGTGTGTTGTGAACACAACTATTACAAAGGTGCATGAAGCCCTCTGATCAGCCTTTGGAATTAGCGGATGACTTATATTTTTGTACATTAGAAATGGTTTTATTTGTAAACTATGATATGGTAAAGCAAGACCAACAAATAAAATTTTTTAAGGCTACTGAGACTAGAGATCTCAAATCTGTGAGTGCACAATATCCTGCCCATAAAATTGTTTATGAAGAAGCTGTATGCAACAGAGTGCTACAATAGCTCACAGATGACTAAAAGCACATCTGGCAGCAAATTTCAACACAGTTTCTGTGATGTTTAATTGCAGTCTGGAAGACCTTTTACATTGATTTGTAACTGTTGATGAGTTAATGATAGTCCTATTATTACACACCAGAGTCATTCAATACAATGGACTAGTGAAAGTGCACCACAGAAAGCAAAGACCATTTTGTCAAGTGTATTTTGGGATTCCCATGGAATAATCCTATTAGATTACTTACATGGAAAAAGGCAGAATCATAACAGAATCCAATTATGCTTGGCTGTTAGATCATTTGAAACTTGCATTGACTGAAAAAAGAATAAGGTTAAAATACAAAACTCTTTCACCAGGATAATGTATGTCCCACAGATCAGCGATAACAATGGCAAAAGTGCATGAATTGGGCTTTGAACTGATTTCTCATCTACCCTATTCACCAAACTTAGCTGCAAGTGACTTCTTCCTGTTCCCTAACTTGAAACTTTGTTTTGCTGGGAAGAATTTTCATCAAATGACGAAGTGATAGTTGCATTCAATGACTTTTTGTAGAGTTGGAGTTTGTCAGAACCAATTTTTCCAATAAGATAAAAAATTGCACGATAAATATGCATTGCATGAGTATCGCTGGACCAAGTGTATATCCCTCAAAGGAGACTACATTGAAAAGTGAGGTGAACTGGTTACAATACAAACATCTTTTAACCTCAAAGTATAAACTTGAAAGAAGCGTAGGGACAGTGAAGCATAAATTAGCACAAAAGTGAATCGAGAAGATATTGATTAATTGCTTCACTCACACTGTTTATTCACGGACATGTTTCAAGAGCTTTTGCTCTTATCATCATATGAATCGAGTACCAGCTGATGATAAGAGCAAAAGCTCTGAAACATGTTCTGTGAATAAACAGTGTGAGTGAAGCAATGTGTCAATATCTTCTCGATTCACTTTTGTGCCATCTTTTAACCTTCTTATTTTTTTTCATACTTATCAAACCAACTTAATATATCTAATACTTTGAGGTAAATGTATGATTCAATACTATTAAATATTTAAGTTTTGCATTATTAAAAGTTTTCTTGTTTTTTTTAATTTATGTCCTCCAATGTTAAGTCATTGGATGATGAATGGAATGGGTGAAATGATACTCAAATGAGCCCAGAGTCCATAGAGCTGAGAGTTTCCCGACATTTGTCTTCCAGGATAATGGAAAACCCTGGAGAAACCTTATCCAGGTAACTCACCCTGACCAAGATTCGAACTTGGGACCTCTTGAACGTGAGGCAGTCATGCTACCATGTATGCTACCGAGGTGGGCATTAAAAGTTGTTGCAATTAACTTTGCACTAGGTAAGGAATGAAAGAAGTTTGACTTCAAATTATTGCCTTGCACATATCCCCAAAGAGTTGCTGATGGTAGTTCTTGATAGACCTTGACTGCATTTCCTATAAGTGAATAAATGCAACATTCATGGACTCTTGCATGTAATGACAATCTGCAGGAAACAAGTACAAGTAGAAATTGGAAGAACTATTTGTAGTTGGTTTATTGACACTTTGTCACTTATAGCCATATTGGCAATTGGCAAATAGATTCTATTGTTCAAGAAACTTCACCAATTGATTTTTCAGAAGGCATTCAAAGATATTTCCTAATGTGGGAATAATTGATACTGTTCTATAACTGCTTAACTCTCTTTTGTCACCCTTTTTATAAATAGGTGTCACCCTTGAATACCTTAAACACTTCAGGAAAAAAATCTTCATTTAGATATTTGTTAATGCAAATGGTAAGAGAGAAAATAAAATAAGGAAGTTAAATCTCGATATAAAATAAGGAAGCATTACTTTCATGAAATTATTTGAGATATTGTACACACCTCTAGTATTAGAGTTCTTTAATTTCCTTGTTGCACTTTGAACTTCTTCGCATGTAACCAAAATAATGTCAGAAAATTGAATATACACTACATAGATTTTTCTCTCCAGTTCTGTGTTCAGTATCTTAAATACATATTCTTTTATCTATCAATATTTTATTTATACTCTTTTATTTTCAGAGGATGAAGTGTTTCTAGCATCAGAAGAATTAAGAAATGAATATATTATGAATGAAAATGGCAAAGTATGGACAGGATCCAGTAGAATTCCCAAAAGTCACCGTTGGATTTTTGGTCAGTTTGATGATGTAGTTCTTCCTGCTGTGATGTATCTCCTGGAGGTGTCTGGATTAAAGCATGAAGACCGTGGAAAGGCATACTGTGTTGCTCGAGCAATCTCTTCAGTTGTAAGTAAGGCACACACTACAATATGTTAAAATTGAAATAATCAAGGTTATTCTGTAACTTTGTGGTTAAAAGAATATTAACATTACTCTTTAAGATCAAGAACCACTAAAAGTTCATCCATTTTTAGCCAGTAGTAGTGGTACTTGCCTCTTGTTATCAATCATAATTTTCTTCTTCTCTACAAGATGTTGTTAGATAATTTATTGAGTACTAAAGCGAATGCCTAAATTGGGCCCTTCCTCTTTTCTATAGGGTATCCCTTCAATAATTCATACATCTGTTCCTTTTATTATTAATTTTATGTCTCTTTCCCTTTCTAAATATTATTGTTTCTCCTACTGAGGATTGTTAATTTTCTTTCTCTATGTTGTATCTGTTTTTGCTATTTGTTCAATTTTTATTCTTTCCTGTCTATTATTCATCTCTTATTTCAACTCCTTGTTACTATCACTTTACTCTACCTGCTTCTTCTTTCCCTCACTTTTATGAGATTTCTTAATTTACTTCTTTCCTTCCTATTATATTTTATTTCATCTTACTTGCTTATGTACTCCCTCCCACCATTCACAACATCTCCTTATTCTCACTTCCCTTTCTACAATTTTCCTAGCCATATTTTAAGCCTAGTCACCCTTGGTGACATAACCCTTCCTGTCAATTTTCCCAGCCCAGCTCTCGTTTATTTTCAAATCCCTTGAGTATTGTGGCTTTGTGGTTTTGTAAAATTACAAGTCCTGTTTGCAGAAATTTAAAACACTCTTTATTGCATTAAACAGAAGCTTTGTACACCCCTTGCAGCAGCAAAATGACATGACATTGACGAACAGCAGTCTTCAAGGTTGACTCAATGCTTAGCTGCATGTAAACAAACAAAAGGATCACTGTGGCACAGTTCAAATGTCCATCATCACACAACTCAAACAATAACAACACGACTGACTGCTTCTCACACTTTGCCGCTATTTATACCTCCTAGCCATTGTTCTATAATGCAGTAGATCATTTGATAACAATTGTGATGGCATCAAAGAAGTGGAAAATTCCAGACTTCTCTCTGTCTCTTACTATCTCTCGGCAAGCATCCAGCTCTGCGCGCCACTATCTGTCTCTTTCTTTCCTACCCACACATACAGCTCTGGCTTTGCGGCAGCTCCAAACCAACAATACAATTGGTGACAGTATTCTTGCACTTGCTCTAGTGCAATTACTTCTTATCCTCATTTCTTGACTTTTTCTATGCTACTTAAATTAAATATTTCCCCCTGAGGTATCTCATATATTTTGTTTTTTGTTCCACTGATCAACATCTCAGAACTTACAAAATCTTCTATATCAAATAAATAAATAAATAAATTTGAAAACATTGTATTTATATCTGACTCTAAAGCAGCAATAATATCCATAAAATCTGATATAATAACCTAAACATCTAAATATTGCAGAATGCAGCAAAATCATAAAACAGTTAAAATAAGACCTCAAACTTTCCTGATGACGAATATCTTGAACATAAAATAGTTAATTAACTTAAATAAAAAATTAATAATTCAATGGATACTGGCACACTGTGGAATACATGATAATGAAACATCTGACTTTCTAACTAAAAGAGGCAGTAAAATTACAAACAAAAGGAAAACTAAGTTAATTAGGAGTCGATTAATAACACTCACTTTTAAATTTTCCCGGAACCGGTTTCTGAGGTCTTCCCTCTATCTTCAGCCGGACATCGACTAGTTCTCATTGGTGTAGCTGGCAATATTTTGTCTTCGGTCTCCTCTGGTGGCGGTTCGAGGAACTTGCTGAACAAATCTTTCTGGGGAATGTCGAAATTGAATACTTTGTTCCTATTTTTTGAAATAAAGATTTGTTCCCATGTGGACAGTTCTTCTTTTCCTGTTGTATGTTTTAGTAATTTTGGTTCTGGATTTATGTTGTGGTTTTTTTTCCAAAAATGCGTGGCAACTGCTGATTTTTCTAATTGTTTGTATTTTATGTTCCTAAAGTGTTCCTTTGCTCTTGTTTCTAAATTTCTTTTCGTTTTTCCAATATAAATTTGACTACAGTCACAGCATTCAATTTGATATATACCAGATTTTTTGTTAGATGGAATGGCATCTTTGATGTTTGAGCAAATTAGGTTTTTTAAGGAGTAATGGTTCACTGGAGCTAGTTGAATGTTTTGTTTTTTGAAGACTTTTTTGAATTTATCAAAGGCCCATGGATGGTAAGTGAATTTTTTGAAGATCATTTTAGTTTCTGTAGCTGTGTTATTAATCGACTCCTAATTAACTTAATTTATACAACAACACTGTTTTCAACACTTCCATAAAAGGATTTTTAAAAGGAAAACTATGGGAAAATTTATGTAATTGCACGACTGGAATCAATACACTACCAAGAAAATCATCTGTAGCAACTTTCAGACTTCTGACAAGCCATGACTGTTTCAATAAACATTTATTCAGGATTGGTATAGTGAGATCTCCTCTGTATCCTTTCTGTACACCTACTCTGCTGTCCAACCTTTAGTCAACATACCAACATAACATCAAAATACGAGACTACAAGAGAGCAAATGGCTTTGCTGCCAACTGCTTAACATTATATAGCAACCAACCAACATTTCTCAACGTGTATTACTGCTCTGTCATTGTTAGGTTTGTTGCTGTTTGTTACCCTGACAATTTTGTTTCCTGCTGAAATTTGTGTTCCTGTCCCTCATTTCATGTTACTTAGTTGTGGCTATGTTGTCTTACTGTTGCCTGGGTCACTTTACTCCTCTTCCACTCACGCATCAATCCATCATTTGAAGTTTCCTATGAATACATTGTATCTTTATTTGTATGATACGTTCTTGTTAATATTAATAAATAAATGTTAAATTTTTGCTTGTTTGAGTATTTTTGTTCTCAGTTTGGTATTAATGAATTTTGGCAAAATGTTTCTTTTGCAATCCAATTTCCCAATTATAAATATCCTACAGTTCAAAGCCTCCCATATTTATTTCCAACCTCTTCATTAAGTTAGTTACTAACGCTCCCCACATGGCAACCTTGGCCTTCGGGGTAACCTCACCCCACCAAGCGATGACCGGACCCATTTCTCAGGTGGAGGCACCCAGAGGGCGGTGTCCATTACCTCCGATGATAGGGTGATAGTGAAGATGGCGGTGAGGTGAGAGGACCTACAGTTTTTACCGTGGACTCCGAACCACGTTGGGCATAGGGGATACTTCACGTGTGCTAGACAGAGGTGAAGGCGTGGATAGGGCCGACTTAAAATCGCCAACCCCAGAGCCGGGAATCGAACTCGGGACCCTTAGAACGGGAGCCGCGAACGAAACCACCGCGCTACCCCGGCGCCCTACCTCTTCATTAATAACTCCTGTATCTCCTGAAATGCTCCAATTTCTTTTTGCTCTTCCCCGCTGGAAATTATTAGGCTTGTATCTTCTCATTTTGTCTTCCATAGTTTCTAGTCTTCTTTCCATTTTCATCTTCTTTGTTCTTAATCTCTAGCTCTGTGTTCTCCCAACTCCTCCATTCTTGTTTAAATCTCATTGACAAGTTATTGTCTCATTAAGTTCTACTCCTATCTGCTTCATAGTTGCCATTTCATTTAGTTCCATTTTCCTTGCTTTAGTGGGATCAATTCTTCTGCATGTCTGTCCTCCTCAGTTGGCAGTTCAGTATTCAAACTGTTGATATTGTTACCATATTACAGAATATCAAATAGCAGTTGTTAAAATTTAACCAGGTGTTACAGAATAGGTGTGAATGAGTTTCTAAAAGCGATGCACTTAATAAATAATATACATGAATGATACTAATACAATGCAATACTTTATTCGTCACATTACACTTACATAGTTGAGCAGGTGCTCGTAAATTGGTGACTCGTCAAAATTTTAAACCTAAACTTTAAGATCAGAAATAAGTCTACAATATTTACAATATGTTGCAAAGTATAATAAAGCAAGAGAATATTAATAATGTACAATATCTAGAGTATATAGTTTTCCTAAAGTTGAACAGACACTAAGATAAAATTGAGGTCACAGTGCATCATCCATGTATTCCTGAATTGAATAGTATGCTTTGTTGGTGAATAAACTTTTGACTGTTTTCTTAAAAAGATTTCGGTTTTGGATTTCCCTAACTGTTTGTGGCAATTTATTATATATTTTAATCCCGATATATTGTGGACTTTTCTCGAGCAGTGCTAATCTATGAGTAGGGTATTTTATATCTCTTTTTCCTCTTGTATTATGACCATGATGATGTTGATTTTTTAGAAAACTGTTATAGTTACTGTGTACATATAGAACTAGATTATACATATAGAGGCAAGGTTGCGTCAAAATTCTTAATGTTTTAAAAAGTGGTCTGCAGGATGCTCTCTAACTCGAATGTGTCATTATGCTTATGATTTTCTTTTGAATTCGGAAAAGTCTGTCAGAGCCTATTGTGTTTCCACATAAAGTTATTCCATATGCAAGTAATGAGTGAAAGTAAATCTATCTGTTACTCTTGTTAGCTGTCATTTGGTCCTTAAGTACTATACACAGTGAACCACAAGATACCACTGCACATTTTCTATATTAGTTTATTAATAAGTGCCAGAAGTGACTGAAACATCTTATTTATTGCAGCTGCCAATATATGAATGTTAATGACTGTACATATTATCATGCAAAAGTACCTAATGGCTCAAGTTATTGGGAGTTCAGCGCCAAACAGTTGGAACTGTAAGCAGATAAGCACACAGTGTAAATACGATAAGCACTATTGCTAAATGAATATGCTTAGCTTCTGATGAAGGCCACATCATCATGGTCAGACTTGCTGATGTTTCAGTCATCATGTCGTGAGCTTCTTTTGGGCTAATATGTGGTGCATACAAAGCTGAAATGTGTGATTGAATTCCTTACCGCTAAACAAATTGCACCAATTGAAATTCATTGACACTTGCTAAATGTGTATGGAGACGATACAGTAGATGTGATTAATGTGAGGTAGTAGTACAATGTTTCAAAAGTCATGAAAAGAATGTCCACAATAAGCTACACCCTGATTGATCCTGCTCAGCTGTCACAGCACCTAATGAACAGCGTCTCAGTCAACTCATTCATTATAACCAAGGAATTGTATGCACAACTGTCAGTTGTAATGTCTAAGACAACATGTTATGCAACCTCAATTAATGTAAAGTGCACGCAAGATGGGTCACATGGATGCTTTCAAGACCAAAACACTTATCAAATGGAAATTTATTAGGAACTTTTGGACCAATACAAGACCAAAGGTTACAATTTTTTAAACTCCACCTTACTAGAGATAAAACATGGTGTCACAACTACCAGCCAGAATCTAAATGACAATCCATGAAGTGGTTGCATCTAACATTTCTTTTTCCAACAAAACAAAAGTTGAAGACACAGCCATCTGCAGACAAAGTGATGTATAGAGTCTTCTTGGGTAGAGAGGACATGATTCTTTTTGATACCTTGGAACCTCACACAAGTTTTGTGACCATTGAGCTTATTACCAAATTTGATTGGACTGTCCTACCACATCCATCATACAATCCTGACTGCACCTTCAGACCAGTATGCTCCAGACTAAGAATGCTGTTGTCAGAGGCATTAGACAGTGGTCAACCTCGGTTGGTTCAGAATTATGCAAGCTTGGCATGCAAGCCCTTGTTCATCATTGGTAAACTTGCATAATGAATGATTAGCAACTATGTGGAAAAATAACAGTATTTAGCACATTTCTTGCTCTATTTAACGATGTTGTTCTGTTTTCTGTATCTGTTATAACTTCCATGAAAATAAATAGGAGGCATTACTTTTGGCATGATGTAATATATTGTGACAAAAATGCAAAAGTTTGCTTTCTAAGTGCTTTACTTTCATCTAAATTGTTATCTCAATGCTAATGTATAATCAGCCTCTCTTTCACACCAATATAACACTTTGACATGTCTCTACAATATGTATTTATGTCTCTTCAGTATGCTTCCTTTGTGCTGCTAGTAATCTATCTGACATACACACAGGTATATCTTACATGAAGCTACATGCTGATTCTGAACACAACTCTGATATTTGCACGTAAACTGCTTCACTGCCTATTCCACAGCCCATTGATTCCTCCCTATGGGGCCACACTCAACTCGAAGCTCTAAGCATCAAACACACTGCTCTCACTACTACTCTTGACACACATATACACATACATACTTTCATATTCTTGTCATACATTCTAACTTTAGCTAAGCAACAGATTAATATTAATTAAAGGGAAATTCTCTGTTTGACTTAAAACTGAATAGTTCTCTAAATCAAAATTTTACTTTATTGGAGCACCTCAGTGAAGTGAAATATAATTAAATGATACATGAGTCATTGTAGTAAGTAAGTCACACTCTGTACATATTAAAGATAGCCATATGTATAATACCAGATTGTTAAATAATTACTATAGAGATAATATTAGTAAACGAGCCACAGAAAAGGATTCCCTTATTATAGGTAGAATACTCTATAACAGGTTACCAAGTGATATTAAAGCTCTAAGAGGCAATGAATTTCAAAAAAGACTAAAAATGTACCTAATACAGAAGTGCCTATATATAATAGATGAAATGTAAATATTTTATGATTCTTGACGATGCTTGAAACTTGTATAAGTCTATAAGCAAATAAATATTCTTCTTCTTCTTTATCCTCATTCTTGTCCTCGTCCTCATCCTCATCCTCGTCCTCGACGGGCCCAAATGACCTTGTTGTCGACGGGCCTTAAAACACCACACACTCACTCACTCACTCACTCACTCACTCACTCCTCGTCCTCGTACTCGTACTCGTCCTCATCATCATTATCATTATTATTATTACACATCAGCTTCACTTACGTACCTATATTGAGGACATGTTTCGCGAACCATCATTCGCATCATCAGCTCTAATGCGACTAAAACTTGATCCAGTGGTGTGGGTAGTTCTGGAGTTGCTCCTGCCATCTGCTGACTTTTTGATGAATTTAAATGTGGGGTTCATTAGTTGGTTTTTATGTTTCTCTATGTATGGGACGAACAAGTAAATTCCACAACTAGGAATGCGTGGAAGGCATTACATTTCGTAATGAGAATATTGAAAAAAGGGAGCGCTAGATCCAGGGAAATTGCCTACAAGGCCTTAGTGCGGCCGGTTATGGAATATGGAGTAGCATGCTGGGACCCGTATAGAGCTAACCAAATCGATCCATTAGAAAAAATACAGAAGAGGGCAATAAAATTCATAAAAAGAGGCAAGTATTTTGGGCCTATAAAAGGAGATGAGACTAAATGGGAGGAATTAAGAATTAGGCGTAAAAAACATAGGTTGGTAGCGTTATTCAAAGCTAATGCTGGTGTAAAGGCATGGGTGGACGTTAATGTAAGGTTAGATAATCCGGATTATTATGGACGAAACGATCATAGGTATAAAATTAAGGGTAGAAGATACAGAACCGACGTAGGAAAATTTTCTTTTGTTAATAGAACCATTGAAGAATGGAATGAATTGCCTGTAGCAGTCTTTCAGGGCTGTCCCCTGTCGTTGAAGAAATTTAGAAAAAATCTAAATGGTTTATAGTTTAACTTTTGAATTATAATGGTATATAATATGTAAATAGAGAAGTAATTAGATAAGTTTTAAGTGACTAAAGTAAAATAATATCATGTTTGTATTGTTTACTGTATTATTGTTGTAAATCTAGTATATGTAATTTGATCTGTATTCTTAACTCTGCCACCGGGTAGTACCCAATTGCAGTTAATAAATACATACATACATACATACATACATATTTTCTCCCAGATGACAAGCTTCCTAAGTTTTTGTACATATTTTAGTAATTTGGTGCTATCTTCAATCTCATGATTTTCAGACCAGAAATGAGCTGCTATTGCGGACTTATCAATATTTTTGTATCTTAGATGTCTAAAATGTTCTTTCTTCCTAGTGCCTATGTTTCTTTTTGTCCTCCCTATGTAAATGTTTTCACAATCTTTATTATTTATCCTGTAAATGCCTAATTTTTCTTCTGGTTTTATTCCATCTATATTGTTGCTGTTAAGTAGATTTTTAGTGTTATAATTGTTTTTGTTATAATATAACATAGCGCTATAACCAAAAAAGATTGTAAGATCAGTCATTATGTAATACTACAACCTTATTTTTAAGTTTTTGCAGATAATATTTAGAGTATTTTTACAAAATACTCATTTCCATAAACAAAATTTCAAAATAAATTTTGATAAGAATCCATTGACATTAACATAGATTTATTACGGCTATCATACATCTAATTTTTATGTATTCCTAACTAATAAGATTCTCTATAAAATGAAAATGAGAAAGATAACTATTTAAGGCGTAAAGATCTCAAAGTTGATGACAGTTATAACATATTCTAGATTGATGGAGAATTGCTGGTCGCTAACTGGGATGGTCATTACCTTGGAGGAACACAGCCAACTGCATGGACGGGCAGCATAGCTATCATCGAAAGGTTTTTGAAGGAAGGTGGCACACCTGTGAAGTATGGACAATGCTGGGTATATTCTGCCACTGTAGTCACAGGTATTTATTTATTTATTTATTTATTTATTTATTTTCAGTTCAGTATAGTGTTAAATACACAAAAGAACCACGTCATATGAATTTATACAGTTTAAGAACACAGCTATACAGGTTGTGTGATATAAATAGAATACTAACTTGCTTTAATAAATCCATACACACTAACAATAACAATAATAACAACAATAATAACAACAATGACAACAATAATAACAATAATAACAACAATGACAACAATAATAACAATAATAACAACAATGACAACAACAATAATAACAATAACAATAATAACAACAATAACAATAATAACAATAATAACAATAACAATAATAACAGCAATAACAATAACAACAATAATAACAATAACAATAAGAACAACAATAACAATAATAACAACAACAATAACAATAACAACAACAATAACAATAACAACAACAATAACAATAACAATAATAACAACAACAAACAACAATAACAATAACAATAACAATAATAATAATAACAATAACAATAATAATAATAATAATAATAATAATAATAATAATAATAATAATAATAATAATAATAATAATAATAATAATAATAATAATAATAATAATAATAATAATAATAATAATAATAATAATAATAATAATAATAATAATAATAATAATAATAATAATAATAATAATAATAATAATAATAATAATAATAATAATAATAATAATAATAATAATAATAATAATAATAATAATAATAATAATAATAATAATAATAATAATAATAATAATAATAATAATAATAATTTTACAAGCATTGTTGAAAACAGGCAAGTTGTCAATTATATACAATTAAAGTTGCTGATACAGATCATGGTTTTTGTCAAGTTAGGAAACCTAAATGTGAAATAAAGTAACTAATTTGCTTATCACTTAAGAGTAAAGAAACTGATGTAAGTATTTATATAACAAACAATTAATTCTCATGAAATATTTTTTATATGCTAGTTTCTTAAAAAAATGAATGAATGTGTAGTGTTTAATGTCTGCTTTTACTACATGCAGCATCATAGGTGATGACAATGATGATACATGAAATGAAAATAGAGCACCGGTAGAAACCGGAGCACCTGGAGAAAACCCACTCCAGCGTCTTGTTCTGCCCAACAAATCTCACATGCAGTTGCCTGGGATTGAACCCAGGCCACCTTGGTTAAAGTCGAGCGGTTAATTTCTCAAAGTATTCCCCATGGCACTATATATAGCATTCCATCCTCTGGAATGACTTCTGTAACCATCCACACCATTGACAAGCATTTTCACAGGACAGATAAGAATGTTTTTTCTCTTACAATATTATGTAATGCATCCTGCACCATGGGGTAGTGAGCTGAAGAGATGTACTTTGGTTCCCTGCTACAGAATATGCCCAGATTTGATCCTACCTAGTGGGGTGCAGATTTTAACCTCCTGGGTATAGGACTGGTGTCCCCTCAGCATTATGAGGAATTTGAGAAGCTGCAAATTTGAGGAGCAAACAATATGCCAACCTTCTAGCTAGGGGTGTCGAGATGTTGGCATCTCTTCCCCATATCATTAGGATGATTGCCTAACTCTACCTTGCACATATGGGCATGAGGCTGGTAGTCAGGTTGGCATAGCTAATAAATGACCATCCATAGCTAACAACTGACATTTTTCATAAATATCATATAGGCCTATCAACAGGGGCGGCTTGTCCTTACGTGCTGCAGTACGCTCTTTTCTGTTTTATAAATCACATTGTAGAAATTTTAAAAGACCACATAAAAACAATGCATTATTGTAAGTATAAGAAATCGAATACGACCAATAATCAACTTTTAATGCATGGAAAACACCTGCGTAACTAATGGAACGCATCCGTGATGTCAACGTGTTGAGAGCCAGCAAGCTCAGTAATCAGTTATTGCACATGCGTACAACCTTCCCCTCTTGCCTCCCTGATGTCCTAAGTTCCCTAGATTTTCACACAAATTCGTGCTGCAGCTGGTTGTTGCGCGGTGATCATTCGCTACATGGTGAAGCAGGGCCACAAACACTCGTGGCTATAGCTGTAGAACTTGAATATGCATTGAAAATAAACAATCTATCATTGATTAAATTAAATTTAAAGGGATTCGATTAATGACACTAAACAACACTTACTTTTTAAATTTTTCCAGAACATGTTTCAGAGACTTTGCCTCCATCCTCAACTGGCCATTGACTGGTTCTCATTGGTGTAGTTGACGATATTTTGTCATAGGTCTCCTCTGGTGGCGGTTCAAAGAACTTGCTGAACAAATCTTTCTGGGGGATGTCAAAATTGAATACTTTGTTCCTATTTTTTGAAATGAAGATTCGTTCCCATGTGGATAGTTCTTGTTTTCCTGATGTATGTTTTAGTAGTCTTGGTTCTGGATTTATGTTGTGGTTTTTTTCCCAAAAATGTGTGGCAACTGCTGATTTTTCTAATTGTTTATATTTTATGTTTCTAAAGTGTTCCTTTGCTCTTGTTTCTATATTTCTTTTGGTTTTTCCAATATAAATTTGACTACAGTCACTGCATTCAATTTGATATATACCAGACTTTTTGTTAGATGGAATGGCATCTTTGATGTTTGAGCAAATTAGGTTTTATAAGGAGAAATGGTTGACTGGTGCTAGTATTTCTCGTTAAAAAACCTAATTTGCTCAAACATCAAAGATGCCATTCCATCTAACAAAAATCTGGTATATATCAAATTGAATGCAGTGACTGTAGTCAAATTTATATAGGAAAAACCAAAAGAAATTTAGAAACAAGAGCAAAGTAACACTTTAGAAACATAAAATATAAACAATTAGAACATAGAATTAGAACAAAAATTAGAACATAAAATATATATAAAATATACATAAAATATAAACAATTAGAAACAATATCGTCAACTACACCAATGAGAACCAGTCGATGGCCGGTTGAGGATGGAGGCAAAGTCTCTGAAACTTGTTCCAGAAAAGTTTAAAAAGTAAGTGTTGTTTAATGTCATTAATCGACTCCCTTTAAATTTAATTTATTATAACAACACTGTTTTCAACACTTCCAAGAAAGGAATTGTAATCTATCATTGATTTATATTTTAGTTCTAGAAACTAATTCCATCCTACTTACGTAAACAGATCCAATACCTAATGGTTATTAAATCAGAAGGGAGATTGTTTGTGATGCACCTATCACAATACTCCATTCCCGCAACCATAACAAGAATCCCAGTGCATGTGGTTCATATGCTCGCACTGTATCCAAGTATTTCTTTGTGTAACGTTATTTAGTGGCTGATATCAGTATTTTTATTTTGTGTGTGAGTGTGAAACATGTTATAAATTCATTTCATTCAATGTATGAGTAACGAAAACTTTAACCAATAAATAATAAACACAGTTAATGAACTTCTGAAAACTCCCTTTTCAAGGCGAGCATTAGAAGAAAGGGTTGATATAAAAATATTAAGGCAATCAATATCCGATGTAAAAATTGAGCAAAAAGTGAAAGGAAGTAGAAATTCTGTTTATACTATGAAGAAACATGGGCGCATGGACTTCATTTTTCGAAACTAGGCGAGTTGCATGGACTTTTTCCCCACAGCAAGCTGCTATTTTTCAGCATGAGCCGCCACTGCCTATCAAGGCCATAAAGAAATAGTCCATTTATTTTTTGTTTTACCAATAGTCAAACCATCAAACCATACAGTGGTGTGTAGCCCGCCTCGGTAGCATGGTGGTAGCATGTCTGCCTCACGTTCAAGAGGTCCCGAGTTCGAATCTCGGTCAGGGTGAGCTACCTGGATAAGTTTTTCCCGGGGTTTTCCCTTATCCTGAAAGACGAATGTCAGGTAACTCTAAGCTCTATGGACCCTGGGATCATTTGAGCATCATTTCACCCCTTCCATTCATCGTCCGATATGACTTAACGTTGGAGGACTTAAATTACAAAAAAAAAAAAAAAAAAAAAAAAAAAAAAAAAAAAATTATACAGTGGTGTGTGTTAAAATTGAGTAGTAGAAGTAGTAGTTCCAGTTTTTATGTCATAAAAATTAATAATTTTAAGGGTACACAACTGCTGAGGTTATCAGAGCCCTAGTCAAGGAGAGAGAAACTGCTGGAATGCAGGATGTTATCATTGTAAGATGCTCACTATCTGATCAAAATATGTTCAAGACTAAAAGTGTAATTATCACATAGGATTTGTCTTGGAAAATTACAAATGTTGTTCAGGTAATTTTTGAGAAAAACATTAATATTGATTTTAACTGTATTTGGAGATGTGTAGTTTCCCTAGAAGCTTCAGTTAGAGTATGGAATTGTATTTCTTCTCACATAAAGCCAAAAATTCCCTCTCCTGTGTGATTATTAATAAAAACTAAAACTAAAAAAAAAAAAAAAAAAAAAAAAAAAAAAGACTCTGTAGTGTAGGTCGTAGCATGTTTGTCTCATGTTCAAGAGGTCCGAGTTCGAATCTTGGTCAGGGTGAGTTATCTGGATAATTTTTACTCCAGGGTTTTCCTTTAACTTGAAAGATGAATTTTGAGTAACTCTAAGCTCTATGGGTTCTGGGCTCATTTGAGTATCATTTCACCATTTCATTCATCGTCTGATATGATCTAATTAGTTAAAGGACTTCATTCGATCTAAAAAGAATGTACCTGTCCTATAAGAAGATTTTCTTCTCAGTTTCCAGCACACATATAGCTTGCTGTATGCTGCAACTGCTCCCTTAGGGAGAGAAAATAAATAACCTCAAATTTATTTCATCATTCAGGTGGCCCGCATTTATGGCCTGTGGGTGTCTCGGTGCTGTCTGACTCCTTAAGTCAGCCTGTCTCCTCTCACCTCATCATTCCTCCTGTAGATGCCCCACTTGGGGTCTAGGTGTCATAAACCACAGGTTTCAGTGTCAAATCCCCTCCATAGTAATCCTAATCCTAATCCTAGTTCATCACAGTAACAGGGAGAAATTGCATGGTGCCAGGTCAGACTGTAGGGTGGATGAATGAATAATTTTGCCTTAGTTCCTTGCAGAAGTTGCATTATTAGCTGATGCATGGTCATAGTGATACAAAATTACCCTTGTCCTGTGTTTGGATATTGCTCTTTCAATTTCTGAAACACCTCCAGAAGGAAAACTTCTGTGTACTTGTGTGCAATACTGAATATTGTTTTCTTATATGAACATTTACTTACGCTGTTTTAGCTTTTGGTCTTCTTTTATGTACTTAGTATGGTGATTTATTTATTCTTTTTAAACATACAAACTTTCAATAATGTGTAACTTGAAAGCTTTAAAAAAGAAAAAGGTTTATTTGTAGTGTGACACCACAGGGTATTGAGGGTATTAAGGTATGGAGACACCATCCCTAATGTTCCTAATTTCTAGTTTAGTGGTTATTGAAATTTCGTACACTTGGTATTGTCACATACAGTAACATTTATGTGCACTTGTATGTTAAAGTTTGCAGAGCTTTGGGACTACCTTGTCGTTCTATTACCAACTATGTGTCTGCACATGGAGTAAACTCCGTGAACAAGCTGCTGAACAAGGAAGGAGAGGAAGTGTGTGGTAGTGGCGAATGCTGGAGCTTCCACACTTGGAACGAGGTGTGGACTGCGAGATCTGATTTACCTGCTGGACACGGAGGATGGCAAGCTCTTGATGCTACTCCACATGAAGAAAATGGAAAAGGTACAGTTTCTATACCTATTTTGCACTTTTACAACAATGAGAAGTATTTATTACCTAATTATTTTCCAGAGCAATCCACTTAACTGTTATAAATTAACTAAAATTATGGATAATCCATCTTACCTAATACAAACCATAAGTTTAATATGCAATTACACAATAAAGCTCACTAAACACATGAGTCCTGTGTTACTATTCCCGTATAGGTATTTACAAAAATCTTATATGTTCACTCATATTACTTTCTGTGCTCATTCTTGTACAAACTATTCCTAAAAATGATATGTTTTCCAATGTGTAAGGACTATGATACACTGAAGCACAAAATTAATATGATTATGAGTCAAACTACTACTCAATGCTCCACTTATTGTTAGTATTTACCTAGAACACGTTTTGTTAGGATCTTTCTAACATCAGCTGTTGTCGACTAATGGATGTTGGTTTGGTGAACTCATTGGAGGCAATAGGTACGTCTCTGTCGGTATCTTGATGAACTTGAAGTTTGGGTTTTCTTCAAAGATAGTGTCAAAATTAAACAATTTCCTTTCATATTTCCTTATGAAGATTTTTTCCCATGTGGTTAATGCAGCTGGACCTTGGACACCTTTTAATAAGTGGATTTCTCGTTCTATATCATGATTCTCCTTCCAAAAATGGTACACTACCACCAATTTATCTATTTCTTTATTCCTGATATTCCTAAAATGCTCTTGAAGCCTAATGTTCAAGTTCCTTTTTGTTTTTCCAATGTAAAAATTGTCACAGCCTTTGCAGTTTATCCGGTACACACCTGATTTTTTGTCTATAGGTATCTCCTTTGTATCATGTAATTTCAAAAGGTGTTGTACATTAAATTTGTTCTGTGGGGCCAAAGTAATATTGTGCTCTTTGAAGACTTTTTGGAAAAGGTGTGTAGCTCTGGAATGATATATAAATTTTCTGTATGAAGTTTCATTGCTGATTGGGGAGAGAGTAGTTACTTGTTTGCATCTTTGTTGTGTTTTGAATTTATCAATTTTCTTTTTGACCAATTCAGCACTGAATCCATTGTATTCTGCAATGTGAGTGATATTATTGTACTCTTTGATTATATTCCATCTTGTTTAAAGGTACATTAACCAGCCTGTGAGTTAAACTGTTGATAATAGCAAGCTTGTGTTGTCTTGGGTTATATCCATCTGATTTTATGAAATTTTCTGTGTGTTTCCTTCCTACATAAGCCAAATATGTTTTATTTACTTCATGTTAATGAGATAAACACTTGTAGAAATGGTTTTGTTATATATTTCTTTTTAGATACAAATGGAATATGAGAATACAGTACACTTAAAGACAGTCAAATCTTTTAAGAGCTGGCCATTAATGATAGCTTTGACATTCAGTCAGGACATAACAAATAAATAATGTCTTCCTGTTTTAAAAGTATACGTTTTTGAAAATTCAAACCAATAGTAAGAAATATTTTAAAAATGTTTATCTGAAAAAAATTAAAAAAAAAAAAAAAAAAAAGCTTTTGATATAATTTCTGCAGTAAGATTTTGTCTATTTCTTATGGTTTACCAGTTATACAAAAAGCATTCCAGAATGAGGAGGACTTCAGAGGCTATATAATCTTAATATTTATTTTATAGGGAAACCAAGTACTTCACTTAATTTTTGTTGCTTTTCCTTTCTTGGAAGTGTTGAAAACAGTGTTGTTATGATAAATTAACTTTAAAGAGAGTCGATTAAAGACACTAGACAACACTTACTTTTAAATTTTTCCGGAACTGTTCCTATTTTTTGAAATGAAGATTTGTTCCCATGTGGATAGTTCTTGTTTTCCTGATGTATGTTTTAGTAGTTTTGGTTCCTATTTTTTGAAATGAAGATGAAATGATAGAGGCAAAGCCTCAGAAACATGTTCCGGAAAAATTTAAAAGTAAGTGTTGTCTAGTGTCTTTAATTGACTCTCTTTAAAGTTAATTTTGTTGCTTTGTTGGAATTTTAAATTTAACAATAGGTTGCTCACCTGAAAAGGGTGACTAGTACAAAAGTGGTTTGAAATGCCTACTTTGTATACATCCATAGTCACATAAGGTATGGAATAAGGTTCTGGGGGGCTTCAACGGAATCAGAAAAAGTATTTCGATTGCAAAAATCGGCTTTAAGGAAAAGGGCTGGTGAATCGAGCAAAGCATCATGCAGGGAATTATTTAAAAAATTAAGGGTCATGACTCAGCAAGTATGTACATATTAGAAGTTATCAACCATATCAGAGAAATAAGGCATTAGCTACCAAACAATACAGAGATTCATTATCATAGTACAAGGCAGAAAGAAAATTTATATGTACAATATTGCAGAACAAACCTAGCTAAATCCAGTGCTTATCACAATGGAATTAAATTGTTCAACAAACAACCCCTAATATAAGAAACGTAGAAAATGTGAATATATTTAAGAAAAAGCTCAAAGAAAATTCATTTTATTCAATTATGGAATATTTAAATGGATAGTTCTGTCTAATTAAGACTGTGTGTGAGTGAGCATTGTTCTTAATTGTATTGTTTTAGTGTAAATTAAACTGTATTTCTATTGTACAATGTTGACAATTCCATATCATGTAAACATGATCTTAAGGATGAAATAAATGAATATGAATATGATTTTCAGTATGACCCTCACATACAACATAAGTGAACAAAAATATTTTATGGTTTCACACTTGCAAAAGATGTTACCTATTATGTAATATTTAATACATCAAATAATTAGTAATTATTTTGCAGCTCAACTATCAAAAGCTGCACAAAGCTCCATTAAAATAATAGCATTATTATTATTATTATTATTATTGTTGTTGTTTTACTATTTTTTTTTTTTTTTTACCAGCTGTGAAAAGGTGTGGTCCTGCATCTGTAGAAGCTGTAAGACAAGGAGAAGTTGGTTTCTCATTTGACACACCTTATGTCTTCTCTGAGGTGAACGCTGCTTTGAATCATTTTCAGGAAGATGAGTCTTCTATCACTGGCTACATCAAGCTTCAAGTTAGCAACAACTAGTAAGTTCAGTTATTTTCATAATTTATTTGGAAAAATAAGTGTAAATACTTATATGTTTTTGTTTATTTCAGGCTGTAATCTATATTACCATTCACTCATTGTACATCAGGTTTACTACATTTGCCGCAATAGAAATGTGAGATTTATGGGAATAAGGCAATAAAAACAAAATATATTAACTTTACATGATCTTTTTCACATCATTAGCAGTAGTTAAGGCTATTAATTTGATAGCATTATAATTGATTTTACTGATTATTGCTGGTGTATGGCAAAATCATGGTGGTGATTAAAAAAACAATAGACCAACTTCAAACAGTGACAATAATGGAGATCACAATTCAAGTCTTGAAATAACAAAGATGGGTGAAGTGTTAAGTGGAATAAATATGTTTAGGTATTTTATCAGTGTGAAAAGTTGTAGTGAAAAAGTCCCAAGTTCATTAATATATTATATAAAATGAGTTGTATTCATTTAATGCAAAAAGTGAAACAAGCCATATTAACTGAATACTTCAAAGCAGAACCAATTTCTAAATGTGTTTTACACATGCAGGCACATATTATATTTTAAAAAAAAGTATGATGCATTATTAAAGTCTCATTTGTAAGTATATCTGAATTACAAGTAATATTACCTCTGCAGATGTAATGACTGTGGAAGTAATTGAAAAAGTGCACAATATGATTCTCGCTGACTGTCGTTCGCAAAGTGACAGAGGCCATAAGTGTATCAATAGGAACAGCAGTTCTTATTTTGCACAGTAAGCTGGAGATGAGAAAGCTGTCGGCCTGATGGGTGCCATGTTTGCTCACAGTGGACAAGCAGGTGCAACATTCAATTTTAATCTGTTTAAGTGAAATCTGAAGCACATTTTGCGTCAAACTGTCATTGTCAATGAGATCTGTATTCAACATTGTATTCCAGAAACTAAGCAACAATCAAAAAAATGGGTTGCTTCCGGAGAATCTGCTCCAAAGGAGGCATTGACTGGAAAAGTGATGCAATGATTTTTTGGGGTGCGAAGGGTGTCATAATCATTGACTTCTTGGAAAAAGGAAAAACTATTACTGGAGCATACAACAGTGAGTTATTGGCCAAATTCGTCAAAAGTTGAAGGAGTCACTGCTGCATTGGTGAAGAAGAAAGTTTGGTTTCACCACGATAATACCACAGCACGTTCATCCGGAGTTGCCGCCACCAAATTGCATGAATTGCATTATGAATTATTGCCACCTCCCTGATATTCTCCTGACCTGACTCTCTGAAATTTCTTCCTGTTCCCAAACTTGAAGAAATGGCTCGTAGGAACAACATTTAGATCAAATGAGGAATTCATCATGAAGACACAGGCATATTTTCAGAACATGACAATTCTTAGCACAAAAGTGAATCAAGAAGATATTGACACACTACTTCACTCACACTGTTTTTTCACAGGACATACTTTGAATGACAATTCTTATTTTTTGGAGGGGTCACAACATGGCAGCAGCACAGGCAGAAGTGTATATTCCTAAAAGGGGATATGTTAAGAAATAAATAATATGTGTTTAAAAAAACTGGTGTTTTCATTCCCAACACTTGGTGCTTATTGTACCACACATATAATTATAATAAGATTCATAATTTATAGATTACTTTAATTAGTAAGCCAAGTTATTATGGGGCAGCACAATTGGAACTGGGCAGGCATTCTACTAAAACTAAAATCTTGTCAAGGGCAATTTAATATTTATACAGAAAATGGCAATATAATTAAAGAATGTTTTCATATTCAAAGGAGAAGAAACTGGGGAGGGTCTTAGGCACATGAAATGAATGACATGATGAAGCAGATAGGTATGGGTCATTCTTGGATAAACGCAGAGTAAGGGTATAGAGGCTTCTGGAAAAAAGTTAAGATTAGAAGATATTGTCAGACAAGACATTTTTGCCAGTACAAGTGACAAAAGCTCACTGAGGTTATATAGAGAAATAAAATCAACCTGGAAGAGGGAAGGATATATAGACATATGCAATAAGTTAGGGCAAGAAGGTTTTGTTTGGGTGAGAACAGGAGTGAGAAACTTGAAAGGTATAGGTCAAGATAGGGAGCTAGACAAATATCCATTGTGTGGAGAAGAGAATCTAGACTTCCATTGTACATTATATTATAGTCAAACAAAGATATGGAGAGAGCAGGCCTGGCTACGTAAATGGGACAGAAAGGTATAGGTCAAGAGAGCGAGCTAGATAAATGTCCATTGTGTGGAGAAGAGAATGTAAACTTCCATTGTATATTATATTGTAGTCAAACAAAGATATGGAGAGAACAGGTCTGGCTACATAAATGGGACAATTTGGGGGCTAGAAAAATTTTGTCAGTAAAAGGGGAAAAGAACAGGAGAAATATAGGGAATTATTTAGGGAAAGTTAAAAAGAGATGGCTAAGAACAATTAAGAGAAAACTAGAGTAGGATAGGTGAAATGGCAAAATGTGTAAAAAGGAGTAGAGGAGCTCCAATACATAAAAACCTAGGGTTAGGTGTATGGGGACAGAATTATTATTTAATGGCAAGCAACATGGTAGGATTTTCAGGATTTAGGAATATATGGCGTTTTCCAGTATGGATTTTATAATTGTAATCTTGATTTTGTACTTACATTTGATGATGTAAAAGGAAAGATGAGAAATAAATTACAAATTACAAAACTAATATAGAATAAAAAGAAGTATTTCAGAAAGTGGAGTGCCATTGTTACTAAAATTAGGCAAGTGAGTCAACCTTGTGTATACTTTTCTCCACTTACAAGTTTTTTATGAAGACTAGTTTCTGGGGACTTCTCCCCTATCGTCAGCTCTGTAGACTGATGATGCATCCGGTGTCTGCATCTGGCTTGGTGTTGTGCTGCCATCTAACGTCCTGGTAAGTTTGATGATGTCATCTACTAAATAAATAAATAAATAAATAAATAAATAAATAAAATCTGAATATTCTACCCCAGCACCTAGACAACTATACCGGGGCATATATCCAAATTTTCTCTTTATTTTTCCATAAAATCCTTACAAATGTTATAATTATACAAATCTCTCAGAAAACTACTCTACAAAAATAAAATGAAATAAAATAACAGAAATAAACACAAAAAAGCAAAAAACAAAAGAAAACAACTATAAAAATTACAAAATCCTTATTTCCTAAATCTATATCTAAATCTACTAATTCTGTAGTCCACCATGGCCTCTGCCATCACTCTCTCCCTCCGCCGCCCATGCAGTCAACTCCATTGTTAGATTATTCAATAATTCTTCCCGTCTTATCCTATTTTGTATTCTAGAACTCCTTCTTGGATCTTGTACTATTCTTCGCCTATTATCAACTCTTTCTCCTTTGAATATTTTTACCTCCCATGCTTTCTTACTTACAAAGTTAGTCAAAACTTGTAATTTATTTACTAATTGTGGATCTCGAATTATGTCATATACGATATATCCTGCTAGCGCATGCCTCTCTTCTTGTTGGTGAATTGCATATCTTCCACATTCAAATACTACATGTTCAGGATTATCTTGTTTGTTACATAATTCACATATATCATTTTCAGTTTTATTGATTTTCTTCCAATAGGTCTTATAAGGTCCGTGTCCAGTTATATAATGTATAAATCCCTTTGTTGGTTGAATAAAATTCAATTTTAGTCTCTCTTTGACGTTCTGAAAAATTTCAAACACTCTTCTACCTTCTAGACTGTCTGTCCATTCTTTTTGCCATTTATCTTTTAAACTATTTTTAATCACCCAAGATTTGTTTGTTCTGACTCCAGTTATATTATAAACTTTTTCTAAGTTTCCTTTTTTCGCCCAAAATTTTGCGCCCTTCAATCTTATTAATAAATCAATCGGCCAAATGGCCGTTGTTACTAGCAATGCCATAGTTGGTGTTGTTTTTACAGCTCCTGTCAGACGTAATAATACTTTTCTTTGCGTTCTTCTCAACAATCTTCTTATTTGTACATCATCCATCCTTTCTGCCCAAACTGCTGCCGCATAAGTCATAATTGAAGCAAAAATGGTGTTATGATATATCTGTATGTTACGCAATGGAAGTACAAAATTTAAATTGGTTATTCTTGCTAGCTTAAGCATTATTTTCTCTGTTTTCTGCCTAATATACTCCGTGTGTTTTCTGAAATGAAATTTTTCATCTATCATGATACCCAAATATCTCATCTCTTTTTCCCGTTTAATGTTCTGATTATTTATCTTCACTGTAGGATCCCGCTTTAAATTTCCCTTAAAAAGCACATAATTTGACTTGTTTGGTGCAATTTTTAGTTTTGTTCTGAAACACCAATTTGATAATGTATTTGTAATGTCATCTACTGCGGGAATTTCAAAATTCATCAAGAGGTCCTGTTTTTTCGTAATAAATATGTTTTCCCAAATCTGTAGTTCCAGAGGTTTCTTTGCCTGTTTGATCAGTTCTATTTCTTGTTTTATGTTGTGATTCTCAGACCAAAAGTGATGTGCTACGGCCGAATTGTCCATTTGTTTGAATTTAATATTTCTGAAGTGTTCTTTCATTCTTGTTCCAAGATTCCTTTTGGTCTTACCAATGTATATCTTGTCACAATCCTGGCAACTCATTTGGTAAATGCCTGACATCCGCAACTTACTAAACCACCCTCTAAAAAATAGCACACCGAAAACTCAATTATCAGGCATTTACCAAATGAGTTGCCAGGATTGTGACAAGATATACATTGGTAAGACCAAAAGGAATCTAGGAACAAGAATGAAAGAACACTTCAGAAATATTAAATTCAAACAAATGGACAATTCGGCCGTAGCACATCACTTTTGGTCTGAGAATCACAACATAAAACAAGAAATAGAACTGATCAAACAGGCAAAGAAACCTCTGGAACTACAGATTTGGGAAAACATATTTATTACGAAAAAACAGGACCTCTTGATGAATTTTGAAATTCCCGCAGTAGATGACGTCATCAAACTTACCAGGACGTTAGATGGCAGCACAACACCAAGCCAGATGCAGACACCGGATGCATCATCAGTCTACCACAGAGCTGACGATAGGGGAGAAGTCCCCGGAAACTAGTCTTCATAAAAAACTTGTAAGTGGAGAAAAGTATATACAAGGTTGACTCACTTGCCTAATTTTAGTTACAAAACTAAGTTATTATAATGTAAGACTTGAAGCTTTCACAGCTAGCATTATTAATCAAAATTTCACGGGTGATGAGTTGCGTCAAGTTAATGAAAGTTGAGCTTTCATTAACTTGATATGGCTGATCACCCATGAAGGATTGATTAATAAGTTATTGTACATAGAAAGAACTAGTCTAGATAAAACAATACATATAATTTGACATTTTGCTTAGTGCTGCATCTGCTCTATTGCCGAAAACCATGTTAAAACATTTCCCAAATAATCTAGGGTCGTCAACATTAAGCTAACATAATTTGATAACTTATTTGCAAACAACAGAGCATACATTACTAACTCTAGTATTTCTAAAAATGTGAAGCAGTTGTTCTTTGTTTACAGTGTCGGAAAGCGCCTTATCACAAAGGATGCTATGAAAGAAGATGATGAAGGTGAGGCTGATCTGGAAGACATAACTCATCTCTACAAGACATCAACACTAGGTTGGTCTTAAAATTATGGTCCTGGATGTATCAGCATAAAGTTAATATTTTAGCACTATATTCATAATCTGCTCAGGAACGAAGTGCCTAAGTAAACTCCTACAGTTGGTATTATATGTAGCAGGTTTCCTATGTGCTACACAGTAGTAATTAATTTGCATGTTTCTCTATTTCTTAATCACGGGTATTACCATAATCTGATTTGATTTTTGTGTTGATATAAAAATCAACAAAATACCAAATGTGTTAAATCATTAACTATTAAAATCAGAAGTACTAATAACAGTGAAATATTAAAAGTGAAGGTGAGTGTAACTACTTCAATATTTCAACAAATGGTAAATCATACTCACACACACAGTTTGTAATATTAGAAGTAAAAGTACAATAACCACCAAAAGTTATATTTTTGGTGCATTTTATTACTGTCATCTGAATATAGTTACTTTCTCTGTTATTTATCTATAAAGGATAGTTCAAAAGTCCTCAAAATTATTTATTTGGTAAAACAATGCAAAAAAAAAAACACATTTTATTTTACCACATATTCTCCTTTAAGTAAGTACAGTTGCCAACATTCAACCCATTTTTCAAAACATCTTGGGCTTTATGTTTTCGAGGCTGGTATACTGCAGAGCCTAGGCTTTATCTAAAGCAAACTGTCCTCCTCAGAGATGTCCAGCAGCCACAGATTGCTCAGAGCAATGTCAGGTGAATAGGGAAGATGTCTCAGCAGCTCAAATTCTATTTTACAGTGGCAATTCAAGCCTTGTCTTTGTAGAGAATGAATTTTCTCACCAGTTTAGGTCAATTTTCTGCAATTGCAGCCAACAGCTGGTTCTTCAAAATATCTCTGCATTATTCTCTAGTGATATTCATGTCCTTTGGAAGGAGATATAACACTGTCATATAGTCCCAGAGTATTCTGTGAGATGCACCAACTCTGAACAAACACTGTTTGACTGACACTTTGTTTAAGACAGTGCTGTAGTTGAGCCGGACAGGCTAGTTAGATTAGATTAGACTGATTTGCATTCAGTAGGTTCACTTGTAGCCAGAAAAGGCTGTGAACATTGAACATGTCCAGAGGTATAAAGTTTAATAGCATATATATGTACAAAAGTTAACATAAGACACATATTATAGTATACAGGCAATATGAACAACAATATGTAAAACAAAGCAGGGATAATTCTATATGATACAAAATGAAACACTTTTTAAAGCAGCTTTCGCTTGGCTTATGCCAGTACGTCTCAACCTTTTTGCAATGGATACCATTCTTGTTATTTATTAAATGCATATACATTAAAAATAAACTTCCAGCTTGCATCAAATATTTATTAGTAATGATTTGTCATTGGAATAGTTAGATACTACTTATAGAACTACAGAAGCATTATCAGGATCATTTGTCATTCAGATAATCTTGTTAAGAATAAAAAGATTTTGAGCAAAGGTACTCTCTAACAGCTTTTTTAAAAGCACCGAAATTATCAACTTTTTCTTTAAGAACATTAGGAAGTGCGCCAAATATTTTGATAGTTTCATAATGCACACCCTTCTGAAAGCAAGAAAGTTTAGCACTGGGATAATGGATATTATACAAGAACTGTCCACATGGGAACAAATCTTTATTTAAAAAAATAGGAACAAAGTATTCAATTTCGACATCCCCCAGAAAGATTTGTTCAGCAAGTTCCTCGAACCGCCACCAGAGGAGACCGATGACAAAATATTGCCAGCTACACCAATGAGAACCAGTCGATGTCCAGCTGAAAATAGAGGGAAGGCCTCTGAAACTAGTTCCGGGAAAATTTAAAAGTAAGTGTTGCTTAGTGTCATTAATCGACTCCCAATTAATTTAATTTATACAACAACACTGTTTTCAACACTTCCATGAAAGGATTTATTATACTTTTGTCTAGTGTTTATTTTGTGAATTACATTATTTGTTGCAAATAAGGCACGATTGCATACAAAGAATTTTAGGATTGAGAATATATACATGCAAGGAAGCGTTAATATCTTCAATCTTGTAAAAAGATCTTTACAGGAGCATCTGGTGTGGGTGTTAGTAATGATTCTTATAACCCCCTTTTGCATAAGAAATATTTTTTTACTTTCTACTGAGTTGCCCCAAAATAATATTCCATATTCCATAATAGAGTTAAAGTATGCATAATATACTAATTTAAGTGTGTCAATAGAACTCACATTAACCAGCTCTCGGATAGCATAACAGGCAGAGCTGAGTTTAGGTAAGATATAATTTATGTGAGCTTTCCAATCTAAACATCTGTCCACTTGAAGGCCCAGAAATTTTATGCTGTCAATTTCTTCTAATAACATATCATTAATCCCGATTTCTATTTCAGTATGTGATGTACTACAGGTTATAAATTTGACCACTTTTATTTTGTCTAGGTTCACAGATAATTTGTTCGCTTTAAACCAGCATGACATACAGTTCAAAACATAATTCATTTTAATTATACACTCGTTTAAATTTGTACTGGTCACCAGGACACTAGTGTCATCAGCGAAAAGAACTGTACTTGCAATGTCCTTTATATAAAGTGAGAGGTCATTTATATAGATCAGAAATAATAAAGGCCCTAACACGGAACCTTGGGGTACTCCATGAGTTACTACTTTCCAGTTCGAAGTTTGTTTTTCAAACTTATGGTACGCCATACAGTATGGTATGCCATACCACCTAAAATTTGAACGCGTTGTAAGCATACTGTCTAAATTAGTGAAGCAATGCTTAGATTTGAAGAACTAGTAATGTTTATTGATTGTTCTTGGCACTAAACTGGAATAAGAGCAGCTTTCATGTTGGACATAAAGCTTCTTGGTATAACAATGAAGAGTCAGACAGTGCAAATCACAATTCTTAAGTGACTTTTGCTGAGTATTATCTAAAATTTTTTCCAGTTTGGTGAGTACCACCTAAATTTTAAGTTAATTGATGGAAATTAATCATTTCTTCACATTAGCCGTATGTAGGCTCAGGTTTTGGATAAACACAGTCAACATGAAAAATTCAATGCCATGGCCAGGATTTGAACCACGGATCTCCTGGTTTCCGTCCAGTAGCTCTAACCCATTGAGCTACCATGGCCAACTTGCCGTCATGACATTAAATTCTCTGATTGACTCGTATATTTCCCTGGTAGACCACTAGGCGCTCTTGCATCCGAGATACACCGTTTGTGGCGACTTGCTATCGTAAGTACTTGAGTCCCATGCTTCATCATTTAACTCTTATTATTCTAGTTAATTGATGGAAATTAATAATTTTGATGGAAATTTTTCATGTTGACTCTATCTATCAAAAACCTTAGCCTATATACGGCTAGTGTGCAGAAATGATTAATGGAGAATTTAGTGCCAGGACGGCACGTTGGTCATGGTAGCTCAATAGGTTAGAGCGACTGGACGGAAACTAGGAGATCCGTGGTTCATATCCCGGCCATGGCATTGAATTTTTCATGTTGACTCTATCTACCAGCTAAACTTTTCTTCCAGTTTAGTGAGAACTGCTTAAACAGTTTTTTCAACTACAGTACTGGTTTAAGGATTGAAGAGAGGGATTCATATCACATCTGCAGTAAGCACCCTTCCCAAACAATGAGGTTATCAGTGGTTCCTGTCAACATTCTTCCAAATAGGTCATCCACATATCTGTCTTACTTTCCTCAAGTATTCTTGGCATCCAATGAGTATTCACTTTAGCAATTCTTGTATTAATTTGATTGATTCTTACCAATAAACCATGGTTGAGACCAAATTTTCTCTACAGTCAATTGTAGAATGAGACTGTTATGTTCTGCGTTAGCAGTCATGCAAAGTGAGCCTGAGCACAGCAATTTATGCTTTACGTTTGTACTACCAAAATCTGAAAATACAACAAATTTAAAAACAGAATCCACTGCTGGTATATCAAAATTCATTACGCAATGTTTGTCTTTTAAAATAAATATCTTTTCCCAAACCATTTAATTGTTTTAATAATTTAACTTCTGGATTTATTTCATGGCTAAATGACCAAAAATGATTTGCTACAGCCAATTTATCAGTTTGTTTATACTTAATGTTACGAAGATGTTCTTTTGTTCTGGTTTCTAAATTACGTTTTGTCTATCCAATATAAACTATATCACAACTGAAACAATTAAACTGATAAATACCACATTTTTTATTATTAGGAATTCTATCTTTTATAGATAGATGTCACACTGTTCTTGTTGTAAAAATTCCATTATAATCAGTATGCAGATTTGCTTACAAATAGCCTGTCCAGATGGCTCAATTGATTATATGCTAACACAATAACCCCAAAGTCGCAGGTTGGGCTGGCCCCTTAGCTCAGGTGGTAGAGCACCTGTCTGCTGTGCTAGGGGTCCCAGGTTCGATTCCCGGCAGTGGAATCCCGGTGGGGATTTTTCTCCGACTAAGATAATTCCTCATCTTCCCCAGAGTCTGGAAGTATGAATGAGAGTGTGAATGTGTGCGTGAACTAATGATTAAAACCCAATGAATACGAGTTAACACCTCAATATGTTCCAAAGGAGAATGGCCGCCGATATAACCATTGCAGTTAAAGGCGGGATATAAATGGGGGGAAAAAAAAAGTTGCAGGTTCAAATCCAGCTCAGACCAATGATTTGTAAGTGACAGCTGCTTATCAGCACATTTGATGGCATGTAAAAGAACTCTTATAAGATGAAATGCACCCAGTGGTGTTAATGACCCAGGCAATTGAAATCATTAACAAATAAAATTTTTATTTTACCACTGAATCTTCATGCATTCCCTCTTGGAGTTGCACTAATGATTCAATCATAGTATTTTATCCCCTGAAATCGTATCTGCTGCAGCAACGATTATACACTCAACAAAATGTATGCATTGCTTTTGGATTATACCATGCATATCAAATGCTTTAAATGCAATTAATGTGGTTCTGTTTTGTATTAAATACTTCTGTTATGTTGTAACATACTCCTACCTTCCTATTTTCCTTCCTTCCTCCTTTTTTAAGTTACACAAACATTATAATTAAATTTGGAACACTAATATCATGAAAATTTACACTTGTCTTCATCATGAGTTTACACACAAGCTAACGATGGAGACCAAAATTTTCATTATTTATGCAGTTGCCATATAATTAATATACTTTATAATATATAGTTGTATCTGACTTATACATATATCAAGATGAAGATGAAAGATTAAATATAACTCAGAATTACTTAAAAATGAGGTTTTGTTTATAAAGTAATACAGTGGGCCTGCATGTATAAAACTTTGCAACAGTAAAGATATGTATGAAACAAACATTATTTAGAAATTGGTCCTGTTTTGAACTACTCAGTTAATTTGGCTTGTTTCACTTTTCTTGCATTAAATGCATTTTCAATAGATATTATGAATTTAGAGCTTTTTCACTACAACTTTTTGCACTGATGTAATGCCTACATAGTCGGTGTTCAATTTGGCTCACAGTGACTAATCTGGATAAGTTGTTGTCCGGGGTTATCCATCACTAATGATTATACAAAACGTGTATAAGCAATTCCTAATTAGGAAGCAAATAAGATTTTGGAGTGCCAACTCTCCCATGAATTTTTCTTTCTGATCTAGCATATAACATTTCCTTTTTATTTTCTCCATAGCTGATTAAAAGAAACTGAGAACTGAAAGACAAAACCATTGTTCAACAGTAAACATCAGATACTGAGTGAGTGAGTGTGAGTGTGTGGTGTTTTAGGGCCCGTCGACAACAAGGTCATTTGGGCCCGCATACTGAAAATTATCTTTACCTATGTCTCATTTGTTGCTACGACTCTTACTTCGAAAGACGTATAGGAGCTAACATCTTCACTTCAGTTTCAGTGGTCAAAATTGGCCTGCTCAGCTTGCGATTTTGTCAGCAGCAATAAGGAAAATACCCACCTCGGTAGTGTAGATGGTAGCATGTCTGCCTTGCGTTCAAGAGGTCCCGAGTTCGAATCTCGGTCAGGGTGAGTTACCTGGGTAAGGTTTTTTCCAGGTTTTTTCCTTATCCTATAAGATGAATGTCGGGTAACTCTAAGCTTCATGGACCCCGGGCCCATTTGAGCATCATTTCACTCATTCCATTCATCGTCCGATATGACTTAAAAGGTTAAAGGACGTAAATTACAAAAAAGGAAAACGTGTTTCGAGTTTATTTTAAGATAAAGCATGCTGCATGCTCATTTAATTACGTATAATTCAGTTTTATTTTACTGAAATTTTATATGTGTAGCTGTGAATTACATATAAATGCATTATATATATGGAGGTTCAATTAATATCGGAAAACTATTTGTAGTTGGCTGGAGAGAGGTTGAAAATGGAGGCAATGACTTCCGAATTTAGTTCCTCAATAATATAAAAATGTAAGTGACAAAGTGTCAATAAACCAACTACAAATAGTTTTTCTGATTAATTTTGACGTCACTGTTACTAAATTCCTCCAATCACGCATATTCAATTAACATGTTTCTAAATTACATTTTTTGCAGGACCTGCAGATATTTACACATAAATATGAATTACATATAACTGGGTTACATATAAAGAAGGTTCAACTGTATTATTATTGTAAACAAATAAATGTAATAAATAAAAAATGATAATAAGAAAGTTTTATGTATGTCTAAACATTTACTTTTTCAGAACATCTGACTACAGAAACAAAACATGAAGACGTACATTTTGATCTCGTGGAAATAGAGAAGGTTCCAATTGGGCAGAGTTTCAGTGTAACTATACACATACAGGTAATTCTATGCAAGTTTCCTTTATTTTTACTTCTGTAGGTAATTTTTGATAAGAAATGTGATTAATATAATTTTGAGTCAAACTAGCATTCAATGCTCCATTTATTGCTAGTATTTACCTAGATCGTTAGGACCTTCCTAACATTCTCAGCTGATGTCGACTACTGGATGTTGGATTGATGAACTCCTTGGAGGTGATAGGGGCTTCTCTATTGCTATCTTGATGAACTTGAAGTTTGGGTTTTCTTCAAAGGTAGTGTCGAACAGTTTTCTTTCATATTTCTTTATGAATATTTTTTTCCATATGGTTAATGCAGTTGAACCCTGAACACTTTTTTAATAAGTGGATTTCTCATTCTATTTCATGACTCTCCTTCCAAAAATGGTACGCTACCACCAATTTATCTATTTCTTTGTTCCTGATGTTCCTAAAATGCTCTTTAAGCCTAATGTTCAAATTCCTTTTAGTTTTTCCAAAGTAAAAATGGTCAGTCTTTGCAGTTTATCCAGCCCCATAGAACAAATTCAATGTACAACATCTTTTGAAATCATAAATACAAAGGAGATACCCCAGACAAAGAATTCAGGTGTGTACCGGATAAACTGCAAGGGCTGTGACAACTTTTACATTGGAAAAACTAAAAGGAATTTGAACATTAGGCTTAAAGAGCATCAGGAACAAAGAAATAGATAAATTAGTGGTAGTGTACCATTAACTTATTGTTATCCTAACAATAATGGTTTAACGATGAAACCTGGGAATCAAGTACTTACAATAGTAAGTCACTGCAAATGTTGTGTATCTGGAATACCCGGCCCTCTACTGGTTTACTGGGAAAACATATAAGTCAATTGGAGAATTTAATGTTATGATGAAAAACTTGAACTTACAACATGGGAAAAAAATTTTATTATTAAAAACATTCCACATATTCTAAATTTTGATGTGCCATCAGTGAGTGGTCTACTGAACTTATGTAAAGAATCTTCCGAGAGAAGGAGCCAACTACAAGAGATCCAGACAACAACCAACTGTGATGAGTCGCTAATCAGCTGAGGATGAAACTGCAACAGTTTTGAAAACGTTCCTGATTTTGTAAAATAACATAATTTATGTATATGCAAAAGAGGGGTAAGATTTTGAATTTCTTCAAGTATGGTCTACATGACTCAGATTGTGGCAACTTAACTAAAACTCTAATAGCCCTCTTTTGGACTGAAAATAGGTGTGCAAAAAGAGAACCCCATAACATAGCCCCATATTCCAGATGTGAATGAAATAAAAAAAATATACATTATGAATTGCTTGAGGAGGTAAAATGTTAACTAGTTGATGTAACAAAAACACAGTCTTGTTAAGTTTAGAGTAAACAGTCAAAATGTGATTTTGCCAGGAGAGATTATCATCAATGTTAATGCCTAAGAATAGTATGTATTATTTTTAAAATTATTCCCCCTAATAGCATAATTTTGTTTTCAGAACAAATCCATCAGCTCTCGCACAATTTCCACTGTACTCACAGCTGCAACAGTGTTTTATAATGGAGTCCATACACACAGACTGAAGAAGGTACAAGGAGAATTTACAGTTCCAAGTGGTCACCGTAAGTATCATTAGTTTACATATTAGTAGAAAAGAAAGATATGAAAGACATAGTGCAATAAATAGCAAAGTCCACAATACTGAAATTCTAATTGAAATAACCGACTACAAATAGTTTTCTCAATTAATTTTGATGTCAATGTTACTAAATTTCTCCAATCACACATAACTGAAATTTTTGTTAAAAAGTATTGGTAAAGAACGAGTATGTGCATAACATTTATGAAAAGTATTGAACCTGTTGGTGAACAAAGATTGCTGAAAGGTAACAAAATATGTTTGTTATATTCTCACAAAGTTTAGGAATACTTATAGTGAGTCATCTGCCTTGAAAGTCGACAAACTTCTCTGTAGTTACTGTTTAAAAAACCCAGCATATATACATTATGTAAATGTCATTACAATACCTTAAGAATACATTTTGGATAATACTTTAACACTTCTGGTAACACACCTGCATTACATTTTTAACCACTATTTGGTTCACGTGAAAATCATGCTGCAATATCAACAAACCATGTCATTTTTCTGTCACAGTGTAATAAGCATTTAGCTGAATGCCAACCCAAGCGCAGGAACTGAAATCTGCCAAAGTGATAGTTCTGTACTGCTGCTACCTTGAATGAAAAGCATGTTGCCACTAATTTGGGACCCTAAGTTGCAAAGGATTTGAAGTCACAAAATGTAGCCAATAGATAGTTTTATAAAAAGAGGAGCAAAGTAGTTGTAACTAAAGGCCATAACTGTGAAATAACAGAGAAGAGCTGCAGGATATGTCAAAATAATCTCAGTAATTCCTGATATACAAAACATCAAGGTGTTTTGAAATCACAGCTTTTCTAGTGTTTATTTCTTCCACCAAATCATTCATGGCTTTTTCATTGCATTCCATCTACATTATTTCGTATTTCAATCACTTATAAACACTCCTCATTTCCTATTTCATGGATTGCTAACTTATGCATAGATTGTCAACATCCTTACTGACAATGACTGGGGCTAAGTGCCACCTTGTGGAACTGATCACTTATGTTAGACTTCGAAGTTTAGTCACTGATCCTTCTGTCATTAGGGGGCTGTGAATAAGGCTTTCATCATAAACCATAATATGTGAGATAAGAAATCAGAATTCTTATGCCATAGATTTTAATTGAGCTTCCTCATCCCTTCCTGCTGAACATATCCATATTTGCCAAATAGACCTATTGGTTAACCAACTTTTAGTGACATTTTGAATAGTTATAAATAAAAGCATTTTTAATAGTGAAGCTAATTTCATGTATAAAGACTAAAATTGAGTGATACCTTTTAAAAATTGTAACTTCACTCATGTCCATTTAAAAAAATGAGGAATGTTTTTGAGACTTTTGCAGTTTCATCCTCAGCTGACTAGCGACTCATCACAGTTGGTTGTTGTCTGGATCTCTTGTAATTGGCTCCCTCTCTCGGAAGATTCTTTACATAAGTTCAGTAGACCACTCACTGTTGGCACATCAAAATTTAGAATATGTAGAATGTTTTTTATAATAAAATTTTTTTCCCATGTTGTAAGTTCAAGTTTTGTTGACAATGGTTTTAGTAATGTTCATCATAAACTATATTGCTATTGTTCCCTTTGGTTGACATAGGACTGATCCCAGAACTTACCAACAATAGCCATCATTGTTTTTTAAATTTACTTAAGGTCAGTCACTAACAATAACATCGCTCTCACTTAAAATTGGAAAATTTTTAACATTGAGATTAATCACATTAACTGAACATCAGTTATGTTTGCACTACCTATTAATAAAGATAGAATTATGAACCTTGACTCCAATCAACAGACTAGCTCAGCAAATTCATATCACCTCCACAGAGACCATCAATATAATGTTAGTTGTCAATTGAAGGTGGAAGCAAATGTCCCCAAAATGTGTTCTGATTTTACAAAGCTAATTGTAACCATTATTCAATTAACTAACACTATTTGTTTACTTACTTAGCATGTTCTGGAAAAGAGTTTGTTTCCACCATCAAGAGGTGTCTGATTGGTCCGTGTTGCAGAACCAGCAGAAGAATCGGGTCACTCAGGTTTACCTGAGTGGAGTGGTTTTGCCTCAGTACCTAGTCGCTTAATGCAGCTTTATCTGGGCAGTATAGAAGATGTTATCTCAAGCGTTTGTGTCAGGGCATAGGTTTCTCTGATCTGTTAGGTTAAGCCGGCTGAAGTTACATCTCCCGATACATAATCTTCTCTATATAAAATAACTAAAGATGAAATTAATATTACAAAACTTATAAATAATAATGATATTCAATCAAATACTAAAGTTATAACAATAGAAGAAGAATTTAATCTAACAATTTCTCACTCAATAAAATATACTAAATCATTTAAAATAAAATAGGCTGCCGCCTGCGGTATGTATTCCCAAGGTCGCCTTCACCTGGTCTCCCTGCTTGAAGGAGGTCAGAGTGCAGGCAGCACGATCAGAGGGGGTAGGAAACTGTGTGCGGGTAGTGAATCTAGACCCATTTCTGGTTCTGAGGTTTATGGTGAGATGGAGAGAACCCTTCTTAGGCTAATAGCCCATGGAATCCTTGGGGAGTTTGTATCTCCTCCTCCTATGAGGAGCTCTGTGGTCATACTGACCCAGAGAGCTGACCAGCTGGTTGGGATTGGCAGACAGTTTGTAGTGGAAGGTTCGAGATCTCTCTCTTACCATGTCCACTATGTAAGGGATTTGGGAATATTCATGTAGGATATGAGTAGGGAATCTGCGCCCAGTATCGTAGATCATCCTTAATGCCCGATTCTGCACGATCTGTAGTCTGTGAATAGGGGTCGGAGCCAATCACCAGATCTCACACCTGTACAGAATCATGGGTGGAATAATCGCCCGATACAGGCGCAGTTTGAGGTGAGTGGGCATCTTGGATTTGAAGATGGGGTATAACTGCTTGAGTGCAACATGGCCTAGTCCGGCTTTGGCCCTGACATGGGGAGTGAAGCTTAGCCTGCGATCAAGCACGACACCGAGGTATTTGGCCGAGGTAACCCAACGGATCTGCCTCTGCCTCAGTGATCCCGTCGGTCGCCAGCGTCGGATCTTAGCAGAAGAGCAGAACTCTTCCCTGGACTAATTGCCATCCTCCACTTCTCACTCCAGCGGCCGATCGCTCGGAGCTGTCGTTGCAGTGGCGGGAAGCAGAACTTGACGTTTTTATTACGTGCCATTATGAGAATGTCGTCCGCATACTGGCACGAAATTGTCTGTGGTTCTGTGGGGAAGTCAGGCATGTAGGCCGCGAAGAGCAACGGTGATAGAACACTACCCTCCGGGACTCCCGTGGCTATGGACCTGACGCTGGAAAGCTTTCCTTCCACTCTCACCCTGAACATGCGATCCCGAAGGAAACTGCTGATCAGCACGAGATAGGGAGGAGGGATGCTGATGCATCGGTAGTTGCAGGGAAAGACCAGATCCTTGACGGGTTTCAACAAGCATACACCCTCACCTCCTTCCAGAAGATCAGGAAGTGGCGCAGGTGAAAACAAGCATTGAATATCCTCGTCAAATGGATGACGGCTCTCTTGGGAAGGTGCTGGAGCATGGTCGCGGTGACGCCATCATGTCCAGGGGATTTATTTGGTTTGAGCTTTTTGATATCTCCGCGTGTCTCGGTGGTGGGTCCTCATATAGGAACTCCACCTCCGCTTCCACATGGTCAGTAAAGTCCTCGTCTTGGGGGTCCTCTCTAGGTTCGAATTGATATTCCAGATAGTCTACAAACACTGTGGATTTCTCGTGAGGTTCAAAGGCGAGCCTCCCACGAGTGCCATGCAAGGGATGCTGGTACAGAGTTTTGTCTTTACGTAGGGATTTAATTATTCGCCATGGTTTCTTTTCTTGCAGATTGATGTTCTGCATAGTGTTTTCCCAGGTAGCAGCTCGCTGAGCTCGGAGCAGTCTTCTTGCCAGGGACTTTAACCGCTGGTAGACTGCGCCTATCCTGGGATGGCGCAATCGTTGCCACAGCTTCCGAACGGTAGCTTTGGCTTTTAAAAGCTGCCAAATCTCATTGGGAATGATTCCAGCATAAGGCTTGTTGGTCGGGATGCGGTAAGTTTGTGCTCTTACGATCTGATGGATTTGTTGGGAGAAACGTGTCGCCGCCACCTCCAGCGCCTCAATGGCAATGGCCAGGTGCGTCTTAGACTATCAGCAAAGAGTCCAGACCACCGATGGCAAGTCTGATGGTGCAGGCCTCAACATGCTGAAGCGCAGGAAGGGAAAAGAGTGTGTGTGTGATGATATTTTTAATGAAAATGGCTGTTTCGCCACCCCCCTGTCGGCCGATTCTATCGGACCGGTGAGTGACGAAATTAGGCAACGAGAAATCAGTACCAGCCTGTTGTGTTTCACAGACCACTAGAATGTCAATTCCGTAGGACTGTACAAACTCAAGCACACCAGGATACTGTGCCCCTATCCCGTTTGCATTCCAGAATGCGACCCGTAATGGTCTCCGGACAAGTCTGGGGGTCATTACAGTTCGGTACTTGGGAACAGTTCCTCGAGTGTTCTGAGGAAGATAGCGTATTTTTCCAGGGAGTTGTGGTGTGGGTCATTCATTACCCGCTTGCACTCTCTAAGTGTGGGGAGAATTCTTTGGAGGAGATCGCCGAACCACAGAGATAGGTCTCTGAATTCGTCGACGTCTGTCTCAGCTATAGCTGTCGCCGCAGTTAGAAGCGGTGAGAGAGGTACAGTGAGTTTATTTTGCGCTGGATTGGCTACTGGAGTTGTAGACTCCGCCTCCTTGGGCGGGGCTTGCTGCTGCTTCTTCTGAGGGACAGCAGTTGGCTTTGCTGCCTGCTGCTGTGGAGCAACAGCCTGTCCTGCTGCCTTCTTCTTGGGTCTCTGAGGCTTGGGTTGGCTAGCCTCTGTGGGTGTAGGAGCAGTTGCTGTTTGTGTTTCCTTCGTAGGGGCTGTTACAGATAGTTCTGCCCGCTCAACAGTTTGTTCCGCCCTGGATAGGGCTGTCGCAAAAGACACGCCAGGTTGGACAGTTGCATTCCCGACAGCTGTTCTGCGGCGGCTCTCAATTATCCTCTGCCTCACCATGCAGCCCTTGTAGATGCTGACGTGGTCCTGCTGGCAGTTGGCGCATCTCTTCTCTTCCGGGGCTTTATCACAGTCCCTCAGAAGATGGGGTCCAGCACAACGCAGGCATACTTGCTTTCGCTCGCATGCCATGCTGGAGTGGTGAAACCCCATGCATCTGTGGCACTGGACTGGTCCACTTTGGCCGTAGAATCTCTCGATCCTAACGACCGTGTGAAACAGCTTCCGGACGGAGTCGATAGGTTGCTCCGACTCTCCAGTGACCTTGGCTACAGTGACCAAGTAGAGAGGCATGGGAACTTTCACAGGCCCTTCTTCTGTAGATATTGTCTTTTTCAGTTGTGCAACTGAATTGACGTTGATTCCGTACTCCTCAAGTAGTGCGGCCTTCATGTCTTCAGGTGGGCACTCGGAGTCAAGACCCCTAATGACCCTCCTTTCAACGTTAGGACGTTGAAGAGAGTAAGAATAGAAAGGGATCTCCAGTTCCCTTAGCACTTCTTTGGCTGCCTCGAAGTCAACAAGGCTGTATGTCTGTATCTGAACTTTTCGAGGTTTCCTCTTCACCTCGAAATCTTTCACTTTGGTAGCCAGCTTACGCATTACTGCGACATGGTTTCTAAAGATGTCCGCCATTATTGGCGGCATCTTGGTCCCCCTTTTGGGTAGGGGTTGCTTCTCCCCAAGTGCAGGCGGTTGTGGTTGTCCCGTGTTTCTGGGACCGGAGTTGGTTCGCTTCCGCCCCTTAACGACAGTGAAGTCGTCAAGGTCGGACTCTCCCTCCGACTCAGTCAGAGGTGGGTAGGACGAAGGGTCCATAGATGCTGGTGTCGTTGGTGCTGGGGTTTTTTGAGGAGCCGCAGCCTTGCTCTTTAGGCTTTTTGCCTTAGTATTGGTTCCCATAGGGAGAGGATAGGTACTGGTTGAGGGTTGTTGCCCATCTTGGTTAGTCAAGGTCAGCGCAGTTGCCCTCCGGCTGTCCGCAGTGGACCGGACCTCCCTAGGGTAGGCGCCCGAGGTATTCATATTGACTCTGGGTTCAGAACTAGAGTTCTGACCCTTGGCTTTGGTCTTGCAGACCTGCTGTCTCGTGGTCAGTTTGTCTATGTCTTGAGTCAGAAAGACAGATATAGTATGAGAGTAGAAAGAAACTTGTGTCTTCTGCTGGTATTAGCACATACACTGACGGCCAGGCGGAAGCTTGAGGAGGGTACACTGCCCACTGCTTTCTGCTAATGAGCTGCCAAGAAGAGCCGGTGTCCGATTGTTCGATGGAATTGTAGTTGTGCTGCGTCACGGCGTAGAAAGGCTGTCCAGATGACACCAGTCAAGATGTGGCAGACACAAATGTCCCTGGTCCGTGTTGTTGGTTTTTTCACTGTAGTGATTGTCTGTTTGACGACATCTTGGGCTGGTGAAATGTAGTTCTAGAGGGAACCTGAGGGCAGAAAATCAAACCTCATTAACTGTGGGGCTATACTTCAAAATGCAAATCTTCTCCCATGTGTCTAATTCTGTTACATGTCTGGCCAGTTTAATGAATGTAATGTTGTGATGGGTTGTCCAGAAATGGTGTTAAACTAGAGATTTGTCTATTTGTATTTTAAGCATCATATGTGCTCCTTTAGCCTAGTTTTTAAGATTTCTTTTTGTCTTTCTTACATATTTATCTTATTGCAATTAGAACAACTGATTTTGTAAATTCCAATTGTTTTGTCTTTTGTAGGGTTGCCAGATTTTGAAAACAAAAACCAGTTATCTGTTACCATGTTTTACAAACAAGTAATTCTATAAAACCTAGAAAGTCAAAACACTTTTTATTTCTGCTAGTTATGTTTTACTCCCAAGCACTTGAATTTCAAGTTAGCTTGTTCATATACCGATACAGAATCATGATCTAAGATCTAATCTTAGCTTACTGTTTAACTTATTTTAGGGGAAACACTGCAGATGACAGTGACTCCATCAGAATATCTAGATAAGATAGTAGATCAAGGATTGCTGAAAGTCCATGCCATTGCAAGAGTGAGAGAAACAAAACAAACATGGAGTGAAGAAGACGAGTTTCCTTTCAACAAGCCAAGACTCAACATCCAGGTACCTATATCATCTGTTTGCAAATTTAATCTGCTTTTAATATATTCAATTCAGTTCAATTTATTCATCCTATTAATCTCCTTACAAGATTGTGGACATATCAAATATATTTACAAAAATATTTACAAAATTTAGGTACAAAATTTAAATACAGAAAGTACAAAAAACCTATGTAAGAGTAAATGCCAAAATATAATAAGTAACTTTCCAAATATTCAATCATGTATCTCTTGTACAAGCATTCTGTCATCTCTATTGAAATATTTTGGAGTTATAGGAGTGTAGTTGATGATGATGATGATGATGATGATGATGATAATTGATGACTGATTGATGATAAATTTTCATGATAATATTTAACTCATAGAGCTTTCTGCAAGTTTCAACATATATTTCAAATCAAGTCAAAAATAGGATAATGTATCATTGTATGCTGGCTAACCAGCCCTCAATGGCTCACTTTAACCCTTTCACCGATATGGACGTCATATGACGTCCGAGTTAAAATGCCCCAAACCGATATGGATGTGTATAGACGTCCTGCTCATACATGCATTTAATGCCAATTATTTTAATCTTCCTATTTTATAATAAATTTAAATTAGTTCTATAAGGGATGTAAACGTACCCTTAAAGGTTTCTTTTTGAATTGTACACCTCCAAACCTCGATAAACACCCAAGGGCACATCTGCAGATTCACACCAAATAATATTGGTTTCCTTGCAAACTTCTTTTTCGCAACACACTAGACATTTTCGAAATGGTTGAGACTTTTTTGGTTGTGGGTGGTATGCTTTTAGGAAAGTGTTTTCTCTCAAGTTTGAGGGGTGATGTCGTGGTGAATTTCTTACCCCTTACCTCTATTATAATACTCAATTAGGTTACGAGCTATTTATATGCGCAAGTACAGGTAGATGAATGTTTTGCATGAATTTACAGCTCTGAAAATTACTAAACAATTGTGCATGGTTACATCCAGTGGTATAAAAATAATTGTTTTACCATTTAACTGTTTTTCGTAAAGAGGGATAGCTAGTAATAGCTATTCCACATCACCCATATTTGACCCACCACTTCCTCCAAACAATGGAGTAGCTAGCATGCCATCTGTAGACCAGTACACGTCACTGCTAACTATATCCTAAACATCTTCTTCATAATCGCACAACAAATCTTCCAGATTTTCTATAGTTATATCAGAAGCCTGTACACATCATACCCAAGCTAATTTATTTGCTACATTATGGGGATAAGCCATGGTTAACATTGCAATTTAACAATTTCAAATGTGCCATTCATTTAGCTCTTGATAGCTATAAGAAATCACTCTGAACATAGAGAGAGTATAAATAACTGTGAGCCAAAACAGCTGCATAAGGCTACCAGAAACCTTGGTTGAGAAACACTGTAATAACAGATGCTGACAGAGAGTTTTCTTTCCAGTGTAACGCAACATATACTCGCATGATTATCGCTTGGTATAGCCATAGCCCGCTCACATTCCTTTAAGCCTCGGCACTCGCAAGCTAGAGTTTTATGACTAAAAGTTACAGATTTCTCCACTAACCACCGTATGGCACTGGCTGATGACCCTTCTGCAACCCTGTTCCAGCTTACAGCTGCAATGTGTTGACATTACAAATGCAGAACTTTCCGAAGCAGTGGTTTACAGTTTAGGAATTTACGTTTTTCAAACACTTCCGTTGTCGCAGAAGCAATGCACCTTAATATCACAGGAATATAATGTTTGCATATCAGTTCACTTAGTTCTGAATGCTTTCAGTTCTCTGCACACACGAGATAACAATGTTGCATTGCTGGCATTATGTCTTCCTCTAGGCTTTTTCTCACACATACTTTAGGTAGCTTAGGTACAGCAGTTGTTATAAATTTCTCTATAACTGCCAAAAGAGAAACAAACTCTGGAGATGGGGAAAATAACGTGGAGTTTTCGTCCCTTTTGAATATTAGATTTACAAGGGATGCTGTACACTTGGCGGTAGACACTTTAGTAAGACAGATGGCACGAGAGAATTCGGCCGCTATTTTTTTAACTATAAAACCTCCTATATATGCCAGTGATAAGTGGACTGTTGCATGAAACGAAAAGAAAAGAACTAAGTGAGTAAACAGTTAAAAGCAGTTTAACAATATACGTTAGTAGGTCTTATAAGATGGAAATTCACATTGCCTTTAATGTTATTCAATTCGCCCAATATTATGATTATTGTGTCTGGAAGCTGTGTTGCGGTGTACAGTGGTGTCTTTTATCAATATGAATTGATTTATGAAAATTATTGGTTTCATAATAAAGTAATCTTTCTTCATTTGCTTGCTGCTTGTTTAAAAATTCTTTGTGCCTTTTATTTGCTCCCCATAATTTACATCAAGGTGATATTCTCCCTTTGCAATCTCTTTAATTTGGAAATTATGTCTTCCTCAATCTGAATTGCAGCGCAGTTATAAGTACGTGCATCTGTGACATATCCAGCGCATTAATATCAGCAGCACTGTTAACACTTTCTCTGATGGAACTGCGTCTCTGTTTTCTGCTTTCCGTGTGTAAGCGTATTTTTTAAATTTGTCGCCTAATTTATAATCTGGGTAGTTCGAAAAAATGCTTGGAATACTTCCTGTTTTCAGCAGTTTAATTTTACAGCCTGGCTTATAGTCGTCCTCAGTAAAATGCAAACTGCACACGACTGTTGAATTAGATTTATCATTTACCACGAAATTAGAGCGTGATATAGCTTTTAGCCATTGTTTACGTAGTTCTTCTTCTACTGGAAATTCATGGAAACTGATTTTCCTTTCTTACTTTTACAGAAAGGTATGCAACAATACACCATCTGAAATATAAAGTAATGAGCTCATAATTGCTGCTATGCTGTTTGTTGTAATTATTGCTACTACTGCTGTTATAATAATGATGATGATAATGATGATAATGATAATAAAAATAATGTAATATAATACATAATTCTTATATTTGGAGCACTGCTATGTATGGTTCGGAGACCTGGGCTTTGGAAAAACGGAGAGCTTTGAAATATAGTGCTGTCTATTGTAAATTTTTGTACTATAAAGCTGTCATGGAAAATCTACCTTCTAAGATAATGAACTGCCATCATTTACGGCACAACAGTATTAGTAATAATAATAAACAATGACATGTTGTGCTCATACTTATGATTACTTATATTATCTCTTATTTATACCCAGTTTTCTTATTGTCTCTTATTTATGCCCAGTTTTCTTGTTCGCTTACTTTAGATTGGTGTCAACAGCACTTCTGTAAAATTCACTTTCAATACTAATTGAGATCATAAAATTTGTTCAACTGTCATTACAAAATTAAATGTTGGCAAGGCCACTTAGGGGTCAGCTTTCAGAGCTCCAAGTGGCAGAAAAGGCAAACACCGCTCGGTCGCTTAAATCCGTAGGAATCCGACTGCGTGCCGAGGCTTTAAGGGATGTGAGCAGGCTATGGTATAGCATAAATAAACTAAACTTGAACCAGAGAAGTTGCTTGCGTAGCTATATATACATACATTCGTTCGTATACACACAAAACAAAATGATTCAAATATTAGGCGCGTTCGGCACAAAGAATGGCTTTTGCTAAGTGAAACAAAGAAGTGAAATTTGAACGATTTATTAATGTAGTCTCTACTTTATTGTTACTGTAGATTTATACTACCTTTAATGGGTTTTAAACCAGTTTTTGTTTCGTTTAAATAACTTAATAAATATGGAAGATATGGAATTGTATCCGGGTATCCATTTCCGGCCCCTGAAGGGTTTAAATGGCCATCGGTGAAGCGGTTAATATATCACAAATTCAGTCAGCTGGCTATCACAACACACCACTGAGTTAATGAATGGTGCAGTTTTGTCACAGTCCTCTTGGAAATGAAGAACAAGCAAACAGCAACTGTATTGCTGTTTCAGAAAATTGCCACACTGTCAAAAGAAATACAAGCAACAACAATCTGCTGTACATATTAAAGATGATCCTTTTGTACTTTCCTCTTCATCATGCACCTGTATTTCACAGGTGCTGTTGTGATGTCATGTGGTAATAATACCTCAACTAATATGATGATATATTTATTGTGCATATTCCAAAATTTTACAATTTACAACATTAGGCTACATTTATTTGCCTTTACCTTGTTGCTACCTTGGCTTACATGACACCCTGACCATTAGCTCTTATCCTCCATACCTCCTTGTTACTTAATTAGTGCATTCTTCCCCCTCATCTTCCTTTCTTATATTCTTTACATTTACTGTCCATTTTTCTTTTACTTTATGCAAGAATTCACCAATACTTCTTACCTTCTTTTCCTCCCTGCTCGTTAACATTTTTATAGCTACTATCCTCTTCTCTACTTTCTCCCATTTTTCCTCCCAAACCTTTCTTCTTCACATTGCACCCTCCTCACATTCTATTACATAGTGTTCTATGCTTTCTTTTCCCCCACACAATTCACAAATTCCCTTTTGCCTTCCTCTTATCCCTCTTAGAAATATTATTCCTGTTCTCATCCACGCTAACCCTTCTCTCTCTTGCCTATTGCAGTAATCTACATATGTTTCTCATCCCCAATTTCAGCTCAACTAATAAGCAATCACATTCATCCACTTTTGAGCCTAGCAAACGCTTCTTTGGAACAGAATTCATGATGTACTCTCTTTGTTCATGGGTTATTCTTGATTCCTCAACCATGTAAATCATAGGCAACTAATAGTCATTTCACTATTTTGCAATACATGCAATAAATTATGTATGCATTGAAATGTTGTTATAAAAATCATCAGTTATTAGGTTCTTTTAAATACAAGGTAAACTTTTCATTTACTTTGGATGTGTATGTGGTCTAGGTTTACTGAACACTCAATTATGTAACTCATAAATGACTAAAAGGCTTAGGACTGACAAGATCTGTCAAGGTTGCTGCTGCTCTGTTTCATAGAAAATGCATGTAAAATAAGAGCCAAATATTGATAAATTAGAAAAAAACTTCCATGTAAAAGATCATGGCTTACATGTAAAGCTATGATGACATTTCAATCAAAGGATTAAGATCCTGAGCAGCAAATGCTCAGGCCAAGATGATAACTGGCTCATAATTGGTGAATCTACAGACATATGCCATCACTGGTTTTCATGCACATTTGAGCTTCATTTGTTCATCTTTCTATCCATATTATTGGAATATTTATGCATCTCAAATTCTTCTCCATGAAGACTAAAATAACAATATGTTATGAGAGAACATAAGCTTTCACGGCCGCAGTCAATAACACTAAGAGTTATTTCCGGGCTGTTTTGCTGCGGTCTGCTGGCATAAGATCTCCAGACATTTCCTCTACAACTGCTGTGGACATCTTCAGTTTTTTTTTTTACGTCCTCCAACGTTAAGTCATATCAGATGATGAATGAAATGGGTGAAATGATGCTCAAATGAGTCCAGGGTCCATGGAGCTTAGAGTTACCCAACATTCATCTTTCAGGATAAGGGAAAACCACGGAAAAAACCTTATCCAGGTAACTCGCCCTAACTGAGATTCGAACTCGGGACCTCTTGAGTATGAGGCAGACACACTGCCATGTATGCTATCGAGGCGGGCTAGACATCTTCAGTGCCACAAGTTTCCTCGGAGAAGGTTTTGCTGCATCCGAAGTTTTGAGTGTCAGAGTTATGCTATTTATCCTGGTTGCTGGTGGCACAGCCTGGGTTGTCCAGCATTGCTGCTCTCTGTGCCCTCTTTTAGATTCAACTATGCCCGTGCACTCTCATACAAAACTGTTATCCATTGTTCCATTGGAGACACAAAATAAACCACAGAACAATATCTGATTAGTTCAGCTATTGTCGGGAGGTGTGGTTATTCTCAAATGACAATAATTGAATACATAACAAGAACTAAATAAGGGTGCCGCATGTTGTTCTGATCAACAGATGCAAAATTGCAAAGAGGAAGTACATTACAGTTACATCATGGAAGGAAGCTGGATCCTTGGACAAATGGCATTGTCTCTAACAAAGTATGGATGATAATATAGCCCAATAATCAAAGACATGGTGTCACCCTCTTTGCTTTTATTGAGGAGCATGTGGAGTTTGCAAGCACAATCCACACAGACTGCTGGGATGGATACAATAGCTTAATGGCTGGGAACTTTTCAGCCTACCTAACTGTAAATCACATCCTGCATTTCATGAACCAAAGAACAAATTTTCACACTAATAATTTCTTCTGCATTGCCAATCAAGATGCAGTATTTGTCAAATCAAATGGATGTATGTTTAGTGGGGTACCTCTGGTGCCAAGACAGCTAAACTGGAAAGGCGATCCATTTCAAGAGCTGATTGAGTACATCTGGGAGACCTGCCAATGGTTCAGTTACATTAGTGTAGTTTAGATATACTTTAGATCAGTGAAAACTTTTACCAATTCCATTTACTGATTAGTGTGTTGGCACCAACACAACTTGTCTGCTACCAACATCGGCGCATGTGCAGTAAATACATTTGAAGTTTATTTTATTCATTTTAGTTTAAATGAATTGATGTATTTTTGGACATTCAGAGAATATTTTAAGTAATCTTTTATGTTTTGATGATGTTTGTGACTTCTTGTAGGAGGCAATATACAAGTGAGTTCAGAATTTAGAAAACAGTTTTGCAGGTTGTAATGTAAAGAAGAGCCCGAGTTTTTTGTTGTTGGTTTTTTTTCTTCTTTTTTTTTTGTAATTTACATTCTCCAAAGTTAAGTGATGTAGGAATGGGTGAAATGATGCTCAAATGATCCCAGAGTCCTTGGAGTTACCTGACATTCGTCTTTTACGGTAAGGGAAAACCTGACCGAGATTCAAATTTGTGACCTCTTGAACGTGAGGCAGACACACTACCATCTATGTTACTGAGGCGGGCGAACCTGAGTTTCTTATGCAATCCTGTCATATCTTGTCTAGATCAATTTGATTTCCTTCACAATTCCAGATGCTCTTCAGACTTGGGCTTACTGTGCTACCTGTATCCTTTACCAATTAATGCATTGTTATAAAATATGGAGTTTCAAATTCTTCTGGTTCTAAAAATGTTTTCCCAAAATCAATATATTTCCCTAAGCCTCACAGGAGCATAAAATGTGCTGGGTGTTTCAAATTATTTCTTGTATAATCAATATTACCCTGAACACATTCACATGGTGTTAAGATGAGAGCTTGTCCTGTGAAAAATGCAGCAATTATTCTCAGCTGAAATTAGTTAACTGTTAAATTTATTCATCCTTTTGATCATAGTACATGATATAGGACACGTCAAGTACTTATAACTAAAAATTATACAGTAAACATTTACACAACACAAGTTTAGAAATGAAAATTCAGAAACTGTATGTACAATATAACAATTTATCTGTAGTTGATATTAAAAAAAATTCACCTATACTATAAAAACAATGTTCTAACAGAAACTTTTTCACACAGTTAAGGAAGTGCAGATATTGTCAACCTAGTATAATAAATTACACACCCAGAAGGGGTTCATGGAAAAGTATTTAAAAACTCATCAACTGAGTAAAAACAATGTTGCAATAGCAGATGTTTCACCTTGTGCTTAAATGCAGTTTCTGAGGTGGTGAGTTACCTTCAGCTCTTTCTTACATGAATGAATAGTTTACCAACATTAATCAATAGTTTACCATGTTTGTTTGCTGGAGTTTTATGATGTTCTACTGGAACCAGCCTCTCTTACTAAACATCAAGATATTGTTCTGGTCTGATAAGCTGCTCCTTGTCTTCAAAGTTCATTTGCCTCCATGCCACTATGCCCAGGCACACAAGATGAATTGAACTTCATTCTGTTACATGAATATATTTAAAACCAGTTCTGACATTACCATATGACTACTTAAAGCCTTAAGTGCAGTCTGGCTATCTGACAGCATAAGGACTTGTTTATAAGTGTAACCTCTTCTTTTTATACAACCTTACATTTCAGAGATTTTTTTTTATAACTTAAAGTGTACATTGTTTACAGATTCGAGGAAATCCTGAACTGGGACAAGTTTGTCAGGCTACGTTCTCCTTCCAGAATCCTTTGCCATTGACACTTACTGAATGTGCATTCACCACAGAAGGCAGTGGACTCTTACGTCCCAAGATTACTCGTTACAGGTACGTTTACAACAGAGTAGTACTCTTGTAACTATTTTATTTAACTTTAAATACAATGTTAGAAGACACATAAAAGTTTACATGTCATTGTAAATTTACAAATGTTTTATATAGTTTTTTTATATTTATGCTCTTCCAGATTATAAGTGTTTATAATTAAGTTTTTAACTGCTTTTTAATGCATTTGTTATTATTAATGTGTTTTATTTTGTTTGACAACTTCTAGAATAGCTCTTATTCTATGCTTCTTAGCTCATGATTATTTAAGATGTTCTTAAACGTTCATCTTAAATAATCATCATTGTTTGATAAGCATACCTGAAATTAAATGATAATTAGGAATGGACATTTGGGAAGGAAATGTTTTGGGTCTAACTTTAAGGTGCCTCTCAGGCATTTGTGAATTATGAAAACTGAGGAAAACCTGGATTAAACTTCAGTAAGGGAGGTGATTTTGGCAGAATTACTTAAAAACCATAGGTCCGGACTGGGTTTGAATCCATGAACTTGGGATCAGTAAGCTAGTAGATAAACTGAGTCATCCAGACTGACATGTAGATTATTACAAGCTATGCTACCCCTTTACCACCTATATGTTGATTCTCTCTTACTATAATTAGATTCAAGCTTTCTTTTATGTGCTCCATGCAACATTAAGTCATATCGAATGATGAATGAAATGGGTGAAATGATACTCAAATGAGACCAGGATCCATGGAGCTTAGAATTACCTGACATTTGTCTTTCAGATTAAAAGATAACCTCGGAAAAATCCTTATCCAGGTAACTCTATCCGACCGAGATTTAAACATAGAAGCTCTTGAATGTGAGGCAGACATGCTACCAAGGCGGGGGATTCAAGTAATGCTTAGTATAGCGCAATCCATATAAACCTAAACCACTTTGAACCAATAATAGGACACATGTGCAACTTTGGGAGAATATAATACACAACTGGGAGATTACATCACACTATTTACATCTCAGAGAAAATGTTGGAAGTGTCCTCCACCAGCATCTATGAATCATGGGTCCCATTTTCTTTGATATGACTGTAGACACTGAAGTTTTTATGGGTATCTTCAAGATATTTATGGAGCAGCTGGATGATATCAAATTGAGAGAAGGTTATTTCCAGCAAGATGGAGCAACGTGCCATACATCTAATGATACCATGGAACTTGTAACCAGTTTCTTTGATAATCAAATAATCTCAAAAGGTCTATGGCCCCCCAGATTTCCTGACCTAACCTCACTGGATTTTTTCTTGTAGGGATATCTAAAAATAGACTGTACAAGAATAGGCCACAGACAATTGATGTTCTCAAGGAATCCATTTGAACCGAAATAAGTAACATTGGCGAGGATACTCTCTGTAAAACTTCAGAGAATTTGGTGAGACGAGTACAAACATGTATAGATGCTGGTGAAGGACACTTCCAACATTTTCTCTGAGATGTAAATAATGTAATATAATCTCCCAATTGTGTATTATATTCTCCCAAAGTTGCACGTAAGTACTATCATTGTTTCAAAAGTTATGGCCTATTGAAATGGTTCAGGTTTATATGGATCGCACTATACATCCAGCTCAGCATGGTACAAGTATCATACTGAAAGCACGAGCAACCCATTATTATAATTCCACCAATATATGAACAATGAATATTTATTTCTTAAATCTCAATAACTTTCAAATAACAAACTAATTTGATTTATAACAGTATCTGTTCTCTTACATGGTTGCTTGCCTATATTGTCCCAATTTACCTAGCTCCTGCTCTTTTATCTGTTAGTGATCTTCTGTACTGCTTGTTACATTTGACTTCTTTGTTTTACTTGGCTATCTTAATATTCTTCTAACTCTGTCTTTAGTTCAATTTTCTTCTCTTTCATTTTTACCTATTTTCTTGTAAACCTATCATAAGGATATTTTGAAACATAGAGAGGAATGTAAGAAATGTGTGCAAAGAAATGGAGATTAGGTTGAAACAGGCAGATAACTTGTAAATTAAGATGATACATTCTGTTTGGTTCAAAAATAAGATTACATTTTTTAAAAATTGCTGCTCATAGCTTTAAGTATGATCTACAAAGTTACATTTAGGATTATGTAGAAAATGAAGATAGCAACAGTGAAGCGATAAATATTACACAAATAAAAATATTTGCCACTAAGGCTTCACTTATCTTAAGAAATTGGTGTTGATACTTTTTTTCAAATGGAAATCAATTTCGCAAACAAATCGCATTCATCCTCAGTCCACAGATAACATTTAGGAATTTTAACACCCCTAAACTTCCTTCATTCATTATAGTATAAATTTCACATGTATAAGGGGCGTTCAAAAAGAAAAATGCCGGAGTCTGGTATGTGCAAACCAGTGACAGGATGGTGAAATCATGGCATGTGTAACGAAGTATTGTTCTGACCAGAGTGTGGAAGTTCACAGCCCGTCGTTAGAGGGCACATGTGCACGTCACGTGACTAAACAAAGCTAGCAGCAGTATGCATCAATCGTCCAACACTGCCAGTCGCATTGCAAATAGTGAAATGGAGGCATCAAAAGAAGAACAAAGAGGTGTTGTTCATTTTCTAATAGTGGAAGGACTGGGGGGAACGGACATTCATCGACGAATGTCACAAGTGTACGTCAAACACTGCATGTCCCTTGCAAGGATCAAGGGTGACACAAGTGCTTCAGGGGAGGAGAGGGTTGTTAGCCGATGATGCACGGTCTGGAGCACCACACTGCATTACCGATGACATCATCCAGCTGGTTGATGTACTCATTACCCAGGACCGCCAAGTGACAGTGAAAGTCATAGCCACCGAGGTCAGATTGAGCATCAGAAGCGTTCACACCATCATGAAGGAATAACTGCTCTTGCACAACGTGTGTGCCCAATAGATGCCCCACAGTCTTCAACCATACCAGGAAGCATGTTGAATGGACCACTGTCTTGGTCATCTGCAGTGCTATGCTAGGGAAGGGAATGAGTTCCTGGCACGAATGGTGGCTGGAGATGGATCATGGTGTCATCGCTTCGAACCAGAATCAAAACGACAAAGTCTTCAGTGGAAGCATCCAGGGTCACCACTACAAAAAAAAAAGGCCATCCACACAAGTGCAGGAAAGGTTATGCTGATGTTCTTCTTTGACCAAGATGGCTCCCTTCTAATACACTTCCTGCAGCATGGGACAACAGTAAATGCCCAGTGTTACTTGCAATACTTGGTCAACCTTTACCAAGTGATCAAATCAAACCGACTAGGCAATCTCACCCGTGGGGTCATTCTGCTCCACGACAATGCAAAGCCTCATACGGCCAACAAAGTCACGATACTCCTGCAGAAATTCAAATGGGAGGTTCTCAGCCAACCTCCATACAGTCCAGACTTCTCCCCCTGTAATTACGCCATTTTTTGTCCACTTAAAAAGGCTCTGAGGGGCAAATGATTCACCTCGGACAATGACGTCCAGCTGTACATGTGGAACTGGCTCAAATCGCAGCCCAGGACTTTTATGAAACAGCCATTCACTGCCTTGTGTCACAGTGGGACAAGTGTTTCAACAGCCAAGGCCAATATTTCTAACATACAGGTACTAGTTTCTGTAATTATGTCTCCGGCTTGTTTCTTTTTGAATGCACCTTATATTATATACTTAAGATTAGACAGAAATAATTTGTAGAATAGTACAAAAATAAGTGGCATTGTAAGAAAGCTCTATGAATCCAATTAATTAATTTTTTTTGTTATTTTCAGAGATGTTAAGCCTGGAGAGCTGGTGACATTTACAGAATCATTCCTCCCAAAAAAAACAGGCATGAGGAAACTTGTGGGCACTTTCAACTCTAAGCAACTTACAGAAGTAATTGGCTCTATCACAGTGAATGTGGGGAACCAGTAGTTCTTTAGTATCTAGTGAAATTGTTATCATAACTCACTTAATTTCATAAGAGTTTTTGCAGCTGGTCTTCCGTTGCACACTTTCTGGCTGATTTTACTCACTCTGTTTAACAAAATAATGCTAGGAATACAACTTAAGTGTTTGTTATTCAAAGACTATTGCTAAACAGTAATGGATTGTTGGCTATTCAAATTGGGAAATTTTTTGGCACAAATATTTGAGATAAAAAACATATTTTGCTATTCAAAGCTTAACAATTTCTTGTTATTGGTTGCAAATAATACTTTTCATGGGCTAATAATACAATATAATAATTTTTCTCCACCAAACTTTTAACCACCTTAACTGCATGGCCTTCCTCAGGACAGCAATTAAATATGGCTATGTGTAGAGTGGGGACTCAAATGTAGAAGTAGAAAATATCTTGAGGGTGCCCTCCAGGAGGGATGAAGTGAGGGGAGACAGAGGGTGGCCACACTTAGAAAAAATGACAGAGCAGAGAGCAGGGTCATACAGTAGTACCAGATTTATACTCCTCAGTGGCAGGTTGTACAATCAGCTCCCCTCCCCCTTTGCTGGGAGTCCTAGTACTTAGAGACTGCCCCCTTTTTGGAGCCTGTCCCTCTATCTCATGCATCATTGTTTTCAAATAACTAATGTAGAAAGGAAAAAATAGCATTTTCAGCATCACATCCACATATCTCATCTGCCTTCATACATTTTGGTATTAAATTTCCTTGTATACTCTTCTTCCACTGTTACCTTATTGAACTAGATTTAAATTTAGAACAAGTACACCCAGTTAAAGAAAAAAAAGCATGTTAAAGTCAGTGCTCTACTCTGGCTACGTGGTGCCAGGGATGTTACTATCTCACTCAAAACTAGCAAAAAGAAACCTGAGCAGAACATGTGCATTATTTAAGTTAATTAATGGAAATTAATCGTTCCTTCACACTAGCCATGTATAGACTAAGGTTTTGGATAGATAGAATCAAACGAAAAATTCAATGCCATGGCTGGGATTTGAACCATGGATTTCCTGCTTTCCATCCAGTCGCTCTTACCCATTGAGCTACCATGGCCAACATGCCATCCTGACATTGAATTCTCCAATTGACTCATGCACAGTTGAAATTTGACGGTAACGTACCTTGTGAGTGAGATCATAGGAATTGAAACCAATTCAGCACTTGATACCATACGTTCTAGTTGTGGTGGTTTGTATTATTAAAGAGCAAGTGCTACAAAATATATTTTAGTTCATTTTTTTGCATAACCGCTCACACAAATATGTAATATTGGTGCAGTTTTTGCATTGTGCAGCACATTAAATCATGATTATTGGCCATCTCTGATGTGTATGGATCTATTTATCCATGTTGCATTATGAGCGAGACACCAGACTCAGTGGTGCCACTTTGAAAAACCCAGAGCTGTATTTCTGTTTTTTTCATGATGATTTGTGCTTTTATGTATTGCTAAAGTGGTCTCATAATTTTTGTTTACACACATTAAGGAACATGATAGAGAGAAATTCCAGTTAGGTGTTTAGAGAATTACAAGGATCATGACAAGAAGCAACAGTGGACAAAGATTTGTACCACTTTCCATCATGATTCAAAGAACACATTGTGAAACCCAAAGCTTTAATGTGTAAGTACAATATAGTTTATAGGGCAAGCTCCTGGTATACTCAGTAGCATAACAGTATCAATTTGAGAAAAAAAGACAAAAATTACCAAAATATTTCCCTTTCTCTCTACCAAGACTTACAAAAACCTGAACTCGCCAGGTAGATAAAGTGAAGTGAAATAGAGAGAGAGAAAATTCAGGGATTATAACTAACCCTTCCAGCATTTTCCTTGTAATCCAGAGAAACCTTCTTAAAAAGCTTCAAACTATCAAAATGCAGCACATTCTAGGGCCATACTTATGTTAAAAATAAAATTATGACACAGCTGCTGCATCAGAAGATCAATTATATGATTTCTTTTTTTCAACATTTAATTCTTGTCATATGATTAGTTTTTCTAGTACACCAATTAAATGGATTTATTTTAAATATAAGTATGATCCTTGAATATATTGAATTCTAAGCTCTGATTATGCTTTACACCTGTAAGATCTGGGACTAAGATCTGCTCTGTTGGATATTCCTTCTCCACGACACAATCTTGTGAAGCTTTGTTGTCATTTCCATACACTGAAGATGAAATTAGGCACCAAGTTGCAAAACTCTGTTAGTTTATCACAACACTGGAGCACCCTGGTTACCTGAAACAGAAATTTATGCATGTTTTAGGTAATTTTTTTTCTTAATATCCTCCAATGTTAAATCATGTCGGATGATGAATGAAATGGATGAAATTATGCTCAAATGAACCCAGGATCCATAGACTTTAGATGTATCCAACATTCTTTCAGGATAAAGGAAAACCCTGGAAAATACCTTATCCAGATAATTCACCCTGACTAAGATTCAAACTCAGGAACTCTTGAATGTGAAGCAGACCTATGCATAGAGGCGTCCTTTATATTCCTGTGAAGCTTTATGAATATATATTGCTTTTGGGAAAATGATTTTAGAACCAGAAGAATTTGAAACCATATTTGTTATAAGACTTGGTCAAGGAGGCTTTAAAGTGATACAGGTGACACAATAAATCCAAGGCTGAAGTGCACTTTGAGTAATGATTGGAATCTACGTCAAGCAAGATAAACAAGATAATACCCAGTTAGGTTTCTTGGCGATTATGACTCCAATTTGCTAATTGAAGCAGAACAAGGCTTTCTACATGGCTTATGGGCATACAGGTAACACTGGAGCACTCCCATCATCGGTGAAAATTAAGCTCTTATAATCCAACCAAGATGTATTTAATATCATGACTAACAACCCTATCCAAAACAAGATATATACCAGAAAATAAAAGAGCCGCTACAGTATACAGGAAAACTGTCGAGGAGCAACAAGCTACCTCCTGGTTAAAACATCAATGTTATTCAAAACCATTATCCCGCTGTGCCTCTATCCTATCTATATTCTGTGTTAAACGATGATGAAAATATAGGGTCAAGGACCAATGTGGAGACAAAGCTAAGAACCAAGAAAAGACACCAATCAAGTAGCACTACTCTCTGTGAGACTTTCCATATAAAGCAATACAGTAGATTAGAAAGGCCCTGCTGTGCAAACAGGGAGAGAACTGAATATGTCTTTACATACATCAGTTCCAAAAGGGAACAGTACCAAAACATTTTGTTAGGACTGCCAGTGATCTAGCACATCAGCTACTAGCTCTCCAAATTAGTACTAGAGGACACTGAGGTGTCTCATAATTCTGCCTAGATAAGACTAGATGTACCCGATCTTCCAAGTGTATTAAAACCCTTGTGTTGCTTAGCACAACCCAATCCTTACTGAAAGAGTTCAGATGTTTAACCCAATGTATTTGAGTAATGTCAGAAATACCATAAATGCTAAGGGTCTACAATGCCTGCACGACAGTAGTTGAAGGGATGGGAACTCCTCTCCAGATGAGATAGGAACTATATGCACACGATAAGTTGAGCGCTCGGGTTCCAAGTCTTCATTCTGTAAGTTTCGTCTAACTCCATAAACACAGATGACAACTTTGAAACTTGAATTGCGCTATACACTGATATCTAGTGGCTAATATGCTAAGCTTTCACATGTCTGCCATATTTCATTTTGAGCACTTTCGAGGTTAATTAGCTAACCAGTTTACAACAAACGTATATTATGGCTCTCAAAAGGGGACACACTATTATTCATCCATTGCCATATAACTGTGATCTGAATGCAATTGAGCTGGCATGGGCAAAACTAAGGAATGTTTTCAAAGGATGCAACGTTACTGGTGATACGTCAGCCACAAATTTGCGGAAACTTGCTATAGAAGCATTTTCTTCTGTAACCACAATGAATTAGGAAGGATACGGCAAGAAGCTCTAAGAGCTGGAAGTAAAATATTGGAGAAACGATGGTGTAATAGAAAATGCAACTGATGAAATTATTGTCAACACATCAGAGGATACTAGCGATGAAAGTGATGCACCGGACTCAAAGAATCACACAGTGAATGAGTATTTATAACTGTCATAATATTTATTTTCTAATTTTATGTGTTAAATAAATAGTAACTATACAAATGTACAGCTTATCGGATCGAGTTCAATTTACTGTTTGTCCACATATTTCACATTTGTGATACATATCTTCACTTAACTTACATGCTATTTTGCTGAATTGTGTTTTTCTAGGCTGACTACACTGCAGAAACAAAAGAGCATTTGCTCTCATTTCTTCCCCACTGCCCGCACCACACTGTAAAACTAGTGCTCAAAATAATGTGTACATATAGAATGCAGCATTAAATATGTACCTCAACCTGCCCATAGATCTTTATATGTTGTACAAGTTTAGGATCCTGTGGAAGTTCACAAAGTTAAGATAGTCAAAGACTTGCAGAGAAAAATTATTGCACTCAGTTGATAGCCTATGAAAGGATATGTCTGCAACATACTTTGCTCTTAAGACTGCAGATTTCCTTCGGTTTTTTATGCATATGTATATACTAGCTATTTAGTAAGAAATTAAGTATAAGTGAATATTAAACTTGAATTTTTACGTTTGAGAACTAAGGATCTCTTTCTGTATTGATAATTAGAATGAATTTTCATAATACTATTAGTTTATCATCATAATATTTATATAGGTACATGTACTTCATAACAAGTCTCTGTTACTCTGTATGTTGAATTCTACAATGGAATCCAAAATATTTAAGATAGGTAACAGTATTTTTAAAAGCACATAGAGTAGAAGTCAAAGTAATTATAAGAATGCAAATATGTATCCTATATTTTTGCTATCTTATAGATGTATTTTACATGCTTTCTTGTACAGAGACTTTTTCTGATATCCAATAAACAGCAGTCACATTTTTGTAGTGTTAATGTTCTTGTAACCAAACATATTTTTAGTTTATGATTTTTATTGTTTTGGAAGCTGCACTAGATAACAGGTTAATATGATCTTGATTTTCTCACACCAACCTTATTTATTCAACAATTAAGATATGTTATTGCCATCACTGCCACCACCACTATCAATCTATTTTATGAATTTTGGGTAATCCATGTATGCTGGCTACTGTAGGGTTGTCCAGTTTTGTACTTTGCTTTATTTATTTTGGGATTATAATTTTATCCTTGATTATTTCATTTAACTGCTTTACACACTTACTTAAAGGATCACATATTACAAAGAGAAACCCACAAACAAAAACTCAGGTATGCACCGGATAAATTACAAAGGCTGTGACAACTTTTACATTGGCAAAACAGAAAGAAATTTGAACATTAGGCTTAAAGAACATTTTAGAATAACAAAGAAATAGACAAATTGTCAGTAGTGTACCATTTGTTAAATGAGAATCGTAATATAGAACTAGAAATCCATTTATCCACCTTTGAAGAGAACCTGAACTTAAAGTTCATCAAGTTACCAAAAGAGATGCTCCAATCGCCACCAAAGAGTTCACAGAATCAAAATTCAACATTTTCTGAGGATTTACAAAGGTCCCAACGAAACATGTAAACATTAGCGACATATGGAGCATGGAGTACTAGTTCAACTCAGAATTAATTATAAAGAAATGGCCATTAAAGTTCTAGCTCAAATTGCTTCACAGTTAAATATTTTCAATTATCGAAAACTGCAGTTTTTTAAAACTGCCTCGTACATTCACATTTCTCATGCAAGTATGATAGTGATATTTTCTAGCACTTTACTAGAGTGAAAATAAATGAAAGTATTTGATTGTAGTTGACATATTACTTGCGGAGAAATACATTTTTGTTTGTGTTATATAGTTGGTGTTATAAGTTTCCTTGTCTTTCACTATAAATTAATTTTTTGAGAGTCATAAATAAACTATCATAAAATACATATTGTCAAGCAGCAGTGGATGCATAGCGTGGAGAGATTAAGTGTGATTCAAGAATCAACCCCTCTCATTGTTGCCGACCCAGTGAAGCAAAAACAAAAAACACACATTTAATTTTAGTTAATTGATGGAAATTAATCATTTCTCCACACTAGCTGTATATAGGCTAAGGTTTTTGATAGAGTCAACATGAAAAATTCAATGCCATGGCAGGAGATCAACCACGAGATCTGTGGTTCATATCCTGGCCATGGCACTGAATTTTTCATATTGACTCTATCAACACACATTTAAGTTTAAGGACAGCTGCTAACATCACAAAGCCAGAAGTAGCCCCTTTGTTTTCCGTATTTTATGTTTTCCAGACCATTCAATTTTGGCAGAGGTAGAAGATTTGAATTAAAAAATGTTCCATTTCTTCGACTCCAGATATTTGTTTCTAGAACATTTTTTCCATGACCAGGGATTCAATTCAGTTCAATTCAAATTTATTCATCCTTTAAAATCAAATCTGTACATAGTACCTTGATATAGGATACGTCAGTAAATTTACACTTAATATTACAAAGTTAAACATCAAATATACCTAACCTACATTCAATTATAATGTAACACAAATGGAATATAATTATAAATGAGAGAAATGAACAAGCTAAGTAAATTCATGTTTTATGATTATCTGGATTTGTTAAATTACAGATATTTCTTTACTGTATAAAAGCAGTGCTCCTGCAAGAAAGCCCTTGTTCTAGTTTTAAACACGTTGTAGTTATCTATGCTTTTGATGTCATTAGGAAGGGAATTATAAACTATTGTACAGGAATGCAGTACTCCATTCTTAAACATTGTAGTTCTGATTGAGGTTACGTGTATATCCTTAATATGCCTTGTGTAATGCATATGAACACTTCCGTTGTTTTGAAAGTTAAATCTATTTCTTTTTACAAATAAAGCTTTCTCCAGTATATAAACACATGCCAAAGGAAGTATGCAAAGCTTTTTGAACAGTGCCTTACATGAACATAGCATTCTTTCATTGCCTATAATTCGAATGGCTTGCTTTTGTTTAATTAATATATCTTTGGCTTCTGGTGCGCACTCTAGTCGTGTCAGTCTGCAAGGAGGTAGTTCAGTTCAGATCATTTAGTTGATCAGTGAATGTTGGAGTTGTGTCAGAGTTGCCGAACAGAGTAGTGTAAAAGGGAATATTAGTGAAATGCTCTATGTGCATCAAGAAATTAGAAGCAGCACAAGTTGATGCCTGCCTCTGTAGTATAGGTGGTAGCAAGTCTGCCTTATGCTCAAGAGGTCTTGAATTAAATCTAGGTCAAAGTGAGCTGTCTGAATAAGGCTTTTTCTGGAGTTTCCTTCATCTTGAAATATTAATGTCAGGTAATTCTAAGCCCACTTGAGCATTTTATCCATTTCATTTATTGTGAGGAATTAATTACAACAGCAACAACAAAAATGCAAGTTGGTGTGTGCAACAGACATTAACAATGTGCTTACTCTGGTATTTGTAAAAAGTGGAAGTAACTGTATGTAAGTCTGTGTTGAGCTAACAATTCAAGTGACAAATTGAATTTGGTGTGACATCATGTTGTAATTTTAGTCACAATATTTAAATTCTTAGATAGCATATTTGAGATTATGTTTAGAAATTAAATTCATTATGTATAGAAATCAGAGCAAAACTAAAATGACCAGACTAGATTAAATTTCATATGCAAAAATGCAAAAGTGAAAGAAAAACATTAAAAAAATGGAATTGGGCGGGTCCAGTGGGCTTAAACAGAACTGCAAAGTAGCAAACATGTTGCTGGACTTTAAAAAATGGCAGATATGAAGAAGTTCTTGGCCAAATGATTCACAGATTCTATATAATACTTATATGACAGAATTAAAAAACTGTAAATTTTATTTTCAGCTAAAAACTCAGTTCCACAGGTTTTAAGTTCCTAATGCACTCCACCACTTGGTTGAGCAACAAAAGCTGAACGCTTCACGTACACACAGGTATGATGTGCCAGCTGAAAAGATTGGTAAAATATTATCTTAACCCTTAAATGCATGGTGTAGTAGATATGCAACATAAGGCTGTATTCAGCTTCAAAAATGTTTTAATGCAGTTCTTTTGTTATAATATTGAACTGGTCTTTGTCAATTATACCTCTTTTTAATTGTAAATATTATATTACTTTTACAATTACATTCATGTGCCTTTTTTACTATAAAATGTACAAATACAACCAACTGCAGTCCAATGATACCCTGTCAACATCTAAGCATGTCATCACACCAATTATTTTACATGATCCTCCCCGTCCTTTACCACAGGCTCATTTGACTGCAGTTGCCGAAATTCAACTCACGATGCTTAGCTTTAAATGGATGGCCAATCCATTACTATCGCTTTAACGACCATGGTTATTGGAATCGATTTTGTTGAGGCACTGCAGAAAGCGGCATGATAACCGGTTTAGCAAGTACAGCAAGAGTGGCATAACAAAATAATTCAGGCATTTAACCCTTTAGTGAAGGAGCTGTTTTGCTACTTATGCCGCTCTTGCTGTACTTGCTAAATCGGATCTCATACTGCTTTCTGCAGTGCCTCAACAACATCGATTCCAATAACCATGGTCGTTAAACCGCTATGCAATGGACCAGCCATCCATTCAAAGTCAAACGTTGTGGGTTCGAATCTCCGAAACTGCAGTCAAATGTGCCTGTGGTAAAGGACAGGGAGGATCCATGTAAAATAATCGGTGTGATGGCACGCTTGAATGTTGACGGGGTATCACTTGACTGCAGTTCCTCAGATTTTGCCTTTCTCTACTAAAAAACACTACGGTGTGGTTGTATAAATATATATTTACAACTCAAAAACCTCAAAATTTTGTTAGTACAACCGACAAAGGCCAGTACAATATTATAATAAATAAATAAAAAAAAAACACACACTAAAATATTTTTAAGTTGAATACAGGGTAATGTTGCTCCAGGGCAACACCAGCATTAAAGGGCTAAGGGTTACGCTGTAGGGTTGCTGTACGTGGAACCATAAGTACCTTCCTACTAAGAAGGTTCATAAAGTGCTACCTGGAGTTGCTGGGATGGCAAATGTGGAACCAAAGGTTCTACCCAACACAAGAGGGCAAGGCAGAGGAACATGTAATCACTTTTGCTGTGTTTAAGTTCGCCTTCCAGACATTATAAGGATGCTAGGTTCTTGTAAACTACAATTTGGTCACATAACTCACTCACGGATAATACCTGTCACTGCAGTTACTGAAACGACCATTAGATCTAGTAGCATGGGTGACTCATATGTACTGACATACATACAATTCAAGCCCTTCTCCCTCTTCAGGCCCCGATTGCCTTTTTGTGGTAGATAGACAGTACACGCCCGCTGAGAGGATTCATAAAATGCCACCCGAAGCTGCAGACTACATAATAGTACTTAGAAGGAAACAAGGTCATCTACAAGGTCATCAGTTTTATTAGATTGTCGAATTTCAAACATACGTGTGTACATCAAATTATTTAAGTAGGTACTTCCCAATTTCTAAGTTGTTCATTTTGCATTTAATACTTAGTGCCTTATTTGCCTCTTAAAGTCTACAGTTTGTTAGAGCAAACGGACCGAAATCGTAAATTCTGTTGTTCATATCGCGGCATTGGCACTGGAATTTTTCGGTCTGATTTCACTTTTTACAGACTGGCTTGATACTACATAGTAAATCCCACAACTGTCCACCATGGGAAGTGACATTTTGGGGAGTGTCACTAAATCATTTCCCTTATATTTACCGCTGTGTATCTCCGCATTTTCATTTAGCGGAACGGACAGTCCGTCATGTTCTCCATATCTACCCGGAAGGGCATCCCCAATGGCATAACACCGCTACTCTCCCCCAGACTTACGTTATGCCAAACAGACACGAACAATGTTATTCATAAGTCCATCGCCGTTTTCAATCTGACCTTTTACAGACCGGGAGGTGTTGAGGAAATGTCAAGCGTGCCAGGTATGTCACTTCCGGCCGGAAGTTAGGAAGCGCTGCCGGCCAGCCGGTCGGTCGGCTTGTGTACCACAGGAATGACAATCGGCAACGTGCACGTTGGCGGCTAATTTTGCACTTGTCGCATTTAGGGACACTTTAAATAGTTTCTGTGATACACCTGTCGTTTGTCTCCTTCTAGTCTTGTTTGGGACATTAATAGGTAATGAATCAGTTGTATATTATGTGTTTAAAGATTGCAATTATTTTATTTATACATTATAAATAAACCATTTTTGCTTATGATACCTGCAGCTGAATTTAGACTTTTTAATTCGTTCTACATGTCCATGAAGTAAAATAATACAAATCTGATAAAAAAAATGCAGGGAGCAAAATGTGTTTGAATTAAAGGGCATTCTCAAGTCGTGAACATTAAATGTAATTATGAAAGGGTAGAGCCAGACTGAAAAATTCAATACAATAGCCGGGATTTGAACCACGGATCTTCTGGTTTCCGTCCAGCCGCTCTAAACCATTGAGCTACTATGACCAACGTGCCGACATGACATATTCTCCAACTAACTCGTGTTTTTTTCAGTCTGACTCTACCCTTTCATAGTGCGTCCTACACACGGCTAGTGTGAAACAATTAATTTCCATTAGTTATACCTAATAGTGGTCCGAACTATAAAGCCCGGGCCTTAAAGTACTTACAGCATAGTAAGTTGCCATTAAGGTAGTTGTCTCATGTGTTTATGAGAACTCCTAGTGATTTACCGGGAAAAACACGAGTCAGTTGGAGAATTTGTCATGTCGGCACGTTGACCATAGTAGCTCAAGGATTAGAGCGGCTGGACGGCAACCAGAAGATCTGTGGTTCAAATCCCGGCTATGGCATTGAATTTTTCAGTATGGCTCTACCCTTTCATAGTGCATCCTACACACGGCTAGTGTGAAAGAACAATTAATTTCCCTTAAATGGAAATGTGATCATTTTCTTTATTCTATTAACTTTCTGTACTGTTACTACCACCCTGTGTTACGAAGGGCACGAAGATCAGTGCTTTGCGAAAGTAATAACTGAACATCGTCCACACTGCAGTGTTACCATTTGTGTATTTCACTATAACGTGTTACCTTTGTTGCTAGTCTCTTGTTTTATCATGCCGCTTTACTTTTTTGTTTAACCAACTCAAACATAATGTTAAGTACTAAATGCCTGTAGCAGAACCAGCGTCGTCACTGCAAATTCATATGAATATGTAAGTAAAACAAAGAATCACATGTTTAGCTATTTACTTTAGTCTTTGGCTAATTTGGGAAAAGTAATGGTGGAAAATAAACTCGCGATTTTCAAATAGGTAGATACGACTGCATAAAAGATATGAAATGTTCTGTTGCCGTGTTCGATAACAACGCCGGCTGAAAACTCAAGATAAAGTAGTATTTAAAAAAGTAGAGGAAATATTCTATTCCACTAAAAATTTGATACTGAAAATACATTCTTTGATATTCCTTAATTCTAAAAACTACATTTTAGAGGAAGGTCTTCGCGCGCGCGCGCGCGCGCGCGCGTGTGTGTGTGTATCTCAAAAGAGGAAAAATCTGATAAAAGACCAAGCTTCGTAATTAAGTTCGGCAATTACTCTTGATCTTCCCGGGCTGACCGAACGGGATGGTTCAGGCGATTTCGTCTGTGGCTCGCATTCGGTAGGTCCGGGCTCGATTTCCATGGCCGGCCTACCTGACCTATGGGTTTTTTTCGGAGGGTTTCCCGGGTCACTAGGCGAATGCTGGGTAGGTTAATTACGTACATCTCCCGATTTTCCTGTCCCTCCATTTTCATTTCACATCATCTGTAAACTGGTGGTCTCTTTCAGGGCAGAAGTGTGGGTGGGAGTCTCGGCGGCGCATGGCAGGATGATATGCTCCTGGTAAACACTTCCTCCTTTGGTAGTACGGTCTCCGGGCCGACCTGGTGGGCCGTTTCAGGACCACGGCGGGTGGGATGCCAGCTGTACTGGCCTGCTGGGGAGTTTCCAACTGATAAATAGTATGGACCCTGACCTCTGCACTGCAGTGGCTCCTTGAGTCCGCCACCCTTTGTCTCTTCTCACCTCAACCTTTCTCCCGGAATGTTCCACTTGAGGTTTAGGTACAATAAACCACAGGCTTTCCCAGTAATCTAATCCTAATCAAGCCAGGTGTATTGATGAATAGCCATCCTCATTCAAGATAACTTTTGTACAATCCTGAAGTATTTTTTATTATTTTAGTTTGAATTTTCAAATACTTACACTTTTCTAAAGCAATATTTGGTGTTTTTTACTCACTCACTCCTTTCCTCTCCTTTTTCTTCCTTCTTTTCCTACCTACCTTCCTTCTTTCTTTCTTTCTTTCTTTATCTATTTTATCTTTTTTATTCTATGGCCATGTAAAGAAAACAGAATTTGAAAGCTTTCACATAGAGTGTGTGTCTTTATTCCCCTTGTACCTACAAGGAAATATGCAATATGACAATTTTTGCAATACATGTGTAGATAGAAAATTAAGGGTTTGTACACCAGTTTGTACAGCAATCATTAGTTCTGTTTTCCTTTATGAGCCGACTTTAATACTGAAGATCATGTCGGCGGCTTTTGCCATTGTAATAATTGTTCTTTGGGAATGATGTTCATTTACTATTCGTGTAATTTTATCTACGCTGGGATTTCCTTTATAAGCATTAAATCCATACGCGCACTCTATCACTTATATTTCCGGACTCTAGGGTGGATGATAACTCCGACTAAAGAAAATTTCCCATCTTCCAGTTGAGATTCGAACGTGAAACCTCTGAAATTGGAAGACAACGTGTTACCCACAAAATCACAGAGGCAATGTTGTTTGGTATTTAATTCAAAGGCTAAAATAATGCAAATCCACAAGGCTGCTTTCAGGAGTACTTTTGGAGGGAGTGAAGCAGGATGCACACTCAGGCACGTATTTAGAAGTCAGTTTCCGGGGGAGGGGGTCCAAAAAAATCTAGGTAAACTATTTGCTTTTAATAAATAATTAATCAGGGATGTGTTATTTTCATGTTAGTAAAAAATAAAAACATGTGTAATATATTATATTTACATGACTTTCTACACCAAAGCTTCTACAAATTGTTCTTAGAAAAGTTTGTTTTGTCTTGTTTCTTTGGATCAAGTCAGTAGAAAGGCCTTGCACATTTTTTGTTCTTATACCTGGGATAAAATGATATAAGCAGTAATCAGATATTTAAAAAGCGAACCACTGATATATGCATTTGAAGTATTAGTTCTCCTTGAATAAAAAAGGGAATAGAAAGTTAGAAGTTAAAAATTACATACCTTTAAGTAAGTATCTGGGAATTCTAATCAACAAATTATAATATATCGGAATTGGTTAACTTTGCAATATATTATTGTAATTGACATTATTTGTGTATTTTAAAGAGTTCTACAGCTGCTGTGCTGTAACTTTTTGTTTATTTCTTAAATAACTTCATGTCTGCCTGATAGTGAATAGAGACGTTTTAAGATGAGAAGCTTGAATAAATTTTTTCAAGTTATTTTAAACTAAGTCTTATTTCAACTATTTATTAAGAGTTTGAAATGATAATTCATTTGGGGGGAGGTCCGGCCCTCCTGGACCCCCTTTAAATATGTCCCTGTGCACACTATCTCACTAAACAGGGACGTACATGTATTCCATAGAAGGTAAGAAAGCATTGTTTACATTTTTGTTGTTATTTCTGTATTTTCATTCAAGTTTACTTGTGGAAAATTTAGCGATACATATTTCAGAGTGCGGGAACTACTACACAGGGGACACTTTTCTAAGCAGCTTTCTGAAGCCACAACAGATGGCACGGAGTGTTTGCTGATGATCGATAGATACTTTCTCGATATAATCTCGTTTTACGAAAGCAAGGTATTTCTTGTTTATTACCTCTGAGGATAATCCAGGTTACTGGATAGAGGTTGGGAAAGACAATGAAGTCAATTTATGTTTTGCTTATAAATAACACAAGCAGTTTAGTATTGCGTGTTGTGGTACATGTTACTAATGGAATGTTTGTTTACGAAGTTTCATTTTAAAGAAGTGCACAAATCCACCTTTTGGCACTATATCAGTTATATCGTCTCACTGAGCTCTATCGTATGACATTACAAACATCTCAAGTTTGAGACATTTCCACTTGCTACTGAGTTAGTGAGTTTCATTGCCTCAGAAGTCCAGGGACTTGTGTTGTTCTGCAACTCAGACAGGCATCGTACGTATAAGCAATCTGAGTGAGTGAGTGAGTGTGGTTTTTAAGGTAAGCATAATAATGGACTCATCCAAGAACATTAAAGTATGTGATGTTCAACTGTCTATGATCAAGGCTTTCAGCAAGGTGAAGGAACCTAAGCCAGTGACCAAAAAGCAAGAGAAGTGGAAACTGACTACATATAAGATTATTGAATATAGATCAAACATTGTTACTGCTAGCAAGAACTCTAGTGGTTTAATGATAGACATTCCTAATCAAAGGAAACACAAAGTTTGCTGAAACCATACTGAAGAAAGCTTACGAAAAAGAAATTCCTCTGAAAGCTGTGAAAGCCAAGGACATCTCAAAGTATCTTGCTTCAGTTCTTCCCGAAAAACAATCATATGATAAATATAGCAAAGAACAGATATCTAATGGGAAAGAATCGGGAACTGAGGTGTGGGATTCAGTTTAGGATAACTGAATGAATGTAATGTCTATTTTTGTTATTATATTTCAAATAAAACATGATTCAACGCACATATGAGTACTATAAAATATTTTCACCATTCTTTGCATCTTTAGAGTTAATTCCTCTATGCATTTGATAATACAGTCCTTTCAATGCATTTGTACACTCAGATGAGTTTCATAACTGCACAAGTCCAACAAATTCATTATAAATATTGTGACTGTGGGTTCGTAGAATTAAAAATCCAATTTGCAGAAATTCTAAATGTTCTTTATTTCCGTATAAATACACTGATCAATTCTCTCGTAACAACATTACGTCACATACACAACACAACAAACAACGTTCTGATCAGCTCTCGTTACAACAACACTCTTGTTGCACAACTGACTCATCACTAGCCATGGCTTTTTTAATACGCCCATTCATGAATTCCAGACTTATCGAATTTTCTCTAACATGTCACCATAAAAAACACGAATGTTCTAGTATGTAACTATATCGGCGCCGTAAGTCTTTCACTTCTGTGATAAACTATCCGTCTCTTGTTTATCGGCGCTTATCTTGTTTATCGTTAATTGTCGGCTCTTTGTGAACGCTAGCCGCCTATCAGTTCCTTTGTGCGCACTAGCCGCGCGATCGTAAATAACGGCTCGCGACTATATGTTGTACCAATGGTAACTGAAATTACTGAACATTAAAATAAATATAATGAGCCAAAATTCATGTGTTAAAAATCATAATAATGGCACATCATTTTCAGAAATTATGAAGCTTTTGTTGATTTTCTCGAAACTTGGTTCACTGCACTTGTGCACTTATAAAAGTCATGTCTTCAATTTATAAACTGCAAACAGCTTGTGAGAAAGCAAAAATGTAATGGGGAGTATGTGAAGGAAGAGTGCTATGAAGTTTTGAGTCGATACTTAATTTATCTGTACAAAGAAGATCATCGAAAAAGATAGGGTAACTCCAGCATTTGTAAACTAAAATTAAAACTCCTGTGCAACATTTAATAAAAACATTTTATGTATTAGAGTGTCTTGGCAATAGCCATGACCATGACCATGAGGTGCTGGCTGTATATAGCCAGAAGGTTTTTGCTGCGTGCCCACCCGTTAAGGTTTTACCGCAGGTAAGGTATTCGAACGGGATTTTGTAGGATGGATATGGTGTAGGTTTTGAGGTTGAATTTTGTGAGGTTACAATTTTTGCACCTTCGGGGTGAAGGGACAGGATGCAATACCCAGCACCCTGGTGTTTTTATTTTAGTTTAGATTTGAGAGAATTTTGTTGCCAAAAAACTTAGGAGATTATGTGGAGCTCAGCTTTAAGCTGCTGTTAGGATTAGCTCCTGGGTTATCTTGGGTGCCCGCATGCCATGCGGGTGAGCAATAGCCATGTCTACACTTCTCGACATTAATGTCTCCACATCATTGTATATTGCCAGCACACGCCACTGACTGTAGTTTTGATATTTAACGTTTCACGTTTGTAACATCCATTTATACGTCAGGTATCTGATATACCAATAAGGTTTAACAATGCCTGAGATATCAACCAAGCACGTACGATATACTTACAAGGATGCGATTATATCAGATAAAACGTCAAGTTACTAACGGTAAGAAGCATGTGTTTCTTCAGTCTCCGTTACAGAAAATCAGCAGATTCCTTCAATTTCATCGGTGAAAATTTTGTTTTAATCAATGCACATTAAAAAACTAGAAATATCTTCTAAATATAACATGTTTTTGAAAAAAAAGTGACTTTACTGTGTTTTGTCCTCAGCTTAGCTTAATTACGACGTTAACTGTTTTCTTATTCTCATTGTTGGTAGCACTAGTTTAGCATTACGTGACACATTCGATTGTTTGTCAAGTATGACCTAATGTGACAGCTGACAGTTGGTTTGATTTTAAACAAATAATTATTTGTATCCTTAACTGTTACACTTTATACAGCTCTAATAGATCCCATTAAAGGTTACATGTTTTATTAGATAATCTCGCAACCTCTTGTAAGATCACTCATGAAAAGGGAAACGATAAAACTAGTATACCTACGTACTTCGATAAAGTATAGTAAGTCAGGGACTACATTATGCTGCAGAGGGGGTTCGACACGGAGATCCAAACTTGGTCTATTATACCTATGTCCCAAGTATGGCATTCCCGGAGGAAGAATGAGGTTAGAGGAAACAGGGCGGCTGTCCCAAGGAGCAGGGTGCCTACACTTTAGCAGTTGGAAACTCCTCGGCAGGCCCGTACAACCAGCTTCCCGCCCTACTGTGAAACGACCCACCAGACCGGATTCGGAGACCGGAGACCCTCCTACCAAAGGAGAAAGTGTTTACCAAGAGCATATCATCCTGCCATGCAACGCCGAGACACCCGCCGACACTTCTACCCTGAAAGAGACCACCAGATGAGAGATAATATGAAATGATAATGAAAATGAAATGGAGGGACAGAAAATTCAGGGATGTAACTAACCTACCCAGCATTCGACTGGCGACCCGGGAAAACCCCTGAAAGGACCCACATGTAAGGTAGGTTGGCCACAGGAAGCGAACCCGGACTACCCGAATGCGAGCCATAGACGAATCCACGTGAGTCATCCCGCTGGATTTTAAGTTAGGGAAGTGAAATGCATATACGAGATCCACTTGATATGTCTGGTAAAAAACTCCATGGACCCAGAAAACATTTGAGCATCATTTCAAGACGAATCCGCGTGAGTCATCCCGCTGGATTTTAAGTTAGGGAAGTGAAATGCATATACGAGATCTGCTTGATAAGTCTGGTAAAAAACTCCATGGACCTAGGAAACATTTGAGCATCATTTCAAGACGAATCCGCGTGAGTCATCCCGCTGGATTTTAAGTTAGGGAAGTGCAATGCATATACGAGATCCGCTTGATAAGTCTGGTAAAAAATTCCATGGACCCAGGAAACATTTGAGCATCATTTCAAGACGAATCCGCGTGAGTCATCCCGCTGGATTTTAAGTTAGGGAAGTGAAATGCATATACGAGATCCGCTTGATAAGTCTGGTAAAAAACTCCATGGACCCAGGAAACATTTGAGCATCATTTCAAGACGAATCCGCGTGAGTCATCCCGCTGGGTTTTAAGTTAGGGAAGTGAAATGCATATACGAGATCCGCTTGATAAGTCTGGTAAAAAATTCCATGGACCCAGGAAACATTTGAGCATCATTTCACCCATTTCATTCACCGTCTGATATGACTAAACGTTGGAGGACGTAAAATTACAAAGTCTGGTAAAAAAAAAAAAAAAATGATTTCTTTTTGGTGAACATCTCACCTTATTTCTCGACATAGTCTCCATTGATGGCTATACACTGGTCCAGCGTTGTTCTTTCTCATCTCGTAGGAAAATTGGGTCCCGTCAAGGTACGCAAAGTACTCGTTGATGGTGATTATCAGTCCTTCATTTGATGAAAATGTCTTACCACCAATCCAAACTTTCAAGTTTGGGAGCAGGAAGAAGTCACTTGGGGCTAAGCCTGGTGAATACGATGGATGTAGAACCAATTCAAAGCAACTCATGCACTTTCGCTATTGCGATTGCTGATGTGTGTGATGGTGAACGAGCACTTTTTTGCGTTTCAATCTCGGTCTCTTCGCAGTCAAATCATGTTGCAAAGAATCCAACAATGAAGCATAATAGGCTGCAGTTATCTTTCTGCTTTTCCCAAGCAACATATGACGATTATTCTTTGAGAATCCCAAAAAACAGTGGCCCTCACCTTACCAGCTGACAAACTCGTTCTTGCCTTCTTTGGTGCACTTTCACCAACCTTTGTCCATTGTTTTGACTCTGGTGTGTAATGACAGATCCAAGTTATATGCTCGGTCACGAATTGGCGCAAAAAGTGTTGCGTATTGCGATTAAACATCGCCAGACATTCGGTAGAAGCGTCCTTTCGGATACACTTTTGGTCGACTGTGAGCAATCGCGGCACCCATCTTGCACACAGCTTTTTCGTTACCTATTTTTCATGCAGGATATTGTGCACTCGCTCATTTGAGATGCATACAGTCTCAGTAATCTCACGAATTTTGATTCGGCGGTCTTGCATAGCTACATCGTGGATTTTTTCAATGGTGTCCTGTGTAGTGACCTCAATTGGGCGACCAGAGCGCGATTTATCTTCGGTGCTTCTATGACCACGTTTAAAATTCACTTATCGAAAGTTAAATGGTGTTCAATGTTGGTACAGAGCCCGTGTGAACTTCATCAAATTCAGTTTTGATTTGTGCAGCAGTCGAGCCCTTCTGATTAAAATGTTTAATACAAGGGGTGTCCAGAAAGTATTTTCTGTTTCAATTTATCTCCGCTGCAGCGCTGCAATCGCAGTTTCGCACATGCGCGGTAGACGCTTTGTATCAAGGAGAAGAAACGTGCGCCATTGTGAGATTGCTGTCAGCCACATACGCTTTGTTGTGATTGTTTACAATGTCGGTGTTGATTGAAAATCCCGCCGCTTGTGAGATCAGATCTGTGATTTGTTTTCTGAATGCCAGGATTGCGCCGCGCAATACAGAATAAGCGCCGAGGAATGATGTCAAAAGGTTTTGTGTTTCTTCACGACAACGCACGACCACACACTGCAAATACGACGAAAAACATCCTACAGAGATTTGGCTGGGACGTGTTTGACCACCACCCGTAGAGCCCTGACCTCGCTCCTAGCGACTTTCATCTGTTTTTGCATCACAAATCTTTCCTTGGCGGTCAACACTTCAACAATGACGAAGAGCTGAAAGAAAATGTTTCCCACGGGTTGAAGACACAGGCGGCAAACTTCTATGAAGAAGGCATACAAAAGCTTGTGCCTCGCCATGACAAATGCCTGCAAAATTTCGGCAGTTATGTGTAAAAGTAGTTTAAAAGTTGTAGAACTTTATGCAATAAATACTTTTTCTGTATCTGTACTAGTATTCAGAGCTTCGAAAAACTATGCAGATGTGTCGCTGTTTTGCCCCCTTTCCTAATATTCCCAGCAGTAATGAATGCTTGAGGTTGCGAAAATAGGCAAAAGGTGCGTGATCAAAGCTATTTTTACTCATTTTTAAGCTTTAACTTCCGTTAAATTGGTTAGGCCATATCAGACGATGAATGAAATGGATGAAATGATGCACAAAAGAGCCCAAGGTCCATAGAGATTATATGGCAATCATCTTTCAAAATAAGCGGGAAAAAAAAACCTGGAAAAAATTTAATTCAAGTAACTCGCCCTAACCATATTTTGAACTCGGGGCCCGTTAAACGTGAGGGAGATGTGTTAAAGTTAACCACACACACACAAAGGCAGATGCGAGTATGGTTTGCATTAGAAGAGTTTACCGATTACTTCTATAGAAGGGTTATTCTTTGGTATTGTTGGTCAGTCTTCTATACCTTTTTTTTGTTGAATTTTTATTTCAATTGCTCAGCACAGTTGGTGCTATACAAATTGTGGAGCTATATACATAATAAAATTAAAGTATGCAGGGATATAAATGTGTAGTGTTTAACGCCCGCTTTTACTACATACGGCACCGCAGGCGATGACACTGATGATACAAGAGATGAAGATGTAGCACCGGTGGAATGAGATGGCAGGGGAAATCGGAGATCCCGGAGAAAACCCGTCCCAGCGCCGTGTTTTCCACCACAAACCTCACTTTGCGGTCGCCTGGGATCAAACGCAGGGATAGAGGATACTCATATTCGAGTCCTCAAGCAAACTGGTCTATTAGTGTGAGTATAAATTAAATAACGTCTTCAATACAGAATAAACAAACATTAGAGAAATAAAATGTCTTGTGGCAAGCGTACCTTCAGTCTTGGTGCAGCATCAAGGCGAAGTCCCAGTTGGAAGAATAAAGCACTTGATACATAAGGAAGGTGAGCATAGAATCTGCTTGTCGTTGTAGAGATGTACTCATTAATGCTGACTATGTCCAATTCTCTATGCAGCTGTGCATTCCGGATGCACCACGGCGCGTTCACAGACAATCGTAATATTCTGTTTTGAAACACCTGGAGTTGGTGAATATGAGTAGGTGAAGCACATCCCCATACTGGACTGGCATATAGAAGAAGCGGTCGTAGAATACTCTTGTATAGTAGCAGCGTACATTCGACTCCTAAAGAGGATTTGCTGTTGAGGATGGGATACAGCTCGTGCAGACGAGCATAGACTTGATTTAGTTTGCTTTTGATATGTGTACTCCATGTCACCCGACGATCAAGATGGACGCCAAGATATTTGACTGCACTAGTGTTACAGAGTCGTATATTTGCCGGAGCAGCAGGCCTGCGCAAGGTGTAAAGCTTAAAAAGACATTTGCTTGGATTAAGTGCGACACGCCAGCGAGATAACCAGTGCAGGAAAATGTCCAGGGAAGATTGTAGGGTTGCAACGGTTTCAATAGAGAAGTGTGAGGTAAATATGACTGTATCGTCAGCAAGCATTAAATGCGAGGATCTACTCCCATTAGTCCTGGCCCCGTAGGACCTGAACCCGGGCCTCTCGGGTATATTTACCGTAGGACAGTACCTATTTTTATAAACTGCCCCCCCCCCCGCCTGCACACGGCAGACAGGACGGAAGTGGATACGCCACTTACGCGCCGGTCCTTAATGAACCAGCTACCAAAAAACCTTGGTAGGGCTGCCAGTGTCTAGCTCACCAGCTACTAGCTCTGCAGGCTAGCACCCGGGACTTATGAGGCAACCCTCTACCCCCTCCGGGCGGCCAGTAGCCTGGCCGGAGGTACCCAATTGCCCGTGGGTGGCGGGAACACACTGCCCCCTCGAATCCAACCCAATCCTAACAGCTCCCAGAGGGAGGGGCTCGGCATGTTCGGCCCGAGGTTCCTCTAGTAACGTCAGAGGTACCACTAGTGCTAGGGGTCCGCAGCGCCCGCACTTTGGCAGCTGAAAGGGACGCATCCCTCCCCCTAAGGGGTATCGTCAGCAAACAGAGCGGTACTTGTTGCAGGAAGTTCAGGCATGTCAGCAGTATATAGACTGTAAAGAAGAGGCGCAAGGACGCTACCCTGGGGCACGCCGGCTAAAATAGTACGGGGTGAGGAATGCGTTGAACCAAGAGGCACAGAAAATTGGCGTTTCTGAAGATAGCTAGTAATCAAGCTAAGTAAGTAGAGCGGAAGACCTAGGTCATTTATATACCTATTAACTAACTTTCTATGTTTCTGTGAAATGGCTGAACCATATGAAATAAAACGCTTCTTAGATAAACGATTCTCGCAGCTTAAACATGAAGATAAATTATTAATAACTAACACGCTCATTTTCCTGAGAAAAGCCGAAGAAGATACATTTTTGATAATGTTTATCACATAGTTCAGCATTATACACAAATTATATCTATTGGCCATGTCATTATTGCATTACTGATGTTCATGACAGTATGAATTCATTGAAATAAAATACATTCAAGAAAGTCAGCTGTACCTCATGGGCAGATGAAAATGTAGTTTTATTATTAAACTTTATTTTAGAAATAACGGTGTAATCAAAATAGTTAATTATTTAGCTTTAAATAGCTTTGCTTTATTTTTATGTAACACTGAAAGAAATATATTAGCAATGCTCAAAATACACCGTTGTAATCCACAATAACAGCAAAGTCCACTTAACTATCACACACACACACACACACACACACACACACACACACTCACACAAACAAACCTAACCTCGGGTGTATCTCGGAACCACAGGCTCGCAATCAGACAGCCTACGCGCGCTTCATACCGGCGTGGCCATCGTGAATGAAAGGCCTTGCACAAGCACTTGTGACGTCACAAAGGGAGTGTGTATTCGCACGGACACACGTTCGTAGTTAGTAATAGCGTATGAGTGGAATGAAACATAGCAACATATCATGGTCCATTTTTTATTTTCTCCTATTTAACTGCAGTGGTTATATCGGCAGCCGTTCTCCTTTGGAACATATCGGTGGTGTTAACTCTATACATTGGGTTGCTTGTACTTTGTATTTTAATCATTTGATCACACACATACACACACACTCATTCATACTCTGGGGAAGTTGGGGAGTCATCTTGGTTGAAGAAAAATCCCCACCTCCAGCCGGGAATCGAACCCCGGACCCCTAGCACGGCAGGCAGGTGCTCTACCGACTGAGCTATGGGCCAGCCCGTGGTTATGTTATACTAAATTACCAAATTCTCGTTGCAAGTAAAATTTCATGTGAATGTCATCAATAGCTTTACAGGAGCTAAATGGAGTAATTGTTCGTTAAAATGTTTCTATAACGATAGTCCGGAGTTCCACACCACAAAAACACTTGTCAAAACACTGGGGGAAAATTTTGTCTATTTTTCCTTTCTAAAATGCTTAAGATTATTTTCCTGCCTAAGTATACCCAATGCTTGGGTTGGCTAACACTTTATGTCATAACCTGACAATATTAGCAACTTTAGAACTCTAAAACATACTCTTTCTGTGTATTTAAAGCAGGCACTGTTACTGTTGATACAGGGAGACATATCTTAAAATAATCCTGTTCTAGTTCTTCCAAAGTCTAACTTACAATGGTGACTTAAGGCGCATGCAGTTTATGTGTACATACGTATTCGTTTTTGTAAAATTCTGTTTACAAAGTCACTCACACTTTATAAACTGCTCCAAACCTGTTAAAACATCCATGTCAATATCATGTAAAACACTGTCATGTTAACGCTAATATCTTTCGACTCACATGAAGACAAAAGAATCAACTGATTTCAATTGACGTCTATAGCCTCATTAGCTACACTGACTCCCATAAATAATCGGACAGACTTTGCATTTCACTATGGAGTGCTCTATAATGCAGGATAGATTATGTGTATCAATCTCAAGGCATTCCTTGTGTTAAGCAAAAATCATATTCTATGAACATCAATTTTAGAGATTCAAAATGTGGCTAAACTAAGAGCTTCCCCATTGAGCCTTGTTTACAGCATAAGTTTACGACACAAAAAGAATCAGACAGTACAAATGAAATGCAATACAAACGAGTAGGTGAAGTCTGACAGTAGACAAAACAACATCGTAAAAGAAGTACGTCAACTGTGTACCAAGAAGAAGGCAAGAGCATAGTATAGGGCCCAGAGGTAAGCAGAGTACCTTTGAACAGAGACAATAATCATCACTATGAAAAGAATAAAATATACCGGGAAATAGCAGAGTAACAGTAACATAATTCACCGGTATAAGCATGAAGAGAGAACTGAATCTCGAGCAAAGCCAGGGCGACCAAAACTTCTTACCGATAAGCAGGAGTCTTATATTATGCGGAAGGTAAAACGGAATCCGCATTTAAGTGCTCCGGTAATTTGTACTGAGATTCAGGGAGAACTAGGACTGACAGCTAGCCCTGAAATGGTCAAAAGGGTCATGCAAAAACAAGATTTTAATGGTCGCGTAGCCAGGGAAAAAAAAAAGAAAAAAAAAAAACATTTCCTGCAAGAATAAAAGGAAGCGATTACAATTTGCCAAAGACTTTGTTAACAAGACAACCAATTGGTGGGACCCAGTTATTGTTTGTAACAAAAGTAAATACAACCTTGCTGGTTTCGATGGCAGGGTGGTGATACCGAAATTATGGTTTGCCAGAAGCAAAGAATCATGATAGATGTCAAAGGAATGTTGGTTCTTTGTTACGACAAGGACAAGGCCAGTTGAGTTGTAGGGAAAGTTGTTATAACAAAAGCAATGTAAGAAACAGCGTCCTTAAAGATTTCTATAGGGGCTCACTTGACTTGTATGAATAGGAAATTCTTTGGATCATTTACAATGGCGACAAAACAGCCACAAAGGGACTTTGGTTGAAAAGGAGTTTTCAGAGTGAAAGTGATACACCACGCGCAGCTGTGGTCATTCAAAGAGTCTTCTGTGTGAGGTCGATGAGAGCAGTCCGAGGCGTGAAGCCTATTAGGGCGGTCAACCTGTTCTGTGTTTGATATTTGTCGGTTCATATATACGTGAGGAACGAATCAAGTTTATCGAGCAATAAACATTCTGCCGTCGGTAACTCTAAACAGAGATTGGTAACCCTTGGTCAGCAACTTTCATTTCGATGTTTTAAAAGAAGAAGCAGTAAATAAATAAGTTGGAAACGGGCATTCCAGCGTTATTAAAATCTCCTTCTCACACATCCACGCATACCCTGAGAGAAACCTCATTGCTCGCCGACTTATTTGCTCGCCATTAAATTATTGCTTCAAATTGGCGTCCACAACGTGGAATTGTGTGCACCCATAAACATTTAGTTACAGTGGTTATGTGGAGGAAACCAAACACGGAGCTGGAAGAGCGCAATTTACAAGGAACAGTCAAACACGGCGGAGGGAGCGTAATGGTATGGGGCTGTATTTCCTCTACGGGAGTGGGAAAGCTGGTGTTCATAGACACAACCATGAAAAAGGAACTCTATCTTAGACTATTACAGCAAAATTTGAAATAAAGTGCAGAAATGATGGGTATTTTGGACAGCTTCTCATTTTATCAGGATAATGATACGAAGCATACGTCCCACATTGTGCAGCTATGGTTACTTTAAAACTGTCATGTTCTACATCCACCCCCTCAGTCCCCGGATCTTAATCCTATAGAAGCAGTATGGGATAAACTGAAGAAGGCCGTGCGGAAGACCCCATCAACTCCAAGCAGCAGAGATTGCAAGAGGAATGGAGTAAACTTTCTACAGCCTACCTGAAAAACCTGGTTCACAGTATGCCAAATAGATTGCGAGAAGTAGTGAAAAGAAGAGGGAGAGTCAAAAAGCACTAAGCCATATTTTGTATCACCCTCAAGTTGTTATGTTCGATTACTTTTGAGGGCCAAAAGAATGGCATATTTCTTCTTAATTCTTAAAAAGCACGCATTATATAATTGTTATGTGAAATAACGTTTATTTTCTTACAAGAAGGAACCGTGTAACTGTCGATTATCATTAATTTCAATAAAACAGCACATCAAATGTTGATTTTCACTTTCAAAACTTAGTACTCTGCTTTGTACCATTATTTATGGGAGTCTCTGTACGTGCGCTGCGATTGGGACGTCATAATAGAACTATGGGCAACAAGATAGGCAGGCAAAGGCACAAATGACAATTTTAAACATGGCTAATATACAGCATCATGTTAACCAGCACCTTATTTGTTTGTTTAGAATATGGATATATTAGGCAAACTGTGCTTCATTGGGCAATGACTGGACTAGAAGAATCAGCTGATTCTATTTCACCATTTAGTCTGTCCCATTAGGCACAAATAGAACACTGTCTATGAAGAGAAGTGTTAAGTGTTTCAGATCTTTATTTCATGAAGGACATGCTCATATTCCTTATATGTCATTTCTATCTCGCGTTATTGTTTCCTCAAACGTTGACAGCCCTTCAGGATAAACTCCAAAAGGCGACCTCTACTGGCCCAATGTAAAGCTAATCAATTCAAGAAGATAAGTGTGGATATACATTTGAAAATGCTTTAAATGGTGAAGCTCAAAGCCAATTAATTAAGATATACCGAGCGGCATGGCTCAGTTGGTTTCGTCTGTAGCCCGTATTCAGGAGGTCCGGGTTCGATTTCGTGGCCGACCTACCTGACACGAGTTATTTCGAGGGTTTTCACCGGTCATCAGTCGAATTCTGGGTAGGTTAATTACATCCCCCGAACTTCTTGACCCTCCATTTCATCTCCGTTATCATTTTACATCATCTGTCATCTGGTGGTCTCTTTCAGGGTAGAAGTGTCGGTGGGGTCTCGGCGGTTCATGACAAGATGATATGCTCCTGGTAAACATCCTCCAGTAAGACAGTCTCCGGTCGCCGAGCCAACCTAGTGGGCCGTTTCAGCAACACGGTAAGAGGGATACCGGTTGTGCAAGCCTGTCAGTCTCCGAGCCCAGGAGTATATTTCGCGACACGGTAGGTGGAATTCCGGAGAGTTTCAAATTGGTAAACGGTAGTGACCTTGTCCTCTGCGCTTTCGTGACTCCTTAGATTTGGAAACCCTCTGTCCCCTCTCACCTTATCCTTCCTCCCGCGGTGCCCCTCTTAGAGTGCCCTATCTTTGAATTCAAATAAAATACGTTATATAAATGATAGAGGTCTACTTCTTTATTTCGGAACTTAATGAATGCCATTACGTGTGGAAGAGAACATCAGTTAGGTGACCGCCGCGACTTCGTTGGGTTACGCTTATATGGTTGGCCGAATTTTCAATGACTGAAGAACGTAAATTAGGTCTAACTTAAGGAATAACACGCGTAATGTTATTCATAAGATCATGAACTGCTTCTGGCTTGTTGGCATAAACTAGAGATTTAACATAACCCCACAAGAAGTAATCCAATGGCGTTAAATCACATGATCTAGGGGGCCAGTTAACATCACCACCATGGGATATGATAAAACCTCTGAACTTCTTCAAAACATCGATTGTTTTGAGAGCAGTATGACATGTTGCACCATCTTGCTGGAACCAGATGTTTCTGAGATTTCATACTATTCAACTAAGGCCAAAATAGTCCCTCATAGGAGCCCGGTATCTTTTTCCATTGACAGAACTTCTCCATCTTCGTCTTGGGAAAAACAATGGACCAATAATTCAACCATACTACGATTTTGTGGGTTCATAGAATTAAAAGTCCAATTTGCAGAAATTCAAAATGTTCTTTATTTTCGTAGAGATACACTCTGTTCAATCCTTACGTAACAGAATTACGTCACATACACAATCTACCAAGGTCGATGATCACAACAACAGCGTTCTGATTACATCTGTTTACAACACTCCTGTTACAACATCTCTTTACCACAGACTGTTTACAACTCCCTCGATCACTAGCCATGGCTTCTTTTTATACACCCATTCATGAATTCCAGACTGTTATAGAATGTTCTCTAATGTGTTACCAGATAAAACACGAATGTTCTAGAATGTAACTTATCGGCGTCGGCAAGTCTTTTATCTCTGGCGCTATGTTTATCTGCTTATGCAATCTCTTTATCTCCACACTGCCTATCGGTTCCTTTGTGTAAACAAGCCGCGCGAACCCTTTTTGCGCCAGTCGTGAAAAGAGATTCGCAACAATACCAAAATCCACACCACAAATGTGTGTAGTGCTTAACGCCCGCTTTTACTACATAGGCACCGCAGGCGATGACACTGATGATATATGAGATGAAGATGGAGCACCGGTGGAATGAGATGGCGGGGAAATCGGAGATCCCGGAGAAAACCCGCCCCAGCGCCGTGTTGTCCACCACAAATCTCACTTTGCGGTCACCTGGGATCGAACCCGGGCCGCCTTGGTGAGAACCAAGCGGTCTAACCACTGAGCCACGGCGCGGTCTCCACACCACAAAGCAACCTTTTGGGGATGAAGTGCTCGTTCTTGAATCTGCATTAGATTGATTGCTCCAATAGTGGCAATTTTGTTTGTTAACAAACCTATCTATCCAAAAGTGGGTTTCGCAGCTGAAGATGACTTTTCGACAAAAATCCTGATCAGCTTCCAATTACTCCATAGCCCAGTCAGGGAATACACGGCGCAACCTATGGTCATTGGGCTTTGGTTCTTGAGTTAACATCATTTTGTAAGCGTGTAATTGCAAGTCCAGATGCAGATACGTCAAGGTGTGGTCGGCGAAAGCCCCAATTCTTGCGCTCGACGAGCAATTGATTTGTTTCCGTTCTCGCGGTCTCTCTCACTAAAGACGCCTATATTTTCGTTAGAGTGCTTACGTCGATTACGTAAAGGCGTTCTTTGATCGCTGACATAACCACTTCTTTCGAATTCATCGATCAAACGCCGAATCCTTCTCTTGCAGGGACGATTATACACACCGTAAACTTCATGCAATACACGGAAGATTCGGCAAAAAGATGATCCACTTTGGTAATAAATTTTCAGAATGTCTACGCAATACTGAACGATGCAATGTTCTATGGCTTTTTGTCAATAATAACTACAACCACATGCAAAAAATGACTGCTATAACTCAATAACAAAGGCAGCTATCACATGTTAAAGATAGGACACTCTTGTTGAAACATCATTTTCATGTGAATATGTGTATTGTGTTTGTTAGTGCATGTGTATAGTATATGTATGTGTGTGATTGTGTGATCTAATGTATTTATATAGCTATTAAATTCTGGTGCTTTCAATAACACGAACGACCTCCTTTATTGAATCGATTTCCATACTTTCTTTAACATTGTTTGCGCGTCGGGAAACCATCATCTTTATATAGTATTTAGGCACCACAAAATGGGACAAAAATTGTTTATCAGAAACCTTTAAACTGATTAATTTAATTTTAACTGCGTTGTATTTAAACTTCACCCCCAATTTCAGAATAAATAACAACTAATCCGATTTTTTTAATTTATATAAATAAGTTCAGACAAATAGAGTCAACATGAAAAATTCAATGCCATGGCCGGGATTTGAACCACGGATCTCCTGGTTTCCGTCCAGTCGCTCTTAACCTTTGAGCTACCATGGCCAACATGCCGTCATGACATTAAATTCTCCATTTGACTCATATATTACCCCGGTAGACCACTAGGGGCTCTCGCATTCGAGATACACCGTTTGTGGCGACTTACTATCGTAAGTACTTGAGTCCCAGGCTTTATCATTTAACTCTTATTATTTTAGTTAATTGATGGAAATTAACTAAAAAAGTTCAGACAACTTTTATTGGAGGTACGAAGTTCGCTGGGTCAGTTAGTGTAAAGTCTGGATACATCAGAAGAATCGTGATAAGATTTAGAAACAGTTTGATTACCAATCATTCGACAATTGTCTTCAAAAAGATTATTACTAGCCTTCTTAAATTTAACAGGCAACTAAACAAATTCCAGACTGTTCTCACAAAATCGCGAGACGTAACTGAGCAGGGAAACACCTTTAAAGTACCATGTGTTACATTCATTACTTTTTCTACCCAATTTCCAATGAACTATTATTCTAAAAGTTCTTCCTTTTATATATTTCATGCTAATAGAGATAAATCTTCAAGCAAATGACTGTATTGCATATTTCCTTGCAGGTACAAGAGTAATTAAAAATGTAATAGGCTAAAGGGATAGTTGAATCTTCTAAGACCTGGTTGCAATGCTTGGACATTTTCTTGTTTGCATGACCAGGAGAACAAAACCCGAATTATTGACAAATTCAAACCAATAACAAGGAATGCCTCGGAAAATGTATTTCATATAAGTTGGTGCTTTAAAAATATACACTTTTTAAAAATGTCTTCTCCAAACGACTTTCTGCTAGCTACATATATGAGGAAAAATGCATTTCCCAAAGCTTTCTACCATCGTTTAAATACTTATTTAAAAGAAGTCAATGTATGTCTCCCAAAAACAATTCCATATGAAACTCCAAACGAACCACCATGGCAAATAGCTCGTCCAAAAATTGATACAACTTTCATGGCAAATAAAATCATGGAAACTAGTGTGTGCATTTATAAAGCTCTGTTCAATAAAACATTAGATAAATTCAGTCTTCGGCAAGCTTTACACTGATGGGTCCCGTTCGTCAAGTGGTACCGCATTTTCAGTTGTATACAATGACAATGTACTCAAATATAAACTAGATGATATAAGCTCGGTCTTCTTTTGTAAAGCTTTTGCAATTAGGAAGGCCTTAGAAATAATTAAAAATTCCAGTGAATTAACATTTCTGATTTGTACAGATTCACGAAGTGTAATTGAAAGTAACCTAAGTCATGCAAACAAAGAACCAATAATTGAAGAAATCAAACAGCTTTGTAATATAATTCATGACAACAAACAAGTTATCTTTTTGTGGATACCATCCCTCACTGGCATTATTGGCAATGAACAAGCCGACAAAGTAGCCGAGGAAGCTACAACACTCACCATCTTAAAACACATCTCAGCAACTTAAACAAGAAGTTGTAGAATACTGAATGGTTAAGAAACTGCCCCAATAAGCTTTTAAAAATCAGAAACTCAACTTTCAACGACAATCAAATCTACCTGAAGAACAGAAAGTACCAGATAATCTATACCCGGTTACGAATTGGTCATTCGAAATTGTCACATGAGCACCTTCTAAATAAAAGTCAAGTCACTTTGTGTAACTGTTATACTGTGATATTTAGCACAAAAAGTCCAACTTATATTTGAATGCAAATATTTAGATTCTCACAGACAAAACTGGAAAGTTTCTTCACAACAAAAGGTAGCACTGAACAATTCCACGTCTGTTTTCAACACTATTCAATTTATACATAGCATTAAACTACCAATGTCATTGTGATATTTCCAATGCCAAGATACCCTACTATACCATTGATTTATACATTGTTTAGCATACTGGATTGTAATTATTCTATTACTGTTATTGTTCATATGCTGTTCTCAATATGTTTGTATTGAAACACAATGCAAATTTTGTTTTTATATCTACATGGTCGCCCATGACCTACTTGTTCATGCGACCTAAAATAAATAAGATTTTGTCTATCTCTTGCAACCCTTATCTATTGTGCAAAATGCGCGCAGGATGGATGATTAATTATTCTCACCTTTGGTGTGTGTGTGTGTGTGTGTGTGTGTGTGTGTGTGTGTGTGTGTGTGTGTGTGTGTGTGGTGTTTAACGCCCGCTTTTACTACATACGGCACCGCAGGCGATGACACGATATATGAGATGAAGATGGAGCACCGGTGGAGTAAGATGGCGGGGGAAACCGGCCCAGCGCCGTGTTGTCAACCACAATTCTCACATTGCGGTCGCCTGGGATCGAACCCGGGCCGCCTTGGTGAGAGCCAAGCGGTCTAACCACTGAACCACAGCGCGGCCCTCACCTTTGGTGACGATTTGGAAGAATTCTTGTAGATGCCTCGGCGCTCTGGAGCAATGAGTCTTATCTCTGGCCGTAGTATCGGAGTGAAATTTATTTTATGCTGTTATGGTTGGAAATAACAATTCCTCTCCTGTAAATATCTTGGAATTTATTCCGCAAAACCATTAATACAATCTATTACAATGTTAAATTTCATAGATTCTATCCCTTCATAAGATGATTATTGTTGCATCTTTTCACTTTGAGTTTCTGCAGACATGCAGGACGACACTACAGAAAACACGTATTACTCCGACGGTGATTTTGTGCAGAAAGACGTGAAACTATTTGAATATTCCGGATTCTCTGCGCACGATGTTTCTAGAATATCTAAATTACTTCAATCCTATTGGTCCACGTCACAACATTACGTAATTATATTACTGTAATAACCGATAGGAACACTATAACGTAAGTTGTATCATTCTGTGGCCTACCCTATTTCACATTTACAATTTTATACAAATAACCTTTTCTAGAACAATCCAGAACAAATTCTTAAATATTTGAAAAATATGAAATAACCGTCACACTCTTAAGGTTTAGCAGTTATGTAAATGTAACTCAGAAGGAATGAGGACTTCAGAAGTTGTACCCACAAAATTCAATAGGTAAAAATATCTTACACCCGTGGTAATTTAATACAAATCAGAGAAAATCATTTTTTTTAAATGATCCATGTAAGGTTAGGTATGTTTGGTGTAATGTTTCGTGTTTAGGTTAGACTGTTTACAGATGCTCACACACTCAGGGCTTTTCCTAAAATGCGTATTAGCGGGTAATCTGGTGTAATCTGGGTATTGGATGGAATGCAATATGAGGTAGTAGAGTGTTTCTGAGAAGCATCTCCCTGACCTGAATTGTGCGAGGCCTTGTCTATAGCACTGACCCCGATTCTGATTGACGCTTTGTCGGCTCAGGCGCTCGCTCGCTCGCATTGAGGTTTCCCCAGGCAAGTCATCTCGCTGCAAGATAACTTCAAATGGGCCAAGACCATTCCATCTCTTTCATATGGTCAATTAAACACATATAGGTACTTGTCATGGGTTCGCTTCTCGTGACCGACGTTCCTAACTCCGCTCGCTAGGCGAGTGCTGGGACAATTATATTCTCCGAACCTCCTATCACTTTATCTTTCATCCTGGTTGGTTATCTTAAGGTTATAACGGCCGCCGGGCGTTTCGGCGTTGTATGGCAGGGAACTACTCTCTGTAAATCCTTGTCCTCCGGATTTGTAAATAGCAAGGCAGAGCCGGTTGCATACGTTTCAATTTGTAGCTCTTAAAGGCCCTTCCTTCTGTCATATCTCCTCCTCCTTAGGATCCTCTCAGCTCACACATCCCTCCCGGAGCGCACCCCGTCAGGGACATAGCCACAAAATAACCACAATCCGAGATTCTTAACTCCCTTTCTGAGCATTGCCATACAGTCTTAAGGAGCATAAAAACCTCCAACCAGCCAATGTTAACTCTTCTACATCCATCATCATTCCCATTATCGCAAAAATTATTTAATATATTTGTTTAGTTTGTAGCGATTTTGGTTAAAATATTTTCATAACAAATGAAATGTACTATAAAATAAGTGCGATCCATATAAACTTCAACCATTTCAATTGGCCATAACTTTTGAACCAATAATAGGACACACGTACAACTTTGGGAAATATAATAAACAATTGGAAGATTACATTACACTATTTACATCTCAGAGAAAATGTTGGAAGTGTCGTCCACCAGCCCCTTATTGTACGTCCAGACATTCTTTCCATAACATGGTTTACAAATGAGGTATGGTTTCATCTGTCAGGCTACATAAACACACAAAACACCAGATATTCGGCTGCTGTAAACCCCGAAGTGATCCACGAAACCCACAGCATGATGATAAGGTTGGAATATAGTTCGCGGTGTCAGCTTCCAGGATTGTTGGTCCCATTTTCTTTGATATGGCTGTAGACACTGAAGTTTATATGGGTATTTTCAAGATATTTGTGGAGCATCTGGATTATATCGGATTGAGAGAAGGTTATTTCCAGCAAGATACATCTAATGACACAATGGAACTTGTAACCAGTATCTTTGATAATCGAATAATCTCCAAAGGACTGTGGCTCCCCAGATCCCCTGACCTAATCTCACCGGATTTTTTCTTGTGGGAGTATCTAAAAATTAGAGTGTAGAAGAATAGGCCACGGACAATTGATGTTCCCAAGGAATCCATTCAAAACGAAATAAGTAACATTGGCGAGGATACACTCCGTAAAACTTCAGAGAATATGGTGAGACGAGTACAAACATTTATAGATGCTTGCCACAATTCATGTTGTAAACGACCCAACAAAGAAGCATAATAGGCTCCAGTTACGGTTCTGCCTTTTTCCAAGTAGTCTATGAGGCTTATTCCTTAAGAATCCCAAAAAACAGTGGCCATCACTTCACTAAATGAAAAAAAAAAAAAGGTCCTTGCCTTCGGTGCACTTTCACAAGCCTTTGTTCATTGTTTTGACTGCCGTTTTTACTGTGATGTGTAATGATGGATCAAAATTTCATCCACAAACACAAATTGGCGTAAAAAGTGTTGCGGATTGCGATTAAACATCACAAGACACTCGGCAGAAATGTTCTTCTAGATGAGCTTTTGGTCGAATGTGAGCAATCGCGGCACCCATCTTACACACAGCTTTTTCATTGCCGATTTTCATGCAGAATATTGTGTACTCGCTCAGTTGAGACGCCTACAGCCTCAGCATCTCACGAAATTTTATTCCGCTGTCTTGCATAACCAGTTCGTAGATTTTTTCAACGGTGTCCTGTGTGGTGGCCTCAATTGGGCGACCAGAGCACGATTCATCTTCGGTACTTCTAAGACCACATTTAAATTCATTGATCGAAAAGTAAATGGCCTTCAGTGTTGGTGCAGAGTCCGAATGAACTTGGTTGTCAACAATGAACTGTATACTGTAGCACATTCAAATTTTCTGTACACTCTTTTGAATAATCAAGCTTACGACCCACAAAGTTGCAACAAAAACTTCTCACCCCTTCATGTAAATTTACCAGACTTATCAAGAGACTCTCGTATTGAATTCTCTGATGCAATGTTTATAATTAAACGCTCTCAGAAAAAAAGCATTAGAATTTAATAGATTATCATATTTGTCAAGCTTGAAAAGGCATTCAGTAGATTACAACTACATCATGTTTTACAAATTTTAGATGATAATAATGTGTCAAATGGAATTATTATATTAATAGAAACTATATATTTTAATAATTTTAGTCAAATAGAAATTCAATGTGAACTAACAGAGCAAATTCCAATAAAAAGAGGCGTAAGACAGGGCAATTCTAAGTCCATTCCTAATCAGTATTGTTATAGATGCAATAATTAAAAAATGAGACATGAATTGGGATACAGTATTGGAGATAAAAGTTTTAGTATGTTATGCTATGCAGATGCTGTCGTGCTTGTGGCAGAAACGGAGGATAATCTGATAAGGGAAAACTCCGGAAAAACCTTATTTAGGAAACTCTCCCTGATCGAGATTAGAACTCGGGACCACTTGAATGTGAGGCAGAGATACTACCAACTATGCTAGACACGGGCACGTTGTTTGCTGAGTGAACTATTTTAAGAGATATTTCTTGTTATTTATCTGAATTTTCTAATACTTATGCTTTTCTCAAATGGGAAGCTGTTTATTTTCCACCTCTTACCCATGCAAAGAAAACGGAATTTCAAAGATATCACAGATGTTTAAAATATTTGACTATCACTGAAAATCCACTCTATTCCCTTATCCTTATATGTAGTGGAGAACGTAAAAATAGCTATGGGTAATACGGACAAGTCAAATAAATATTGCTCAATAAATTGCCAGTCTAAAAAGTGAGTTTATTCTCTCGAAAATAAAGACTCTTTAACATAAATGGAAAACATTCTAAGACTTTTTCGGCTGTTTACGTTGTTCTTGTCTTTATCATGAACTACAACGCCAGTTCAAGCCTGGGAAATGCCTCGCGACGCTCGCTGCAGAACAAAATTCAGTCACGCTATTATCGTCCTTTTAACTGGACTTACCCCGTCGTGTTCTGCAACTGTTCTAACGCGAAAGGACATCTACTTACCTAATGGGCCATTTGGTAGATAATAATTAGAATCCTTTAGTATAAAAAATGTGAAAGATCTCAAGACAAATTCCTGACATATTCTAATGAAACGTTGAAAATGACGGTAATGTGCAAAATTCAAAAAATGCTAGCACATACCTACAAAAAGTAGGAAATTACTGAAAAGAAACTCAAAAACACAGAAAAAAGCACACTCCAACTAATTTTTGTGAAAACATTGCAAATTATCGTAAAAAATAGAGAAATGCATTCTGGATGTTTGTCTTTGGAGAGAATGAATTAGATTAGGTGTAAGCTTAGCATCGAATGGTTTAGTTTAGGTTAAGTTAGGTTATGTGTGGTTGTGGCTAGGCTATGTTAGTTTAGGTTATCAAAACTTTCAGAAGCCATATTCCACAAGTTACCACCAGGATACACAAACGTTTACAAACTGTTCAGGAAACTGCTTTAAAAATACACAAAATACTCAGCCGTGTAAAGAAAACAACTATTCCTACAGCTTTTCTTTTTCAGTGGTTCTTGAACCTCAACATTAATATCCAATGAAATCTCGATGTCGAATTTTTGTGTAGGGTGAAGAGGACAAAGTAAAAGGATAATTATAACCAAACATCGGATTCCGTACACCTTAGCAATCAATGTACGCGCACAGGTACTATACAAGGTCACGCGTGACATCAACAAACGTTCGTGTCAACAAGTATACCCTAGCGTTGGGTGTGCACACCCCGGCACGGATACAAAATGTAAGCTACGTTACAATATGCCATCCTCCTCATTGCTTTCGATGCGGGAATTACAGTGAACAACCATGTTCATTCGTAAATTGTCGAATGTGAATTTTCTGTGCCTCACACAAACAATATAAAAATATTGGGAGAAAGTTTGTTCAATGCCACATGAATTTAATGGTGTTTGTCCGAGACTTAGTTTATTTCTTATAGATATTACGCAGCACTGAAAATCCAGTATTTGTGTTGAATACTGGACAATTCATTTTTTGTTCGTTTGGTAGGTGGTGCACTCTGTATATTGTTAATTTTTGCAGACCTCTACTGCTTTTAGACAGCTGGAAATTACATTCTTCAAGCTGCTTAATGGTTGTTGATAATACCCAAAACTTTTGATTTATAAAATAGAAATAATAATTGTTGTGAAAGTAATCTTTGGAAGACAGATCTACCTGCGTGGCGAGCAGTATTTGTAATGAAACTAAAGCTACGCTTTGTAAACCGGACTATCCCTGCGTGTTGTCCCCGGGACTGACGTCAGCAGTTATATACTGCGAGACTCGTAAACTTCATATCCCTTTAAAAGTGTACGGGCTCCGATGTCTGATTATAACTTTATTCACATAATGACTAAAAAAATCGGAATAAAGTAAAAATCTGAATCTGAATTGTACTTATTGCCTTCGTGATTTGGAGAGGTGCCCCCTACTGAACTTTAGCTATAGTATACCACAGCAAAGAAAGTCTCCGGGGAATTAGACGGAGGGGGTGGTTGGAGAAGGTTCCTACACCCTCCATCGGCATGTTTATGACACCCCATGTCAGTTCAGTTACAGACCATTCAAAAGCATTCTGACGGCTTCTACTTTTGTGAATGAATCTTCTCGGTTTTGACGTACAGAGTGAATAGGACGCATGTTTCTTTTAGCGGTTCTGCTCCTTGTGTAGCATGCGTTCTCTGTCACACACACATTCGCTGTCCTTGTCCCACTGTGTAAGGGTGGCACATTCCTCTCAGGGATTTACTTTGCGTTGGCGGACAGTAAGACCATTTACCGTCCTTAAAAAAATCTGTATGACTTAGACTGAGAGTGTAGATGTGTATGAGAATTTAATGTTCCTAAAAAAAAACCAACGTAAACGAATCAAGTGCATGGCATACTACACCAGTGTCACTGCGATAAGCAATTGCTGCAAAAGTCAACGATCTGAGCACATCTATATGCAAATAAATGAGGAAAATCTGTGATGCGTTTATGCACAAGACCTTTTCTATTCATTCTTGCTTAAACTATTGTTGAAAGTGCTCATTATTTTATGCATTTCATGTTAATCAAGATGAACGTCTGTAGAAATGGTTTTATTATCTACTTAAAGATAATTCCAATAGAACAATATACTAGCTTTTAAGCGATAGTCAAATCTTTTAAGAATTTCTTCAAATGTGAGGACTTAGAAATTTCATTCTCTTTCATGATGGGTTCAAATGACCTACCTGTCAACGGGACTCTATACCTTCCACACTCACTCACTCACTCACTCACTCACTCACTCACTCACTCACTCACTCACTCACTCACTCACTCACTCACTCACTCACTCACTCACTCACTCACTCACTCACTCACTCAATCACTCACTCAATCACTCACTCACTCACTCACTCACTCACTCACTCACTCACTCAATCAATCACTCAATCACTCGTTTTTGCATGGCTATGGCATAACAAGAGAACAATGCCACCATATTTGAGAAGAGTGTAAGTATTGGAAAATTCAAACCGAGCGGGATGGCTCAGGGGTTTCATCTGTGGACCACATTCAGGAGGTCCGAGTTCGATTCCCGTAGCCCACCTACCTGACTCATGGGTATTTGAGAACTTTTCCCGGGTCGCTAGGCGAATGCTGGGTAGGTTAATTACATCACCCGAATTTCCTGTCCCACCATTTCATCTTCATTATCATTTCATATCATCTCTCATCTGGTGGTCTCATTCAGGGTAGAAGTGTCGGCGGGTGTCTCGGCGGTGCATGGCAGGAGGATATGTTTTGAGTAAACACTTCATCCTTCGACAGGATGGTCTCCGTTCTCCGGGCCAGTCTAGTGAGACCACGGAGGGAAGCCTACCGTGGAGTTTCAAACTGTTAAACTGTGGGCACCCTGTCCTCTGTACTGTCATGACTTCTTGCGACAGTTATGTGCAGAGGTTCTACTCCCATTAGTCCTGGACCCGTAGGACCAAGGACCCGGACCTCCTTCTACCTGGGAGCGATGGATACTCCGGGACTCTTTCCATAGGGCAATACCTGATTTCTTAAAAAGCCGCCCCCCCCCCTCGCTGAGCACAACGTCAAGACGGGATGGAAGTGATACGCCACTTACGCGCGTCAACCCCGCAGGGAAGACTACCGAAAACCTCAGTGGGGACGCCTGGTGATCTAGCACACTATCTACTAGCTCTGCAGGCTAGTACCCGGGACTTATGAGGCAACCCTCTACCCTCTCCGGGCGGCCGTAGCCTGGCCGGAGGTACCCAATTCCCCGTGGGTGTCGGGAACACACTGCCCCCTCGAGTCCAACCCACTCCTGCGACAGCCACCATCTGTCTCTCGCTTCATCCTTCATTCCGGGGATGCCCCACTTGGGACATACGTACAATAGATCAAGACTGGTCGCAGTGCCGCATCCCTTTCGTACGATTCTATGCTATCCTATTGGTAAATTAAAAAAAAAAAAAAACGTGGAATAGTTAAAAATATTTGTCTGAAAAGAGGTTTAGTTAACAAAACTTTTAACGCCATGCACATTTTGAGGGGTTGTAAAATGTTATCTATCTCTTACCGTTTACCTAATATGCAAAAGTCATTCATAATAGTTCAGAGGGCACTCCCAGAAAATGCAACATACATTTTATTTATCATGAAAATACCTATAAAATATGATATTTTTATAGAAATGTTTAGATCTGTTCTTGAGGAACTCAAGCTTTTAGTTTTTAGTTATGCCACTGAGACACTCAGACATTTTTTCTTCTAAAAATGCTTCTTTTTTTATTCGGGGAGTCTCAAAAGATATATTTTTCTATGCAATATGGGTATCTAATTTATGTATACTTAGGAGGTGGAAAAAGTAAAACCAAAAAGTTTGGGAAGAAGCATGGCCGGAAATAATGTAGCGAAAGAAGCAGAAATCCTTGTAGGCTTCTCACGTAATAGACCTAGTTCTGCAAAAGGTAAGGCAGGCAGCAAGCCCACACATGCATTGTTAATGTTAACTGAATGGTCCAGCACTTAGCTCTATCTTTAGCGCAGTTGGCAGCCATGAGACGAGTCTATCGCAGAGGAGCGGGTTACTGGAGAGTGCCTACTTTACCAGGTATGTAACATCTCACTCCCTCCATTTCTTGCTTACCTATATCCATTTTACTCTCTTTACTAAGTAGGGCAAATATATTCACATATCCTCAAATTCAGAATTTGAATTCAGCATCTTCTAAGGATGCTACATAAAGATTTTCAAGAAAATCTCTCCCCCCCCCCAAAAAAAAATCCCCTTTGCGTTGAACAATTTACGAAAATTGCGATTTTCCCAAAAACTCCTATAACGATGTTTATTAAAATACCACATGTTTTGGATATTATGATAAGAAATAAACGTATGTCTTGAATTTTCTGGAAATATCCTCAGAATTTCTCTTCTTTTTGTTGACTTGCATAATCAGTAAACAGTAAAAGATAGATAAAATATTATATCAAAGGTAGATCTTGTTCAAACACACAATTTATGTCGAATACATTTATTGTGGAGTGAACTATTCGGAGATATTTCTTGTTACTTGTCTGAATTCTCCAATTCTTTTCTAAAATAATAAGTTGTTACTCACTTTTATATAACTTGGCCCTGAAAAAGGAATCACATAGTGACTAGCTCTTTATTTTCCTGTCACTTAAAGTCCACTATGTTCCCATATATCCTTGCAGCTACACAAAAATTAGCAATAACTTAATTTATGCAAATGTTTATTTAAATTAACATGAAAAGGACAGAATAAGCGTTTGTAAGAATTGCTAGAACAATAGAAAAACTTATGAGAGAGCAACACATCAGATTTTTTTTTCTCGTGGCTCTTCCTCTCCTGTCCTTCCTTCTCTCCTTCTCCACTTCTCCAGCTTTTCTAAACATTTCCTCATATTTTAAAGGTTATGATTTTCTTGTTTATATTGTCTCATTTCTTTTCCTATATGTCTTCCCTCAATTCTCTCACGGTACTGGACAATGTTCTAAACTCTCCTTTGCTCCATATAGCACATATTTCTCTACTTATCTAATTGCTTTCGTTAATATTATGCGTGTTCTTGTCCACTCAAATCCTCATCTCTGTTGTTCGTTATAGATAGAGCCTGGATTTCTAAGCAAAATGCTTATAAATGCTCTTTTGCTGAAACAAGGGTTCCGCTTACTTATTTTGTGCCTTTTAATTAAAATAGCTTATTTTATCCAACTCATGTGAATTTAAAAGTAAATTTTCATTCCTAGCTATCATTTTATCATTCAGACGGTTTACAGTCGCTGTCGCTGAAACATAAAGACGTGGCGTATCATCTTGTCTCTAGCGTAAAGAAAGTGTAAAGTCGCCGATTAGAGTACAAAAATTTCATGAAGACCTTCCAAATTTATATTTACCTCGAAGAGGAATTCACTCAAGAAGAACTGTGGTGCCTTTCATACGTTCCAGCAACGTCATACGACGTCCAGAGAGCCTTTTCACTGTATAAAAGTTATTCACTGACAAACGCAGAATTCACACAAGAAAATTTCAAGATAATCTTCCTTGTGTACTGTAACAATCTTACGTAAAGTAAAAATTCTACAAAATAATATATTTATGATCAAATTTTTATTTGCTTATTTTTGGTGCATATGGTGTCTATATGCTTGCTTATTTCACCATTTGATTATGCTTACAAATCCGGGCTCCAGTTATAGTCATATATTTCTTTGCCTCATTCCCTTTTCATTGTTTTAACTCTTTTAATTTACGTCCTCCAATGTTAAGTCATATCGGACGACGAATGGAATGTGTGAAATGATGCTCAAATGAGCCCGGGGTCCTTGGAGCTTAGAGTTACCCAACATTCATCTTGAAGGATAAGAGAAAACCCCGGCAAAAACCTTATCTAGGTAGCTCACCCTGAACGAGATTCGAACTCGGGACCTTTTGAGCGTGAGGCAGACATTCTACCACCACGCAGCCAAGGCGAGCCCTTTTTCATTAAGCTGAATATTTCCATTTTTTTAAAGTTGATTCCTACACCTTTTTTCTTCCTATACCTCTATTCTTCCTTACTTTTTCAAAATTCTCTCTCATTTCTCCTCCATAGTCTCTATACATCCCCCATTCCTGTTCAGTTTTTTGGATTATACACAGCCTTATTATATCCTCGTTTACTATTTTCATTATGGGGCGGCGAGGTAGCGCAGTGGTTTCGTTCGCGACTATCGTGCTGAGGGTTCGAGCCCGAATCCCTGCACTGGGGTTATCGATTTTAAGTTATCCGCGCCTTCACCTCTATCTAGCTCATGTGAAGTGTCCCCTATGCCCAACGTGGTTCGGAATCCACGGTATAAACTGTAGGTCCTCTCACCTCACCGTCATCTTCGCTATCACCGTATTGCAGGTAACGGTCGCCGCCCTCTGGGTGCCTCCACCTGAAAAATGGGTCCGATCATCACGTAGTTACCCCGAAGGCCGTAGTTGTCATATGGGGAATGTTGGCATACATACACCGTTTTCATTATCTATATCAATATTCTATAACCCTTTCTGTTTGGTCTTTCCTTTTCTATCATTACCACTCCTTTCATCCCAGGCGACCTCAAAGTGAGATTTGTGGTGGACAACACGGCGTTGGGGCGGGTTTTCTCCGGGGCCTCCGGTTTCCCCCGCCATCTCATTCCACCGGTGCTCCATCTTCATCTCATGTATCATCAGTGTCACCGCCTGCGGTGCCATTTGTAGTAAAAGCGGGCGTTAAACACTACACATTTCATTTTACACCACTCCTTTCGGTGCTGATTTTGCTAGCCCTAGTACTTCCTTAAAACATAATCTAAACCCTCTTACTTGTATCTGTTACCGCCATCCAATTTCTATTGCACATTTCATCCTCGATTCCAATAGTGCTTCGTAAATCTCCGTGTTTTTCAGTTAATTCGAAAATTACTATAGGAAGAAACACTTCACATCAGATTAAAGCAGATAAGCTTAAATTATATTTTTTATAAATCTGATGTATGTACTCATATAATTTTCTATACTCTTGTACCAATTATTCTTATATACTCTGTGTGTATATAAATTAACATTATCTTATTATTATTTTGGAGTACAAAGGAATATGAAAAGTCATTACACTTTAAGTGAAAGGTAAAACCTTCTAAGCTGGTTGCTATATGCTGCCTTTGAAATTCTGTTCTCTTTGCATGACCAACAAATAAATTAATAAGACTTCCAATTTTGGAAAAGCAGACAAATTATAACGGATATCTCCGGAACGGTTCACTGCAAACTTGCCCACAAAAAATGGTTTTGACATAATCTGTGTTTTAACGAGCTCTGCACTTTTATGCAGTAAGATATTCTCTATTTCTTGCAGTTTAAAGGTTATAAAAACTCATTCAGAATAAAGAGGACTTCTGATAAAATTCCCTGAACATTAAGATATACATTTCATTTGTATTTGTAAAATATCTTAAACATATGGTAGATATGTTAATCAAAGTTGTTAGAGTCATCTTGAGAAAACCAACTTTTTTAAAAATGTTCCATGTAAGATATAGTAGGGTGGTGGCCTTCTCTTGAAAATCATTGTATTGTATTTTTGGTACATGCTGAACTTGCGCAGCAAGTTTTGTATTTAACGACTTTTCATTTTTAGTTATGTTGCTACGTTTTCTGGGAATGCCGGTTTATATAAAACGAAATTTTCTGTAGCATAAACCAATTTCCAGATATTGTTTCTTACTAGTTTGACTTTTCAAATACTTATACGTTCCTCAAATAGGTAGTAATGGAATGCCGAAGTCATCAACTCATCACACAGCGGACCACTTATTAAACATTTGACTATCGCTTAAGACAGCTGTATTTCTATGGAAATTCATTGTTCTTTCACACTAGACGTGCGTAGGACTAAATATGGAAAGGCCTGGTAGAGTTAGATTGAAAAATTCAATGCCATAGCCGTGATTTGAAACAAGGATCTTCCGGTCTCCGTCCGGTTGCTCTTAACTATTGAACTACCATGGTCAACGTGTTGGCATGACATTAAATTCTCCAACTGACTCGTGTTACAGCACTATAAGTCGTCATTAAGGTAGTTCTCATGTGTTTATGAGATCTCCTAGTGGTTTACCGGGAAAGACACGAGTCAGATGGAGAATTTAATGTCATGCTGACACGTTGGCCATGGTAGCTCAACGGTTAAGAGCAGCCGGACGGAGACCGTAAGAACCGTGGTTCAAATCCCAGCTAAGGCACATTTTTTAGTCTGACTCAACCTTTCCTTGTTCCAATGTTTTCCTTAAATCTGCACGGAAATACGTAATAAAAGACAATTTCTGCAAATATTTAACTCGAGAATATGAAGTAGACAGAAAAAGAAACGTCCTTAGGAATAGTTGGCAGACGAGTGGAAAAAGTTACGTGAGTGCATCACGTCAGATTTTTATGTTACCTTGAAGTATTATGGCGTCATTGCAATATTATTTTTCTTTGTTAATGTTGGAAAGCATAAAGTCCTAAAAAAAGTAGGACATGAAGCACGAATTCCATTTTCGTGCTTCTTTTTAATTTAGAATCAAATGACGAACAAAGGCGAATTGCGCGCCAAGATTAGTTTGTGAAATCAGGACAGTTTATATTACAATGTAAATCATACACACATGAGAGGTCGCTGTAAAACACTAACAAAAGAATCCTGGTATTTACGTCTCGAGCTGCAGAAAACGAGGGCCTGTCCCACTGTGATAGACGCAACGAGCGGATGTAGCCATCAACTTCCGCAAAGATTATAAACGGGGAATATACAGTGACGTACGTACCTGCGGAAGACATCTTGTAAAAGCTCAGGAAGAAGCGATGCCTAAATTATCACTGCTCTGATAATGTGCCACATTTAGTTACTTAAGGGGACTCACCAGTGAACTTTGGGTCTAAAATTTAAAAAGTAGTTAATTGAAGTCAAGTCTCATATTTAAACAATCAGCGGATAATAGATTTAGTAAAATACAGTCGAAATAGTTAGTTAGTTACTAACACTCCCCACATGGCAACCTTGGCCTTCGGGGTAACCTCACCCCACCAAGTGATGACCGGACCCATTTCTCAGGTGGAGGCACCCAGAGGGCGGTGTCCATTACCTCCGATGATAGGGTGATAGTGAAGATGGCGGTGAGGTGAGAGGACCTACAGTTTTTACCGTGGACTCCGAACCACGTTGGGCATAGGGGATACTTCACGTGTGCTAGACAGAGGTGAAGGCGTGGATAGGGCCGACTTAAAATCGCCAACCCCAGAGCCGGGAATCGAACTCGGGACCCTTAGAACGGGAGCCGCGAACGAAACCACCGCGCTACCCCGGCGTCCCATACAGTCGAAATATAAAATAATAAATTACGGAGTTCCACAAGGAAATGTTTTAGGACCGTTATTATTTATCTTGTATGTGAGTGATATACGTCAAACAAGAAAACCAAAATAATCTCTTACGCCAATGATACGTTACTATGTCGGGGAGGGGGGAGAAAAATACTATTTTAAAAATAAATATGCAACATGCCGTAAAAAAAAATCTGCTTGATTTTTTTAACTCGAATAACCTTAAATGTAGCACTAATAAAACTAAAATAATGCGAGTTCTTCTTAGGAAATAAATCCTTACAAGAAATTTTTCATCTTCATGTTGAAATCAGCAGTATTGATATGATTGTACATTTCTGGGAATACATGTGGATAACCGAGTATGGAGATAAACATATAGGCAATTTGTGTAGTACTGTTGGTGAATCAGTTTAACTATTAAGATATTTAAGCCATTATTAGGAGAATAATATTGGGTGTACCGATTCTGAAATGTTTCTTGTTATTTGTCTGAATTTTCCAATAGTTGTAATTTTTTCAAACAGCCACTCATTTGTTTCGCTTTTTTTATTTGTTACTCGTGACTACAAAGAAAATATAATTTCGACGTCGCGTAAACATCGGTCTAGATGACTCGCTGGTTAAACACTGGTTTACAAGGTCGCGTGTTCAACTCCGGCCAACATCGATGGTTTTTAAGTATGCTTAAAAGCTACAATCCTATATAAGTAAATTTACCGGTAGGTGAAAATACTCTTGCGGGGCGAAATTTCGGTACACTGGCGGTGCTAATAAGATCCTGACAATTGACATAGCTGTTAATAAAAACTTTGTTTAGAAATATATCATTAAAGTGCATTGGAATCTTCATATTCTCTTGTTTATGCAAGGAAATTAGCAACAAGGTAATGTTTGTCTAGATTCAGATGAATTGTAAGAATAGCTTGTACAAGAGTAGAGAAAGTCATATAAGTGCAACACATAAGATATTTTTGTTGCATATTACAAGCAGGTACTACTTGATGCAATTTTAATCCAATTTAGCTTAGTTTACGTGTGCTTCCAGGAAACACAGTAAAATATGCAAACTTCTCTTTTTCATGCCATTCTTGGTTTTATAGCAAAGGTAGTTACTAAATAAGGAAATAATTATTTCTTGCATATAGAAAAAGAAATCCACAAACTATACACAAGATGACAAAACCAAAGATGTACAGTTATTCTGTGAACTAAATCTCTAAACGGTCATTCATATGGGGCAATTTTTAATCTATAAAATATTTCAAAAGTAAAACATAAAAAATTAATTTCTCAGAAAGTATTTGTTCTGGGCAGACGAAGTGGTAAATGACATAAGATTTCTATTACGCAATAAAGCTTCAAATTGGTTTGCATACAAATTATGCAAGTTAATTATTTCACAGATAGATTCCCTTAAAGAAAATGTTGAAAAAAAGTTTTTTAATGTAACGGGTAGTTTGGCAGGGGGTAGCATTTTCTTGAAAATATGGATCGTACCCTTTGAAGAAACTGAGCTTGAACACACACACACGCACGCACACACACACACTCACTCACTCACTCACCTCTCTCTCTCTACTCATACACAAATACAGAGAGAGATATACCTTTTTCCAAACATTGTTTTTGCTTTGTATTCAACGACCCCGAAACGTATACTACATGGCAAAGCGAGAAAGCGTATCGAGAAAAATTCGAAACAGAGATGTTTACCTCAGCTTATCGCACATACACGGCGAGTCTTAATATTAAAATTTTTGTACGTGTGTTACAATTATTTTCGTTAACTAAATAAAGTAAAGATAGACTATTAAATTTATTATTATATTCTATAGTATTATTTAACTACATGGATTCCATTATACGGTAAAAAAAATGGAATCCATGTAGTTAAATAATAATGCGACTTTGTGAGTTCGTAGAATTAAAATTCCAAGTTGCAGAAATTCAAAATGTTCTTTATTTCCGTAGAAGTACACTTGCAGTAGCAGAATACGTCACATACACAATTACAATCTACCAAGGTCGTTGACCACAAAGAAAGAGTTCACTTCCAAATCACCAGTTTCAATTACGGCTCTCCTTACGACTCTGTTTACAACTGTTTACGACTACTCGATGAACTAGCACGGCTTCTTTTTATACACGACCACCCAGGATTCTAGACTGTTCTGTAAAAAAACAAGAAACGAATGTTCTATCACTAAACGAAACAGGAATGTTCCAGACGTCTCAAGTTATGTGATGGCAAGCCTTTTATCTCCGCGTTATCTTTATCTGCAGCTCTTTATCTCTGCCTTGCACTATCTGTGCACGTCGCCGCGCTATCGTAAATAATGGGTCCGCGACAATACTATAGTAAAATAATGCTTTGCAAAAAAGAATAGAATCCAAAAGTTGGGCAACATGTCCTTCTGGATAGAAATCTGTCATACATCGGCAGGTGCGAGAAAACATATCATATAGACACACGCAGCTTCCAATCTCTCTATTTGTGATTCGTAACTTACTGTACATCAACTTACTAATATTTCACTCTTCTAATCGACCAGATAACACCGCATAAGAGGACGATCACAGCGCTGGTCACCTAAAGGTCGATACGCCTCAACACTCTGTCGTGTAATACATATTTCCACTGAAATCTTAATATCAAATTTTTGGATGACGAAACATTTTTGGATATTGTTTGACTGAATCTTGTAGAATGTATTAAATATATACTATATTATTTATTTTAAATGTACTTTATGCATCGTAGCAGTAATTGTGAAACTGGTGTCATAAAAACAATGACGTAATTACTTAACAAGCAACTGTTAACTATTAATGTTTCTTTTCTTCATCAACAAAACTATTCATATATTTTGGTAAACATCTTTTAAGCTTTTTTTATGCTCGATCATGCCAAACCTTTTTATTTGTACGACTGTTAGCAGTACTTTTATTGGTCTCATTAAAGTACACCTGTTCATTAAAGTATCGTTATTCGAATTCGACCAACCAGAAATGGTAACATTGTAAAAGCGCAAGTATCGATTATTCTCGTTTCGATCGACAACGGTACTAGCGTCAGTTTAGAACAAATTTCAAAATGTCTTACACTAGTAACAGTAACACTGAACTTACACTCCAAAATAAAATTGAAATTCCAAACACAATACTAAAATCAGTAGAAAAAGCAAGCACGCAAATTAACATCAATTCACCTTCAACTTTAACTATTCAACAACGCTCATTCCCGCAAATTCATTTCACTAATTGTGCAGTAAATATCCCATATTTGAAATAAAGATTTATTTGAAATAAAGTTTTATTTGAAATAAAATTTGTTCCAGTTTGTCTATACTTTCTTTTAGGTTAAACTGTGTCACACGCTAACAGCTGTTTATAGGGAAGTAATCAATATGTCTACGCCTGCGTACTACGTCTTACTTAACGATTGTAACATATCACTCAAGCCAGAAATGAATACTTAAAAAATGAAACCTTTAATTTAGATACATGAATGAGCATAAACAGTTGTGTGAAACTTGACTATAATGGTAATTAGAGAACACGTATCATAATTATTAACCAAACGAGTGAAGCGAAGCGAGGTTAATAATAATACTCTCGTTTTAATACTACAATTATAGTCTCGTTGCATAATATACTATTAAATGATAACCAGCAATCTCTGTGTTCCTTAAACTCTCAACTGGAATTTAATGCATATTTTCAATACAATTCGTTTTATAATTACCTTCCATTTTCCCTTAAAATTGTTCAAATTAAGAAAATAAGATTTTCATATGTACCATATTACGTTATTTCTAATACATTATACCATTAAATTTTGCAAATTGATCAGTTATGTTTTTCATATATCAATGCAGACGTTTTATGCAACATGTGATAATTACAAACATATACTAGTTAGACAAATGCAAATAAGTAACTTGGCCCTTAATCAATGTGCTACCGCATTCCCGAACGTAGGACGTAACATTACAGATCACATTTCTTAGTAAAATGAAACATCGTCCCATAATTGGACATGCTTGACACTTCTTCGGAGTTACTTCCCACGATGAATGATCCCATTAGCGAATGTTTAGTAATGTCTCTCAGGGCAGTTATACGTATTTAGCAAAAACTAAGAAATGAAACAACTGAGGACCCATTAACCCAACTTCACCGACCGAGGTAGTAGCGCATTTGGGAGCTCCTGGGTTCGATTCCAGCAGCCAAACTTGTGATCTATGAGTTTCTCGGGTCATTAGATGCATCTCAGGAAAGTTGATTACATCCCTCGAATTTTCTCTCCCTCCATTTTACTTTTGCCTAGCTATCTGCTTGGTTAATGGCAGTTTGCATGGCAGGGTGAAAGGATGCACTATCTGAGGTCGTCTTCCGGTAGGAGGGTGGTCTCTGAGATAAGTACCCCTAACAGGATGTACAAACCTGCAGGGGAGATCTGTAACCGGGGAGACTCGACCTGGAAAAACATAGGAATCCTGGTTTTTGCTCTGTCCCAAATAGTAAGATTTTGATCTATCTCTTTCAGTTTACTGATTATGCAAAAGTAATGCAAAATAAAGAGCGCTTCTGAGAATATTTGTAAAAAATTTAACATATAATCTCATATGTTATAAAAATATCCAAAATACATGGCATTTTAATCCAAATTGTAAGAGCTATTCTTGAGAAAGTCAAAACTCTTCAGACGTTTTCATTTAAAGGGTAGTTTGGGGTGTTTCTTTTTATTGAAAATCTTCATGCCTCATCATTTGAAGATGCTGAACTTAATTACCCACACTTTTCGTTGTCGGGTTAAGCAGTTCAGTCACACACACACACGCACGCACGCACGCACGCACACACACACACTCAATCACTCGCTCATCACTCACTCACTCACTCACTCAAGCTTTTTTAAAATATATTCTTTGGAGGGAACGTTTGAGAGTATCGGGGCTTTCTTTAACATCCCTCAACGTTAAATCATACCGGACAATGAATGAACAGGATGAAATAGTGCTCAAAGGAGCAATGGGTCAACACAGCTTAAAGTTACCACACATTTATCTCTTAGGATAACGAAAACTACAAGAAAACCCTTATCGAGATAACTCACCCTAAACTAGACTTGAACTCGAGGCCTCTTGAACATGAGATAGACAAGCTACCATCTACGCTACCGAGGCAGGAAACACTTCTCGGTATGTGTTTTTGGGTAGATTGCAATATTTCTCTACTTACTATGTACATGGTTCAGAAAACAAACTTCGTTCAAAAACAGTTCATATGCGATGCGGCTGATGAAACAATAAGATTAATCATTTGCATGATGAATAATTCCACAAGTTGGAGGCGGGAAACTATGTGCATGTTATTACGCAACAAGATTCGTCACTTGTTTAATGGACAGAGAATATAACCAGCAGTGGGGCAGTCGTTGCTAAAGAAGGAAAACGACCTTGTGAACCGGAAACCACAACTCCTGCAGCTTACCACTCCCACGTGTCCAAGTTTCGTCTGTACACACGCGCAGAATTAATTCTCTGAATCTCTGAGCAAAACATGGGGGGATGATGTGTCTTAAAATGTGCTCTTTGTGTAAAGGGTAAGGGGTTGACAACTTCACGCACTACGACCTCCTAGAAAGGAGGGATGAAGGGAAGGAACCGCGGGCCATAGAGACTCGCGGAAGTCCCTAACAAGTGCTGACAGTTCTGCACCCTGGCTTCAGGGCAGCCACCAGCACTCCGGGTCCAGTGCTGACATGCATTTCCCTCAAGTGAAACCACACAACGCCCCAGCTCCGAAAACAGCATTTAGAAAGTGCAAGCATCCGTGCCGTTTGTCCTGAAAATGACAAGGAAATCAAGTAAAGGAAAATGATGGAAAAACTGAGGTATGAAAGTAAGCACTCTAATATTCATCTAAAACAACTCGAAATGGAGTTCGAGTCGTACACGTTACTTCTACGCCACCTGGCTTGGTAAGGTTTCTGTAAGCACTAGGCTGCACCTAAATGGAATTAAATGTTATCTAAGCCATATTCTCATTTTTACTTTCTTTCCTACTTATCAACCTATAATAACTATTCAAAGTAGGCACAAAAGCATAAGGAGAACTTACACTGTAAAGAGATCCTTATCTTCTACAATGTCTGTCAAAAATTTAAGGACATCATGAAATAATACAATATTCTGATTTTCTAGGAAGTCATTTATTGAAAAATTGTACAGAAGTTCTTTATCTGTTCTCTTAAACTTAGAATTTTATGTGTGGTCTTTTGGCCTTATAGTATGCCTTCACAAGGCCTGGTATGAAGTAAATTAGGCGACAGCACTCCTGGACAGTAACTCCTCTACAAATGGCAGTCAGTTGCAGCCTGAGTTGCAGCTTGAGTTTCTGTTTGGATTTGGGTTTCCTCTTGATCAGTTTTACTCCAATTGAGTTTCAGAGATCCTCTATTGGTTTGAGATCAGATAAATGGCAGCAGGTCTGTGTCCTGATCCTGGAACCAAATTTTTGTGAAGCGACTTTTGTGGCAGGGTGCATTTGCCTTGCTGGAACAAAGAATTTTCTCCCATAAACAAGTGACAGAGGGAAGCATGACTTCCTCCAAGATCTCCCACATCTCTGGCTCTTAACAGAATCATCAATGATGTACAGTTCTTCATAGGTAATGCATCCCCAAATCATCAATGCATCTCCTCCAGCTTGAAAGGGAGGTGCAATACTTGTTTCTGACACTCTTAGCTTTTTTTGTCGTCTTCCTGTAACTCAATTCACTTCTGCAAATCCCAATAATTTGCCATTTTATATCCACATATATTTTATTTTAATTGCAGGAAAAAACTATCCACCTAGCAATGTACTTGTAAAATCCACAAATGACACTAAAAACAGAGGGAATCTGTTGTTTTATTAGTGGTGCTAACCTCCGAGATCATGACCTATGTGGTCGTGGTCAGCAAAGCATCCATTTGCCGTGAACTTCAAGTGCAATAGTATTTTAGGAAAAGACTGTCTTAACCTTAGAAAATCGGGAACAAGATATGGCATTAAACGTGAATAAAAGGGCTTCGTACATTTTTAAATTAAAAAGTGATGGTAGCCCAAGAGCCAATAAAAGTCTCTCTCTTTTCTTTTTTAATTTACGTCCTCCAACATTTAGTCATATCGGAAGATGAATGAAATGGGTGAAATGATGCTCAATGCGTCCGGGGTCCATGGAGCTTAGAGTTACACGACATTTGTCTTTCAGGATAAGGGAAAACCCCGAAAAAACCTTATCCAGGTAACTCACCTTGACCTCGGGACCTCTTGAACGTGAGGCAGACATGCTACCATCTACGCTACCGAGGGGGCTAAAAGTAAGTCTCCCTCCACGATGAAATTAATATTGCATGAAACCATTCCAGAGCAAATTATTTTTTCCATAAAAAACTGCACCATTTTAACCGGTTTTCTTTATTGAGAAATCTTCATAATATCCAAAGTTTTAAAGATAGAGAGTTCTGGTTTGTAGTAGAAAACTTCATCTTTGACAAAGTACTATACGGCAGAGGCATATTGGCCTTCAGTAACACATTGCTGTATTCGTTCGTTACCTTGTTTACTAGCAGAGTGAAATATTGGTAACCTGTCGTACAGTAAGTGACAAAACACAAATAAGCACATGGGAACTGTATGTCCGATAAGAAAGTCTGGCCAAATATTATATACAAACGTAAATTATCATTGTACCCCCCCCCCCTTGACACAAAATTATTTTGATCCCCTGTTTTTTCTCCTTGTTACAATATTAAATGACGTTATATATAATTTTTCGCGCCTGTCGATGTATGACATGTTATATATGAACAGTGTACATACATTACCTCGCCGTACGTGTGATAGGCTCCTTTGTTTCACACTCCTTCCGATACGCTTCCACACTTTGTCATGTATAGTCATAAGGACTGGTTATAGATTCCATACATATGCTCCCTGACTTGGCAGAACAGAATGATGTTCAACTCATCTGGGTGCCAGATCATAGTTGCAAAGAATGAAATGAACTTGCAAGCCAAACAGCAGTTTACAGAACCAAAGGAACATCTCGATGTTCACTAAGAGAGACTGGTCCAAAGTGGAACATCATAAAACTCCAGCAAACAAACATGGTAAGAAGAGAACTACAGGCAACAGACTTCAGCTGAGAACTGCATCTCTCACAGGACATGTTACCATCTCTACATGAAGTGAATGTTTCCGAGTAATTTAGGTTGTGCAAGAAACAAACTGAAACATACCAGCACATTTTACACTCTTATGAGACTTTAGGAGATGTATTGCTTTTGGGGAAATGTTTTAGAATTTGAAACCATGTCTGTTAGGAGACTTGGTAAAGGGTACACGTAGCACAATTATCACAGGACCGAAGTGCATCCGGAGAAATGTTAGAAATCAGCACGGGAGTCAATTAAGACAATACCTACAGATACTGAGGAAGTTGTACCTCACCAATTGCAATAACAATTTTTAGGTTGAGTGTTGAAATGTTTATGCGTCAAAAATTTGCGTTGAATTCATTTTGTAGTTTTAATTTGACTTAGTAATTTTGCTATTGTTTGTATAGAGCGATGACTAGTTTTTTTTTTACAATTTTGCAGATGTAATTGATTTATAATAAGTCGAATTTTCTTTGTTGCTGCTTAGATCCAGTCGGTGCGTAAATTCTTATCTCAAGATTGTGGTCTCTGATTAATGCATTCCTTTAGGATCGATTGGCCAAAATAATGACGGAGATGCTTATTTGTAGATAATAATAATTGGTTTTAAAATACTAATTAAACACTGGCTTTCTTCTGCGTTGGTCATAAGTTCACTAGTTAGGTATCTTTATTAGATTTCTCAGTCGATTCATCGTCTGAACATCTGTATTTCCTACAGGAGCCCCCACATTACACTGTTTGTGTGTACAGTCTCTGTGCTATACTTATCCATTGGATGATGGTGAACAGCCCTACTCGCCTTGGCACGCGATACACTTATGATTAGTTGATGAAAGAAATTATACAAAACATTTAAAGCTATACATTCACTCAACCTTCTCTTTTGATCCAAAGTGATTTTCACACAAAGAGGAAAGAGGAAACGTTAAACATAGAAATTTGAATCATATCATACTTGATGGCTCCGTTTATATATCCAGATTTATTGAACCCTATTTTACACAGTGGTATATTAGGGTTAGAGTTGATACATAAAAATATACAATTTTAACAAAAATATTTTAAATACTAGAAGGAAGAAATGATGTTATAATCTGATGCATATTAATTTAAACTATTTCAGACGTTTAAACACTGAGTTTATAAACATCATGAAGTACTTATACTGTTGTAGCTTCATTAGCAAAGATGTGAGCGGAGCAGAAAATTCAGTTCCTAGAGAGTCTAGCTTGAATATTAATTCTTATCTTTCTCTCCAGAAAATGGGACAACAGAAAAGGAGATGAACCACAGTTTGAAATTCTTCACCACACATGCACTCGGAGCTGGATATTAAGTGAAAACGTGATAATTTTTCACCAAATTTACCATGTCCACTTAAAAATTGTGTCAAAACAAAATTTGGTACAAGAGTCACATTTTCCTCTGTCATATACACTAGGGAAAAATAATGTTTTTGTTAAACTTCCATTTGGAGTTGTTAGCCATTGTTGGTTCCATTCTTCAAGAATATGCTGATGTATTATTCTCCTTACATTAGAAATATGACATAAAGAGAATGTCACAGGAAGATTGGATTCTGCAGCCTTTTTAGCCAAGCAATCAGCTCTCTCGTTACCTAAAATTCCACTGTGTCCTTTAACCCATCCCATGCAAATATGTCCTGGATAGTTTTGAAGCAAGGTTCTGATTTCATGTGCTAATGAATTTAAATTGTATTTATCATTAATAGCGAGTAGAGCTGATTATGAATCACTAAGAATACGGGCACTGTTCCCATTAACAGTACACCATTTTATAGCTTCTTTAATTGCTAAGAGCTCCGGCTGGAATACAGAACATTTAGGTGACAATTTAAACATGGAGTGAGTTAGTTCCGTTTGGTTTTCGTAAACAACAAAAGCACATCCTACTGCAGACATATTATCTTCAAATTGGTAACGCGAACCGTCTGTATATATGTAATAATCATAAAAATTACATATTTCCTTTAAACAGGTTACAAAACTTGATGGGTGTCCTGCTGTGGTAGGATGCTCCGGGATTTGTAGTTTTAAGTGAGACACGTTCATGTCTTAAATTCGTAATAGTTGATAAATGTTGATAAACCAGTGAGAGCCAAAGGTTCGATGTTAGCTATAATCTGAGCTGCATCAGTGGAGATTGTACGATATCCTCGAATTATGCGAAGGAGGAATCCCTTTTGAATTTGTGCAAGTTTTTAACTGCCCATTTTTTATTAAGAACATCCTGGAATGCAGATACACCATATAAAATTAGGGACACTACAGCACCTTGATATACAAGATCAGCTTCCTATTCGAGCTATGCTTAGTTCACACGATAAAATGATGAATTATTAAACGAACTTAAATTGTTATTTATACAACATAACAATAAAACACTTTAGTTTGTCTACGTAGAGAAAGTTTTATATTCCACCCAAAAATTCGATACCGAGACCCCTGGATCCCAAAAAAGTCTATTTTAGAAAAAAGGACTGTGCATACCTGTCTCTGTAAACACTGAAATAACTGAAAATGCAACGTCGGTTAAAGACCAAACTTAGTATTTAAGTTCAGCCAATTTCCAATTATGCAGCACAATGATTTCCAAGAACATTCCCACGCCCCAGACTACCCTTAACATGAAAAAGTTTTCGATTGTTTTAATTGCCTTAAAAATAGCTCTAACGATTTTGACTGATGTTTTAGGTATTTTCATGCCAAATCAAATATAGGAGAAGGTCGTATGGTGAATTCCATAAACAATTGTTGTATCATTCAGTTGAGAAGCAGCGTTGTTTGGGATTGGTCGTGCTTTTTGTTGCTTGAACGTTATGAAGACGGCACGGAGATAAGTTTGCTGGCTAACTACTGGAGCAAATTTAAGTTGAATGGCATGAGAGATATACAAGTATTATCTCGTATTCTCTAAATTGTGAAATTGAACTAACTTTAATTCAAACACGCAAAATTTAGGACACTTTTCTTCTTAAGCACCTTTCGGGTGGGTTCGGACAATAAACTGGGATTGATTTAGGACAGCCGAAACCTGATCTGTGTAAACATTTTTATGAAAACATTAAAGAATAGAAATACATTAAAACAATAAAAAGTACATATGCACCTTGCATGCCCCTTATTATTGATTACAGAAGATCTATTGGGCCTATCTCTCTATTTCTAGTAATGAATGTGTCCTTTGTTCCATATAGAAATGGGTAAACAGATAGGAAATTGGAAAGAACGTAATGGTGTTATTTGTAAATAAAGTAAGAAGTAAATTTTTATTCACAATATCTCACCACATATACCTTATATAAAAGGATTATTTACCTTTAATTTAGGTATATTCCTTTTTTAGTTTGTACAAGAATAGGCGTTTATACTGTGATATTGGCTGGTTGGTCTTCTCCAGCAATAGTAGTGCAAAATTCGACATTCGAAAGAAGGGTCGAATATTGACTTCAACCCCATATAAAGACCAAATTGTGGGAAAGCGAACACGTTCCGAGGAAAGAGAAAATAACAACCAAAATTGAAGACCGGTAAAACTGCAAAGAATTCCAAAATTATAAAGAGAACACTGAAAATAGTCCAGAATGAAGTAGGTGAAAAAGAATAAAAAAATGAATCGTTTGTAGACAGTAGTTCAGTGAAGACTGGATCATATCTGTGTATTGAAAATTTGGACTCACGAAGTTGCACCAATCTTGAAGGGAATGCCCTGTTCTACAAATACGATCATTACAAAGAAAAGTAAATATAAACTGTAATCCACAAACGTTTTATGTAATAAAAATAATTACTGTCCGATACCACACTCCCCTTTAAAAAATTCAGAAAATATGACACACCCTTGACAACCTTTGTGTTATAATTTTATTTCAAAATTAACTTAATTAAGTGTGCCAATATGGAATTAAATATATCTAAAAATACTTGTTTTTCAATGTCAGAAACTACTAATTTAATAAAAAATATAAGGTGTTAGATACCATGCAACCTTCCCTTATGTCTTGAATTTTATGGAAACGTACTCAGAAGTGCTCTTCATTTTTGGTGACTTTTGTAAAACTGGTAAACAATTTTCTGATAGATAGTCAACATGAAAAATTCAATGCCACGGCCGGGATTTGAACCACGGATCTCCTGGTTTCCGTCCAGTTGCTCTAACCCATTGGAAAACATGGACGAATACCAGGTGATCCGTGGTTCAAATCCCGGCCGTGGCACTGAAATTTTCATGTTGACTCTATCAAAAACCTTAGAGCCTATATACGGCTAGTGTGAAGAAATGATTAATTTCCATCAATTAACTAAAATGGTAAACAAGTGATAGACAAAATCTTATTACACAAAAATGTATATCTCGTCATACGATTTATGTCAAATGCATTTATTTTCATTTCTGTGGAGAATGCCATTTCAGATATACTGTTTGTTATTTGTCGGGAATCTTCAGTACTTATAATTTTCACAAATGGGAATTCATTATTATTTTTTAATCTCTAGGCCATGGAAAGAAAATGAAATCTCAAAGCCATCACACGGCGATCAGCTGTGCACTTAATGATGGGCTACCGCTTAAAGTCTACTAGACAGTCGCATAAGAAACTATGAAGTACAACCATTTTTAGAAACATTTATCTTGATTAACATTAAGTAAGTTAAAGAGTAGGCGTTTTAATAACATTTTGTACCAGAGTGAACAGAGAAAGTCACAGGAATGAACGCATCCGATGTTTTAATGACCCAGTAAGTAAGATAGTCACTAGAAAAGTTGCACTTACTTAAGAAATGTGGATAGTCTCCCTTGTTTACCTCAGTGGTTCTATTTTAGTTTTGAACAGTTCAGTCAAAGAAGTAGCAGTTCCAGAAACAAATTAGTAACTGCCTGCTTTAAATGAAGGCGGTCAGTCTGTGCAGCTAGTAAAATAAATGGCTGTGGTTAGCAACATATAAGGATCATGTTATTACTTTTGGCTTCGAGAAACTATAGAAAGAGTGTGTATTAGTCTAAATAAAGCACCTGAAGGTCAAACAAGGCGCTGTTTAAAACCTTAATCAACTTTTTATGATTCCAGCGATTGTTATTTTTATTAGTCAAGTCTCTTCCTTGTTGGGCACAAGTTTATGCTAGTGCATGCAGTGCTCATTCATTAATGTTGACACCTTATATGTAAATTTGTTTACGTTTGTAGCTGAAAACAGACAGGCAAGAGAATTTTCAAAGGTTGTTTTATTGCTACTGTGCAGGTCGAGAATTAAAATAGAAAGGCCTGCTTACCTTAAGATTGTTATATGGAGTTGATATGGAGGCTGAAATGTACCTTTAAAAAATTAAGACCAGAGAAAGGAAATCATGACCATTTTCCCAGTGCTGTACATGTTCGGCGTGCAGTTGTGGGAAAATCAACCTAACCTAGCCTAAATGAGAAGTAAAATTCACTAATTAATGACTTTTTGATTTGTTATTTTTCCTATCCACTTCCCCAAATGATATCTTCCCTGATATTCTTGCTCTGCAAGTCTCATAGGTGCTGGGGTGGTTGCAGAACCTAGGTCGGCATATGTGCGAGCTGTAGGTCAAGTTCCTTTGCTCGACCGACTGAATGTTTACAGAAGGCTTTGCACTCCTGACCACAGTCCTTCAGAATCCCCGAAATGTTAAGTCTCATATCTCGCTATAGAACGTGTGTGGACTGACGGATCAGGACTAGGGATCCGATATTTTTTCGGACACTTTATCTTGGCTTCGGAAACATATTTCCCTTGCGACTTCCGGGCTATAACTGCCTCGGGACAGACCGTGTGGGTCATCGGGGTGGTGGTAGTGCAGTGCAGCTCCCCGCACTTCAAATCATTGGACTCCATGGATCTTGGCGAAACCAAAGTCCTAAGGTATCTGTGTACCATTTCGTAGTTGTCGATTACCTGCTCATCCTCCCCTAAATCCCCATGTCATCCTGGCCGGGGACCTCAATGCCAAGTATACGCATTGGCATTGCAGCCCACGGGCGGACGGAAGAGGCAATGAAATCATATGCATGGGAAATGTGGACCCTCAGGTCAGAGTGTGGTAATCCACCCACCCACCATCCGCAAGATCAAGGGACAGGCAACGTTTACTGACTTCGCAATCGACAAGCATTTCCACTACCGTCTCTCACTCACTTCGGCCAATGTGTTGCATTCAAATCACAATCCCGTGTTAGCAGAGGTTAGCACTCGAGTCCCATGTCAACACATGGACATCTCCTTCAGCTACATCATGGTGCGAACCAGTTCGAACCAATGAGAGCAAGCAGTCTGATCTAAATATCGTGCCACTGCCCTACCTCAGGTACACCAGTTCCTTACAAATCCCCATTCCATCACTAAGTGGTTAAGCCCTAATAAGAAAACTCCACTCTGTCCTCAGCCAACCAAAACTCCGTCGTCGTCAACCCTGCAGACGTAGTGCAACCTTCGAGAAGACTTCAACCTTGCCACTGAAACGTTCTATGAGTGAAACGTTTGGAACTTCTATATCAAGCAGACTAAGGCATAACTGTCTGGAAATAACTTCCTGTTACTATTAGTAAAATGAAAATGTTATAGTAAATGACTTTTATTTTCCATATATTTACAATATATAACAATTAACATCTACAATTCCATGCATATACAGAGCCCGCCTCTGTGGTGTGGTGGTAGGTGTCTGCTTCACATTTAAGAAGTTTCGAGTTCAAATCTCAGTCAGGGTCAGTTATCTGAATAATGTTTTCCGGTGTTTTTCCTTATCCTGAAAGATGAATGTCGAGTAACTCTAAGCTCTGTGAACCATTTCAGCATCATTTCACCCATTTCATTCATCGTCTTATATGACGTGCATGGGGAGACGTTAAATAAAATAAATACATATACAGTATAAGATATGCAACATATATAACAGAAAATCTTAAATACGTTAATTTTAATAAGTCAATATATGGGTACCTATCCATATATGAGTGCATTACATTCAGCTCCTTAATACCATTATAAGTCCTTACTTATGAAACATGGAAGTTAATCAATCCGAATTAAATTATCTATAAGAGATATTTTACCATCAAATGATAAATCGGAATTACTAGCCTGGTTAAAGGAGAAAAATGTACTCAAGTAGGATGTCAGGATTTCTCATTACAGGACAAGGAGTAAACTCTTTGAAAAATTATTTTCTTTAGACCGTCCAATGGTATTGTGTAATGACGTACATGGCCTGTTTAAAGAACTGAAACAAAATACATGAATTTATTGGAGATTACTTTTTATTCGTCTTAGAAAATTTTGAAAGAACTATTTCTACATAGCGGCAACCTCAAATCCAAATGAAAAAAAAAAAATTCTTTTAGCACTTCCTCACAATAACTTTGCGGACAGACTTTAATATTTGCACCTGCATCTACAACTGAGCTATATTCTTTCCCATTGCTTCCTATCTTTATTCTAGGTGGGTCCATTTAATTTTCCATTTTATTTGTGCCTATTTTAAATTTCTCTACTTCCTTGAATCGTTGTTTGCCCTCTTGTAAAACTCAATTTCCGTGTATTTAACACAATCATTACTTACTCTTTCCAGCATTTACTGCAAGCCTCGTTTAACTGGGAATAGCGCTTTCCTGTTCCTGCTATACTAATGTTTACAATTCTATTTTCATCTGCCTTATTTTCACGTTTCATACCATTCGTCTTGTTATTTCCACAGGTTTCGCCCTACCTCCTTCTATCGGTGAAATTTTCCAACTTTCACTTCTCTTTCCTTGTCTAGGTGATCTAAATGTTAACTCATACCTATTTGTTTTCGAGACTCAATGCTCATTTATTAAATACGAATAATAATAATAATAATAATAATAATAATAATAATAATAATAATAATAATAATAATAATAATAATAATAATAATAATAATAATAATAATAATAATAATAATAATAATAATAATAATAATAATAATAATAATAATAATAATAATAATAATAATAATAATAATAATAATAATAATAATAATAATAATAATAATAATAATAATAATAATAATAATAATAATAATAATAATAATAATAATAATAATAATAATAATAATAATAATAATAATAATAATAATAATAATAATAATAATAATAATAATAATAATAATAATAATAATAATAATAATAATAATAATAATAATAATAATAATAATAATAATAATAATAATAATAATAATAATAATAATAATAATAATAATGGTGCATTAATAACTGCTTCTGTAGCAGAAGTTGATGTCGTCCGTGTACCTCGAACTATGGGTTGTCTGGTTTATCTTGAAATACGAGAATTAGAGAGAGAAGGAGAGAGAGAGCGCGCACTATTAACCGCGCTGTTATAGGTAACCCATGACTGCCTAATCCCTTATCGCATCACTTCTATGTACAGTTGGTCTGGTTTATCTTGAAACATGGACATTAGAGAGAGTGGGTGAGAGAGAGGGAGCGTACTGTTGCCCGTGTAGGTAGCCCACTACTTCTGAATCCCACATCGCATCACTTCTATGCAAATTCCGATTGATTCCGCATGATTATATTGTAGCTATCCCTTTAATTCTTTCAAGCGTAGCGCTTTAAAGACTATTGGTAGATGGTGGTAGTATAGATATACCGTCAATTAAGGATATTTTTGGAGATTATATATTTAAGATGAAACTTTTCAACATATCAATTAATTTGTCTTTTCCCCAGTACATCTTTTCTAACTCCTTCTTTCATTTGTGCCCATATTAGCTCGTCAGCATTCGTATAACAGTGACACGGAGGTAAGGCATGTCCATTTAATTCAGCTATAGAAACGATTGTATACAGTTTGAACTTATCTTTGTTTCTCTTAATTATCTCGTACAACTCCGGTTATGATATAATATTTCCATTATTACTTTATTTCACTGTCAATATAAAGAACTGTTTGTACATAAGCAAGCCCTGCACTGGTTGCAGCACCTGTCGCTGTCTGACGGAGACTACGCTGTCGCCGATAGCAGTGGCAATATGTTTACAAAACTATTCACCCCTCACTTGTCACAGGGAGGGGTAACGCTAAGTAGCTCATGCGTCAAGTTAAACCAGACGAACCTCATTACTTGAATTGCAGCATGCAGGGTGGCCAGTAACTTACATTGGGGAATGAAAGAAGTTAGGGTGCTGGTCAATCCACCATCCCCTTTTATAAGACTTTATTTTATAGTAACATCAAATGGGCCGGCCAAAAATCCTCTCGGTTTTAAAACCACTAAGGACATGGTAACTGTGACGTTTGCTTTAAACTGCAAATCTGGTAAAACCAAGCGCTGCCTACTTGGATAGGGATGGGAGACTATTTGAAAAAAAAAAAAAAAAAAAAAAGGAGAGTACGTGTTGATCTGAATGAAGGAATCTGGAAATAAAGCTGTTGATAGGACGTAGTGTAGGCCTCTGACAAGAGAAAGTCTGTAGGAGGTTCTGCTTTCTTGAGGGGCAGGGGGAACGGTAGCACACGATATCATAAATAAATTGACCATCTACATCAATTCCTCTACAACCCTTGGCACGACAGCTCTAGAGGGCCAGGACCTGTCAACCCGACTGCCGACCTCACGCCCACATATGTAAAGTACAGGTGGGCGATCATCCAATCGATACGGGAGGGAGATGTGGTCAGCATCTTGGCACCCCCAGCCGGAAAGTTGGCTTTCATGACCAGGGTCGCTTAAATCTGCTGCCCAGGGGAGGATGGAACCCGCGCCACATTCCGTGACAGCGAACCAAAGCGTGATGCCTTAACCCACAACGCCGGAATCATTAATTCCTCTCCTCTGAGAGAATGACTTTTAAGGAATGTGTTTGACATCAACTCTAACGATTTCCGAGAAAGATTACGACTAGGATTTCGACATCAGTCTCTTGGGAAACATATGCTCTTCTGCTAGCGATGATAGATACAAGCGTTACGCCCATTGCTGGACGTGTTGTTGATGTCAAACGCGTTGTTTACAGCCATCTCGTGACGGGCACTAATCCAACTAAGGTACCGTCTTGTCGCTACTTATATTTGCATAAGATTGAATCGCTTAATGGTAAAACTGATTAATATGCTGTACGATGGTTAAAATAATTCTATTTCAAAAGTGCAGTCACATAAACATGAGTTACTCTTAGGGGAATTCTGTCGCGGTGTGGAGTAATTTTCACATAAGAGGTACTCAGCGTCATAAGTCATTAAATAACACACACATGGCGAGGGCTGTGGTCATCGATAGATGCGGCGATAACTAAGAAAAAGAAAAAAGGAGAATATGTTCTTTTAATAATTCTATAGAGTCTGTGGCTAATTAAGTCAGAAGAAACTAATATTGTGCATAACACGTCAAAAGAGTGTGCGATATATAAGCTGATAAAGAATTCGCTACGGTGAATGCACTTTACGTCGTCTTTCCTTTTGGTGAGCGTGAGAGAGCACTTAGCCGCTACAGCTATCTCTGTCATCCTTTTGGTTTGCTTGATCCAAAGCACAAGAAGGCCCAGTGGAGTATTCCTGGTTGTTTGCTGCTTCGAGTTCCATTTCCTTTTCAATATCAGATATTTTAAAATGCTCCTCGCAGTATTTGTCCTAGTCTTCTAAATTAATTCAAAATTGATAATTAATTTCATTCCATGTCCCAAAAAATTGTACTAAATTTTCCACATGTTCGCAAGCTCTTAGCCAGTTTTCCCACTGTCACCTTTTGCACTCCTCTATCAAACAATTCTTTTACATTGGTACATCAGTTTTATTTGGAATCCTGTCAGCTCTATTGTATGTATTTAAGTCACAATGGTACTGTGGCAGTGTACGACATTGCACTTGCCCGTCTCTGTAATGTAGTGGTAGCATGTCTGCCTCACGTTCAACAGGTCCCAAATTTGAATCTCGGTCAGGTTGAGTTATCGGGATAAGGCATTTTCCAGGATTTTCCCTTATCCTGAAAGACAATGTCTGTTAACTCTAAGCTCTAAGTGCACTGGACTCATTTGAGCATCATTTCATTCATCGTCCAACATGACTTACGTTGGAGAATGATACATTCAACAAAAAAGAGGAAAAAACGACGGGGCACTTCCGCTATATGAACTACTTCATACATACTGAGACGGTCTTTTTCAGTGTTATAAGTTCATAGCACAACTATAGTAGAGTATGGATCAACTGTTTACCTTCCTCATATGTAGGACTTACACCCCCACAACTGAGCGCTGGAAATGAAATCTGCGGTACATAACGTTTTTAGTGTTTCCCATTCATTGCTAAAGAATTTGTAAATATCCATTATTACTTCTGTCATCTGAGTCTAGACGTAAATCAGAGACTCTGATTCCGGAGGTTGTGGGTTTAAACACGGCGGAGGTTGATGGATTTTTCGGGCGTAAAACTCTTAGTACGGCTTCCTTCGGAGGGAAATAAAGCCGATGGTTTCATATTATAGATGGCACCTAGAGGAATCTCAAGTCCGATAAAGAAGCCTCTGAGCAAATTTAAGCAGTCTTTGATGACCTATGTAGAATGGGACAGAGAACGATAGCAGTTTAAGAGTGTCCATAAATAAAAACTCAGTTTCAGTTTACTTTCTTTCCACCAGCAGCTATACAGAAAACAAAATGGCAAACCAACTTTCACAAAACCGATAAGCATTTCTTAAGTTTAAATACGTAAAATACAGGGACGTATTTAAGGGGGGTTCCATGGGGTCCGGACCCCCCCCCCCCAAATGAATTGTCATTCCGAACCTTTAATAAATAAATAGTTGAAATAACACTAAGCTTAAAATGAATTGAAAAAGTTTATTTAAGTTTCTCTTCTTAACGTCTCTATTCACTGTACAAAACAAGGCCGCCTAGTGCAATGAAAACTTAATAAGTAGATGGAGTCAACATGAAAAATTCAATGCCACGGCCGGGATTTGAACCACGGATCTCCTGGTTTTCGTCCACTCGTTGTTACTCCATTTGACTCGTATATTTCCCCGGTAAAACACTAGAGGCTCTCGCATCCGAGATACACCGTATGTGGCGACTTACCATTGTAAGTATCTGGAATGCGAGAGCCTCTAGTGGTTTACCGGGGAAATATACGAGTCAAATGAAGAATTGAATGTCATGACAGCAAGTTGGCCATGGTAGCTCAATGGGTAAGAGCGACTGGACGGAAATCAGGGGATCCGTGTTCAAATCCCGGCCTTGGCATTGAATTTTTCATGTTGACTCTATCTATGATAAACCTTAGCCTATGTACGGCTAGTGTGAAGAAATGATTAATTTCCATCAATTAACTAAAATCTTAATAAGTAATTTTATAAAAAAAATAATAAATAGTTTCACAAGAAATAAACATTTCTGAGAAAAATATTAGCAACAAATGACTAAATGATCAAATAAATTTGAAACTGTGACTCTTTCTTTTGTTCCCGACTGTGCACCTCTTGCTTGCCCTCAGGACTGTCTTCAGAACTGAGTTATTTAAACTGAAACAAGGGTCATTGACTAAAGTGAGTGAATATCTTCTTTTGGATGGAAGAACTTTCGTCAATTTTCTGTTCTCAGAAACATGTCTATTGATTACGATTAAAATGCTGCATGTTTGAGACACGACAATTTTTAACTTTTGGGGAAAAGGCGATAAACACCTCTTTAATTTCCATGATTATTTAACTAAGAAACCAGGTTATCATAGATAAAAACATCAGGTTAAAAGAGAACGTGGAGCTCATAAAATACGCAACTCCCGCAATTTCTACTTTCCTCGTATCAGCTATTTTCGAAACATCTCATCCTATATAACAATTGTTATGCACATTTAGCAGTCTCAAAATTGCTCGTTGCATAATTTCATAAGAAACCTAGTATTTTATTTATTTATTTTTAATACTTTAACGTCCTTTAACTGGATAATCATATTGGGCAGTAAATGAAACGGGTGATACCATCACATCAGTCTAGAGTGACCAGAACATAAGATGTACCCGACAATCGTCTTATTAAGATAAGGGAATACCCTGTAAAAAGTCCTATTGAGAAAACTATCTTGATATCGATTGGAAATCGCTTCTGCGGTGCCCAACTTGCACTCATATGAGCAAAGGTGGATTTTTTTTTCACTTCACCCCACCTCCTCATGAAAGCATTTCCCTTTTTCTAGCTCTCTCTACATAATGGAACGTTGCGTCTTATATTCGCAGACAGTGGGTGGAGGTAAACCCTCCTTACCCTTACGCGGCAAGGTTGGCCAAGATCTCTTCACTGGGAGTCAGACACGCTACCACCAAACTATGGAGGCGGGCTCCAGTTGAAATCATTTATAACCAAACAGTTTGCCTGATGACGATACGCAATGGAGCAATCGTGCTTTATATGAGTTGCGAAATTGTGAGAACCAGAGAGACTCATGTCAGTGTACGGGAGTACGGGATCAATGTTTACTGCCTCTACCACGTGCTTAGTAAGCACAAACGTGTTACATTCCATTTAAAAAGTTGATATTGAGCTGTCATCAGGAATGCAAGTTTTGAGGACACCAGAACAGGGGGGAAAAACTTAAAAATAAATGCGCTCCAGAACCCAAATATTGGAGGAATATAAAATGTAGGATTTAATTTCGTTATCTTTCAAGGATGAGAAACGAAGACTTTCAATAAAATCGTCCGAAAATGGCTTCAATAATTTTAATTTAAACACTACATATTTAAGATAGCTGCATAACAAATAGAATGCCTATTGTGAATTTTCTGAGGATAAGCCCTGAAGTTTGCTTTACTGGAAGTGAAGTCTGTATAACTATTCTAAACCTAACAGATAAACGAAAAGCTACTGCACAAGTAACTCGTTAACATACACAAATAATGTCAATTATAATAATGTATTGCAAAGTTAACTAATTCCGATATATTATTTGTTAGTGATTAAAATTCTCAGATACTTACTTAAAGGTATGTAATTTTTAACTTCTAAGAACCTATTCCATTTTTCATTCAAGGAGAACTAATACTTCAAATGCATCAATTAGTGGTTCGTTTTTAAATATCTGATTACTGCTTATATCACTTTATCCCAGGTATAAGAACAAAAGTGCAATTAAAGGTCTTTCTATAGACTTTATCCAAAGAAACAAGACAAAAACAAGCTTTACTGAGAACAATTTGTAGAAGATTGGGTGGAGAAAGTAATGTGAATGGGATATATTACATATGTTTTTAGTTTTACTAACAAGATAAAAATACATCCCTGATTAATTATTAAAAGCTAATAATTCAACGTAGATTTTTGGACCCCCCCCCCCCCGGAAATTGACTTCTGAATACGTGCCTGGTAAAATATGAAGCTATTAACAGTGAAGTAAACAAATATATACAAATATAACAATTTGTAACTTAAAACTTCACTTATATTATAAGAAATGATGATAATTCTTATAAATTTTACGGGATCGCAATTTCATGTAAACTTATACACATCTTCAGCCGGAAACAAATCTGTCGTCAACGTTACGAACGCTAGATGTTAATATGTTCTTGTCAGTACCACCAAAATCTGAAAATGAAACAAATTTAAAAGCAGAATCGACTGCCAGTATTTCAAAATTCATTACGTGATGTTTGCTTTTTAAATAAAAAAATTGAAAAATTCAAATATCAAAAAACTGTTAACGATATTTCTACCCTTAGAAAAATAAAAGACCATTATAATTTTAAAAAATTTACTTATCATCTTTGGGTTAATAAACATTTTCAAAGAAATTTTAAAGAGTTTGGTATGGCTTTAGTTCCTCAAAATAAATATAGTATTAACATTTATTGCATTTCTCTATAAAAGATAAAATTCATAATAATAAAAAATCTGGTATTTATCAGTTTAATTGTTTTGATTGTGATAAAGCTTATTTTGGAAAGACGAAACGTAATTTAGAAACCAGAACGAAAGAACATTTTCGTAACATTAAGTATAAACAAACTGGTAAGTCGGCCGTAGCAGATCATTTCTGGTCGTTTAAGCATGAAATAAATCCAGAAGTTAAATTATTAAAACAATTAAATGGTCCGATAGATTTAATGGTTTGGGAAAATATATTTATTTTAAAAAACAAACATCGCGTAATGAATTTTGAAATACCGACAGTCGATTCTGTTTTTAAATTTGTTTTATTTTCAGATTTTGGTAGTACTGACAAAAACATATTAACTCTAGCGTTCGTAACGATGGCGACAGCTTTGTTTCCGGCTGAAGATGTGTATAAGTTTTTACATGAAATCGCGATCCTGGAGAATTTATAAGAATTATCATCATCTCTTATAAGTGAAGTTTTAAGTTACAAATTGTTATATTTGTATATATTTCTTAAGTTTGTTTATCAAAGAGAAATCAGAAAACACCCATATCACAGTCACAAACCACCGCTGTTAATGAGGCAACTGATTTAGGCCAAAAGATGGGTAATGATAATCTACAACCATAAGTTAGTACAGTGATTTTCCTCACCCCAGCTTGTGGATGGGGCAGAAGATAAGCGATAAGTTAAAAGTAATCCTTTTTAACTAATTTATTACAGACATCATTATTATCATTGATTATAGACACTATTTACATACGTGATACATTGAATAACATTTAAATGAAGAATTGGGCCCCCTCATAAGTAGCTGCATTTTTGTTTTAAATATTATAGAAGATCTTGTTGTGAGAGCTGATCCAGCGGGTTGGAAAGTTGGATTTTCTGCATGACTACTGAGACGTGTTTTAGGTTGCTGTAGAACTGTTCAGCTTGTGAAGAAATTGACTGCTGAATGGAGTTGATTGCAGTTTCTCTATGTAGTTTACTATTTCTGACAAACCATGGTTCATTCCTTGAGATTCGTAATATTTTGATTTGAAATGTCTGGATACGTTTGATTTCGGAAGGACTGGTCCCTCCCTAGACTGCCTGGCAGGAATATAGTAGGAGTGTTTAATACAGTCGTGTAGGGTAGTGTGCAGTTTTTTAATTTGAGTGAAGATCTTTTGTTGAGAAGAGGGTAGAGCTTAGCCAGTCTTGCTCGAGCTAGTTTGAGTTTGTTACTTATGTGTGGTTTCCACTAAAAATGAATTAAAAAATTGATAATCCTAATCCCAACATAACAATTATAAAGCCACCGCTGATTTTGTCCTCTTTTAAGATGTTCAAGTCATCTCAGATTTTCAGCGCATCTCGCAAGCAGGATGCTTGAAACAGCCTCAGATGAGTTCCCTCCTAACGCCTGTCGGTCAAATGTGGATTGTAGCATGATTGTTCAACTGTATTGTATGTACATAGTAGATAGAAAAGGTATTGCATTTCATCCATAAATCGTATAACGATATTTTAATGTAAATAAACGTTTTGGGGTCATTTGGAGAATTTAACATCATGCTGGCATGTTGGCCATAGAGCTCAATGGTTAAGAGCAGTCGGACGAAAACCGGAAGATCCGTGGTTCAAATCCCGGCTGTGGTATTGCAATTTTCATTCTGACTCTACCTTTCCATACTTTGGTCTACACACGGCTAGTGTAAAAGAACAATTAGTTCCCGTCAACTGACCTAACTATAAAGCCTGGACCTTAAAGTACTTACAGCACAGTAAATCACCAGTAAAGTAGTTCTCTCATGTATTTATGAGAACTCCTAGTGCTTTACTGGGAAAAATACGAGTTAGTTGGTAAACTTAATGTCATGCTGGCATGTTGGCCATAGTAGTTCAACGATTAACAGTAGCCGGATGGAAACATGAAAATCCGTGGTTGAAATCCCGACTATGGCATTGCATTTTTCAGTCTGACTCTACCTTTCCTTTAGCTACTGTTTGCTACCCCTTCAAATATCACATTGATGAACTTTATGCAAAGGTCCTTTTGTTGCAAATAATCATTTCTTCCACACCAGCCGTGAGGTTTGGATGAGAAGAGCCAGACTGAAAAATTCAATGCCATAGCCGGGATTTGAACCACGGATCTCCCGCTCTCCGTCTGGTTGCTCTAACCACTGGGCTACTATGGCCAACATGCCGACATGACATTAAATTCTCCAACTGACTTGTATGTTTCCCGGTAGACCACTAGGGGTTCTCATATGCTGTGAGACATGGAACTTTTGTGGCGACTCACTATGCTGTAAGTACTTACTTTTATGTGTATTTTTTTTTTTTAAATTTACGTCCGCCCCAACGTTAAGTTATATAGGACGGTGAATGAATTGGGTGAAATGATGCTCAAATGAGTCCAAGGTCCATGGAGCTTAGAGTTACCCGACATTCGTCTTGAAGGATAAGGGAAAACCCTGGAAAAAACCTTATCTAGGTAACTCACCCTGACCGAGATTCGAACTCGGGACCTCTTGAACGTGAGGCAGACATGCTACCATCTACGCTACTGAGGCGGGCACTTTTGTATTTATTATTATTATCATCATTATTATTATTATTATTATTATTATTATTATTATTATTATTATTATTATTATTATTATTATTATTATTATTATTATTATTATTATTATTATTATTATTATTATTATTATTATTATTATTATTATTATTATTATTATTATTATTATTATTATTATTATTATTATTATTATTATTATTATTATTATTATTATTATTATTATTATTATTATTATTATTATTATTATTATTATTATTATTATTATTATTATTATTATTAATGTTTTATATCTTGGCCATGCAAAGAGAAGGAAGTTGAAAAACTAAAATACTTGTACATTTTATTATACAATTTACTGACTATAATTATCAGTTTTTACCATTAATATTATAGTACTGGAGATAATAACAGTTACGATGATCACTCGTAAACAAATGCATACTGGAAGGAACGAAAGCCAAGATGACGTTAAGGATTGTTTCGTGTCGAAGGTAGAAGGGTTGGTAAGCATCTGCGGCTAAAAGGTAACTATTTACAGTTACTGGGGAAAGTACAACTTGCAACTGAATGTCCTTAGACACGTAAACACATTAAGAAACGTATGAATGGACTAACGGGAAATGGGACATCAGTCACGTGATAAAGCAAGAGGCGGCAATAGGAATTTGAATTAGGGAGAAATAGAAAGCTCCCGTAGTCAGAAATTTCGTAGGTCTACTGGCGACGAGATAGATATACTTATAAAAGCTGGTAAGGCAATGCATGTGTGTACGAGTGTGACGGCGGAAAGGTGACTGGAAGTAAAGGAATAAAAAAAACGAACCAGTATTGCATACTGTACCAGAAAGCAAAGATCCACGCAACCCTGAGCTAGAATCGAAACAAGAACCCGTCCCTTGAAATCTCATGTGACTGTACTAAAGCATGTCACTTCCCACACACCGTCCCAAGCTTAACCTTGGATAAAAATTCTAATCTTATCATTTTTTCTGGTTCATTTCCTTGGATCAAAGTTTTCCTCCAGTCACTGTTTCTAGACATTACAAGTCTCATATGTCCTGACCAAACCCACGTCGCTAATCTAAACCAAGAAATTCCCTCTCAGTTTATTACCTACTTCCATATGATTTTCTCTGTCAAACTGTAAAAGGCTTTCTGGTTCCAAGGTTGCGGGTTCAAACTCGAGTCGATGGTTATTAAGTGTGCTAGTGACAGCCCCATCTCAGTAGATTTTTTTTTCGGAGGGGATTTGGTAATACGATCAGTCTTAGTCTATTGTACCTTATGCCCCCAAGTGAGGCACCCCCAGGAGGAAGGATGAGGCGAGAGGAGACAGAGGGCGGTCGTCCCAAGGAGACAAGACAGTGTAGAGGACAGGGTTCCCACATGTTACTTAGATGGAAACCTCCCCTAGCAGGCCAGGACGACGGACATCCACCCGTACTGTGGTCCGAAGACGGTCCCAACAGTCGGTTCGGAGACCGACAACTGATCTACCGGAGGAGGAAGTAGCTTTCCTCAGAGCATATCATCCTGCCATGTACCGCCGAGACTCCCGCCGACACTTCTACCCTGAAAGAGACCACCAGATGAGAGATGACATGGAATGATATTGGAGATGAAATGGAGGGACAGGAAATTCGGGGATGTCATTAACTTACCCAGTATTCGCCTAGCGACCCGGGAAAATCTCCGAAAAAAACCCATGGGTCAGATAGCTCGGCCACCGGTGTCAAACCCAGGCCTCTCGAATGTGGGCCAAAGACGAAACCAACTGAGGCATCCCGCTCGGCATCACAGTAGATATATTGACATTTAATAGAATTCCTCTGAGACGACATTCCGGTACACCGGCCGCGCTGTACTGATTCTGGCAATTGACAACGTCGTAAACAAACAACATATTTTATTTTATTTTTAATTACGAAAAAATTTTGTCGCATTTCTAGGTCTGTCATTAGTTTCTTGTCTAGAAGTTACTGCACCGCCATGTTGATTTATCTTTTTGGTATTATCCGGGACAAATAGCTTGAGCTTTGTTTATGTGTGGTGATATAGTGTTGTGATGGCTGCCTATAGGCTGCGTATTAAGTTGTTAATCTACGTTAAGTGTGGTGTGACGCATGAGTACCGCAGTACAGTGTAGCGTCCTATCACAAAGTAGATTCCCGTAGAGGAGGAGATCCGTCTCGGCGCTGTGGACCCTTAGCACTCTGACGTTACTAGAGGAACCTCGGGCCGAACATTCGAGCCCCTCCCTGATAGGGAGTTGTTGGGAATGGGTTGGACTCGAGGGGGCAGTGGTTCCCGATAACCGTGGGAGATCGGGTACGTCTCCGGACGGAGCTGAGGGAAGCCATTAATATTCCCGCGTACTAGCCAGCATAGCTAGTAGAAGGTGTGCCAGTTCACCAGGTGGCCCCACCGATGTCATATCGGTAGCCTTCCCATTTTGGTGTTGGCTCACGTAAGTGGCGTATCCCCTTCCATCCCGTCTTGAGTCCACAGGACCAGATGGGGGCTTGTTAGTCTCTAGGTCTTGCCCTATGGAAAGCCCCACGGAGGCGTCAGGCGTCCTTTCGAGACAGCTCGGTAACTGCCTGGTCGAAGAAGGCCAGGGTCCTTGGTCCTACGGGTCCAGGACTAATGGGAGTAGAACCTCTGGCATTAGCATTAGCATTAACACCACAAAGTAAGTAGGTGTCTCTAATAATACTTTTTCAAACACGGAAACCTAAAAAAGGTCACCTCGGAAGATTGTTATCTCCCAAAGCAGAAGGATTATTCAGAATCATTCAGAATGTTTTCCAGTTCTGCACGGAATAAAAGCAAAATGGTCTAGTTCTTCTTTGCTAAGGACAGTAGCTAGCAGGGCTACAGCAGTAAGAAAAAGTTGAGAAACAAGGATCGTTAAATAATTTGAGAAAGATGGTGTTTCAGATACACGAATTACTACTCCAGGAAAACAATGTAAGTTTCAAATAGACGATTTTGATCAGTGCATCATTCGGAGAACATTTTTAGAGTATTATGAAGTGCGTAAAGAAATTGAAGTTATTTTATGCAGTAAAGATGAAAATTAATTTCGGTGTGGACAAAAAACATTCTGGCAAATATTAAAGGAAATGGGATTTGGTTTCAAAAAATGTAAGAATATGCGGCACTTTTTAGTGGAACGCCAGAATATAATACTTTACATGATACACACTCTGGAGAGGATGTGGAGGTCTTCCCCAGCTAGCCAGGTTCTCCCCCGACTGAGTTACGGGGCGATGTTACGACTTCAAATTTAGCACACCACAACTTGCATTTAGTTGGTCGCTGAGCTGTTTTATTTGTTTTCAGTCGCGTCCTCTGCACTTCGTTTGTTTCTTTTACAGTTCAATGACCCTGTAGCATTTCCATCTAGAACGTATTTACAAACTGTCTCGTAGCACTCACATCAGTTTCTCTATTCACTAGACTTAAAAAAGGCCTTATTCTGCCCCTACTTGTTAATACAGATAAACCTTAATTGAACATTTCGTTGTACTATATATAAGAAGAATGCAATAAATTGAAGTGGTAGTTCAAATCTTTTCAAAGTGGGTTGTTGTTAATGATGGCTTTAAATTTCCAACCTCTTTGCAAGACTAGGACACTCAATAAAAATAAATAAACAAAAACAATAACTATTGAGAAAAGTATTACAATGGTTAGCTCCGAAAAAAAAAGAAACTTATTTCACACAGATTGTGTTTTAACAAGATCTGCATGTTTTAAACAATATCAAGTGTCATCAGCCCGCCTCGGTAGCGTAGATGGTAGCGTGTATGTCTCAAGTTCAAGAGGTCCCGAATTCGAATCTCGTTCAGGGTGAGTTACCTGGATAAGGTTTTTTCGGGGTCCCTTCTCCTTAAAGACGAATGTCAGGTAACTCTAAGCTCTATGGACCCCGGACTCATTTGAGCATCATTTTACCCATTTTATTCATCGTCCGATATGACTTAACGTTGGAGGACATAAATTACAACAAAAAATAAAATTTCATCAAGAATAAAGAGCACTTCAGAGGCTATTCTCAGAAAACTCAAAATATACATTATATTTATTCTGAAAATATCTTAAACATGTGGCATTTTAATAAAAATTGTTAAGGCATTTTTGATAAAATTAAAATGTTTGAAAATTTATCTATGTAAATTTGATTTTGTCCATCTCTTATGGTTTAGCAGAAAAACTCATTGCAAAACAAAACGTTTTCCACAGGTATAAATAACAGTTTAGAAGCGGAGGATAAGCATGCATATTACATCCTTAGAAGGTTAAATGTCAAGTTTGCGTTATGCAGTTCTTACATTGCCTCCTACACGTAGTCACACCTTGGTAGGTGAAGATCATTTTGAAACATCTGCATCCAGGCAAAGCGTGAAAGCGTATCGGAAAGAATGTGAAACAACAGAGTTGTTTACGTGAGCGTATCACACGTATACGGCGAGGCAATGTATACAGAGTATTAATGAACTATATCGAAATAATTTCAGCGATTGTAGACTTGACTAATATAAGGAAATTAATATAGGCAATACATGGTCTGCGACTAAACATAACACAGTTAATTCCGTTAAACCTAATTGGTAAACAAGGCGGGTGAAATTATTGGATTAGAATGTCCTTCAAACTGCTCCCGAGTATAGAAATATCTATTCTTAGTAGCTCATTATTGGCGTTCTAAAGATTTCATAGCTCAAAGATCTCTCAAATCTCGAACAAATCACCTGTTAGTGCGACACTGAACAGCAATTAACTGGCTTCATGAATCATGTGGCAAATTCGTGGTGTTTCTGTAAGTGTCCAGGTGGTCCAATCCACAATACCGTGGCCTCCGAAGGCCACTGGTTCGGTTCCTCTCATGTAGTTAATTTTTTCTTCGTCTTTTTAACACGCACCTTAGAAGAGGACCTAACTGCCCGAATAATAGGAGCATGTGAAGTTATTCGACACATACAAGAATTTTCGACAGAGTACGACAGTCGTTTGTCCTGCGTCATGTCGTAGTGGACTAAGGCATCATACCTTGGCTTCCTGCCACGGAATACGGCCCGGGATCGATCCCACCTCTCAGGGCGCGGATTTTAAGTCCCGAGTATAGGACCGGCGCCCATTCAGCATCGTGAGGAAATTGAGTAGCTACGCTAGGTAAAGCGGCCATGATCAAGAACGCCAACATTCAGGCTGGAGGTGCCGAGATGCTGACCAAATCTCCTCCCCGTATCGGCTGGATGATCGCCCCCTCTCTGTCGTACGTAAGTGGGCGTGAGGCCGGCAGTTGGGTTGGCAGCTCCTGGCCCTATACTAAGGGCTGTCGCACCCTGGTTTACGATAGTCATTCCTTCACCACTGGCAACTTTGGAGTGAAAAGCAGGTCGCATTTCGAGCAGTTCGTATAAATCTGACGTAAATAGTTGCATTTCCTTTTTATTTTATTTAAGTTCATTCATCCTTTAAAACACCTCCCATTTAGGCGTATATCATGTGAAACCATTAGACAGGATTCAACCTTTGTTAGAACGAATTGTAATTAATTGCACGACGAGCTGAAATTACTCCGTAAAATGCATACATTTATGTAAGAATTAAAAGTTTAGACTACACACACACACACACACACACACACACACACACACACACACACACACACACACACACACACACACATATATATATATATATAAACCAGAAATAAAAAATGAAAAAACTGAAGATGACTCGAACTCGTTTACCTTTCACTCGAAAGCTAATGTCATAACCATTACGCCAGAGGGAGAACTGTTAAACGTCTCTTCATTTTAGTGTGTTGTCACTCGTGTTATCAGTGGCGTACTGACATTTTAGAAACTTATAGCCGTAACTTCAACATTTGAACCAAAAGGCAACAAATATCCTATATCAAATTACTTGTTTAAGAATTCGCCACTTGCTCTGAACATATTTCGGTGTAGTTCATTAACATCCTGTAAATACTCCGTTCAGGTGCAACGTGTCGTACATCGGTAGACGCGAGAAATCATATATAACGTGACTGAATATTGTAACAAGGAGAAAGAAGAGGGAATCAAAATCTCTTTGTGTCAAGCGACTGTACTGGTTATTTTCCCGTAGGGGAGGGGATCCGTCCCCTTCAGCTGCCGTGGTGCGGGCGCTGCGGATCCCTAGCACTCGTGATACCTCTGACGTTACTAGAGGAACCTCGGGCCGAACATTCGGGCCCCTCCCTTTGGGAGTTGTTCGGGTTGGGTTGGTCTCGAAGGGGCAGTGGTTCCCGATACCCGTGGGAGATCGGGTACGTCTCCGGACGGGTTGAGGGAAGCCATTAATATTCCCGCGTACTAGCCAGTATAGCTAGTAGAAGGTGTGCTAGATCACCAGGCGCTCCTACCGAGGTCATATCGGTAGCCTTCCCATTTTGGTTTTGGCGCGCGTTAAGTGGCGTATCCACTTCCATCCCGTCTTGAGTCCACAGGACCAGATGGGGGGGGGGGGCCTTGTTAGTCGCCAGGTCTTGCCCTATGGAAAGCACCACGGAGTGCGCCGGGCGCCCTTCTGGGACAGCTCCGTAACTCCCTGGTCATTAGAGCGGGGTCAATCTTCTCTCTGTGAGGATCTGCCCAGGTATATACCCTCGCGTTTCTAAAAAAATGTAATGGTTATTTACATTTGTGTATAATAATGAATTGGCCAACCTTTCATACCATACACACCGATTTATTTGTGTTTCGTCACTTGTTCTACGCCAGGTTACTAATATTTCGCTCTTCTAGTAAACAAGATAACAAGTGAATAAAGCGCTCGTCGATGAAGGTATATACACCTCAACGGTTTGCCATGCTCTAAATGAACTGAACGAAGAAGATGCTTCTGCAACTGAGATTATTCAGGATTTAATGCGTGATGCTAATTTAAATGTGACTTGGCCTTCATATTTTCCAACTTTGATTTCTTCATTTGTTCAATTAACAACTTCTGTTGACTTTCAATTAAAGAGATACAGATTGTTGAACAGCAACTTTACACTATCTCGAAGTCTAAAGCATTAGTTGCAAGATAATAATTTTAGGCTTTGAGAAAAACCATGGCTAACAAACACCAAATAAGGTGGCTGAAATTTTGGAACACTTAAGTGAACTTGCAAATGTGTATGCTACTGATATTCCCCTTTGGCATGTCGGATTGACAAGCAGAAACAAAACGTACATTTTACCAAATACAAGACATTACGCAAAGATAATAAGCTAGGCTAAGTGATGCACAATATGGAGATTACACTTTTTGTGCTCTGCAAGATCTGATGTTTGACTACATATTGGTGAGTTGCAATGTTGCTTGTTCTATAACCTAGATGTTTTCTTGTGTTTTGTTTGAATTTGTTTTCAGATTATAGAAGATATTTTTTGGAATCTTTAGCACATAAAACAAACATTTTTAAGTTTTTTAGTGCATTACATTCCAGACTCTATTATTAACTCAGATAATGTCTGTAAGAGTGGCAGCTGCAGCATGACGTCACGTTAAACTCCTTTCCGTACATGTCTACTACAGTGGTGTGACCTTACGTCACACCACCACTAGGCTAGCATGTTAGTTACTAACGCTCCCCACATGGCAACCTTGGCCTTCGGGGTAACCTCACCCCACCAAGTGATGACCGGACCCATTTCTCAGGTGGAGGCACCCAGAGGGCGGTGTCCATTACCTCCGATGATAGGGTGATAGTGAAGATGGCGGTGAGGTGAGAGGACCTACAGTTTTTACCGTGGACTCCGAACCACGTTGGGCATAGGGGATACTTCACGTGTGCTAGACAGAGGTGAAGGCGTGGATAGGGCTGACTTAAAATCGCCAACCCCAGAGCCGGGAATCGAACTCGGGACCCTTAGAACGGGAGCCGCGAACGAAACCACCGCGCTACCCCGGCGCCCCTAGGCTAGCATGTTACTACGGGCACTATCGTTTAGTTTACATAGCTTCTAGAACCTTGCTCTTTTTATAAAACCTTGCTTTTCTTTTCTTTCATGCATTAGATCAATAGTCAGACGTATAATTATAACATATTATGACATGTTCTTTCTATGAGATCACGGAAAAGACAACTGAATAACGACAATAGATTAAAATTTGTGTTATATTCGCAGATTTTTGTTTAACCATTATCATTATTTTTATACTAAATTAAAGTTTACGTCTACCACTTTTCTACAGTAAGTACAGGAAAAATGAGTTCCATTCCAACCAACAATTCTATATCGATATTTCACTGCAAAGACACGTTTTGAGGTCTGCTGAATCTCAACAAAAAGATTTTAGAATAAGATCTGCGTACGTCGTGTGTCTGAACTCAGACTGGGTATTTAACCTTCCAAGGCTGCTTCATGAGATTTATCTTCCACTCCAAACTACCCTCTTATATGTATGAAAAATGTTTCATTTTTTAAATAAAAATGCCTCTAATGAATTTTCTGAATTCTGAATGACTTTTGTGGGTAAACGGTGAGAGGTGAGCAAAATCAAATGCATATTTCGATAATATATATAATTTATATCAACTAAAATATTTTATATCGTTAACTATTTCCAAGATATTTTGGGATAAAAATCTTCCTTTTTAAAAAAAATATAATTATGCATTAAAACAATAAAAGAAATACTTGATTTTTTATTATTTTATTGTTCTATTTAAGAAACAGAAGAAATAAAAATGTTTTAAAAGGGCATGACAGAAAAATTGTAAAAATATCACAAGAGGCAAAATGTTTGTATTCATTGTTTTAAATTGAGCAAATGAGTTATCTTATAGAAGTTCAGTTCCATTTATTACACACTGTATCTTTGCTGTGTGATATTTGGATACAAAACTCATTACAAAAACAGAATTGCCTTGTGTTACATTTATTATACGATGTTATGTTGTTATCTCACACAAAATGAGCACAGATATTCTCACGTGGACACGAGGCACCTTCCGATCAGCCAGTAATTTCTGGTGCGGTTCACTTCAAATCCATTTGCATTTACAGCTCTTCCAAACTATTCTTACTAAAGCCTGTTACTTTCTCTATTATAAGGATAGGCAATTGAGAGAGAGAGACCTAGTACACCACGACCTATACACAAATATATTGCGACTAACATCCCCAGCAGGAAGGGATAAGTTGAGGGAACCGCAGGAGGCTATAGGGTCGTAGACAGAGTGGCCACAGAGACGTGCTGAAGTCCCTAACAACTGTTGAGAGTTCCTCATTCGGCTGCGAAACCCGCTGCGCCACCGCAACTCTCTAGCTGAAGGGAAATTGTTGTCTAAGTGACAAGGAGAAACCACGAAAAACCAAAGACAGAGCAGTAGATCAACAGGATCGAACCCAGGATCTCCCGAATGAGAGTCGCGCACGTTACTGCAGCGCCGCTTCACTCGGTTATTTTCTCAATTACTTATCTATAATATGTGGTGATGATAGGGCACAAAACCCGGAAAGTCACAATTTTTATCAAATACAATTTTAATATAGGGAAGCATATCTGACATATTTATATTTGTTTAAATTTCAAAATATATACTTATAATTTTTTTTCGAATAGTGAGCCGCTATTTATTTTTTATCTCTTGGTAATAGAAATGGAATGTCGAAGCCATCACATAGGGACCATCTCTTAAAATATTTGAGTAACCTTTAAAGTATACTTTATTGCTATTCTATCTACAACGAAATATGTAAAAAGGCAATTCTGCAAATGTTTATCTCGATTACTGAAATAGATACGAATTAAGTGTTTCAAAGAACAGTTTGTGCAAGAGGAGCGAAAGTCCTGTGAAAGCAGCACATTAGAATATTATTTTTTCTGCTTCCCACCAGATAAAGGCAGGAATTTGAAAGCCAATAGCGATACCAATTTTGAAAATGTAACTATTGCTTCACCCGCTGTATCCTACAACCAAATGGCACACGTACGTTGAAAGTATATGCCCATGAACAAGCATTGGATAGTCTGTAGAAAAAGAGTACTGAATGCAACATATCAGACTTTTCTGTTGTTAAAATTGTCTGCGAGGAGACCCAGGTTCGATTCCCGGCTGAGCGCTGGAAATGTCTCTATAAATATGGTCCAGATTCGCAGTGTATGTGTGTGAGATCTAATATATAAAACATACAAAAATCATTTTCCACGAATTAAGACCATTGGGATCTGGCAACGTGTTTCAAAGGACCGCCTATTGATCACTGTATAAAATAAATGGAACATGCTACACACTCTTAATGCTCTTGTTCAATGGTTTACATTACTACTAATATTACTGCACAAATACTCCTAAAAGAATTACTACAACGAAGTAGAACTCGGTCAAAATTTAGTGGGACTACTACTACAAATAAATAAATAAATAAATAAATAAATAAATAAATAAATAAATAAATAAATAAATAAATAAATAAATAAATAAATAAATAAATAAATAAATAAATAAATAAATAAATAAATAAATAAATAAATAAATAAATAAATAAATAAATAAATAAATAAATAAATAAAGAAAGAAAGAAAGAAAGAAAGAAAGAAAGAAAGAAAGAAAGAAAGAAAGAAAGAAAGAAAGAAAGAAAGAAAGAAAGAAAGAAAGAAATAAATAAATAAATAAATAAATAAATAAATAAATAAATAAATAAATAAATAAATAAATAAATAAATAAATAAATAAATAAATAAATAAATAAATAAATAAATAAATAAATAAATAAATAAATAAATAAATAAATAAATAAATAAATAAATAAATAAATAAATAAATAAATAAATAAATAAATAAATAAATAAATAAATAAATAAATAAATAAATAAATAAATAAATAAATAAATAAATAAATAAATAAATAAATAAATAAATAAATAAATAAATAAATAAATAAATAAATAAATAAATAACTATAAATAAATAAATAAATAAATAAATAAATAAATAAATAAATAAATAAATAAATAAATAAATAAATAAATAAATAAATAAATAAATAAATAAATAAATAAATAAATAGTGCAGCAAGATGTGGAATGTTCGGAAGGAAGAGGCAAGGGGCATCCTCGTGATATGAGAGCAGTGGGATTTGCTTTGAGGTCAGCCGTTTCCTTACAGAAATCCACTGAATGAAGTGACATCATTAACCTTGTGACGTCACTACTACATTATTTTGTAATTCCATTTAAAACTCCAGAGGCAGGCATTACGTCAACCGTCCGCCAGAGAGCTCCAGTAGAGAGGCAGACCGTCCGCGACAGGTCCAGACAGACAGTCCAGTGTGTAGTGCGCGCGCGATGGGCAACTGTTGTTCTTCTTTCAGGGCGGTCTTCAAGCCCAACGAGGGTCTTGCACCTTTGAAACCTCCGTCACGGACCTCCACCAGGAGACCAGAAGGCCTTCCGAAACCTCCTTCTGCGCCTCTGCCAACGCCTCCAAATGTGGTCGACGGACCTGCCAAACGTAAGTCTGCTTTCTATCTGTCGACGGTGGCTGTTTGTGTGTGATACCCCATCACTCGAAATAGAAGCAAACCAAGCAAATGTTGTGTTGCTCTCACATGATTTCGCTACTCTTATACAACTAGTATAAATGCTTCACGTTACAAATTATGTTCTTACTAATTTTCTTGTAGGTACAAAGGAATATGAATACAGTAGACTTAGAATAAAGCTGGTCGGTGTATGATGACTGACACTCCATTCTCTTTGCATGTCCAGGACTTTAAAAAGAAAAAAGAAAACAAAATGGATAACGACTTCTTTTTGTTGAAGTATGGATTTCGAAAGAATCAGATAAATAATAAGGAATATATTAAACATGGTTTACTCCACAGAAAATGTATTTGGCATGAAACTTGTACTTTCACGAAATCTAAGTTTTTGGTTTAGTAAAGATTTTGTCTATCTCTTGTGGTTTACTGTTATACGAAATTCATTTAAAATGAAGAGAAATTCTGAAGACTTTCCCAGAAAATTCAAGATACACATTTTAATGTGTCATGAACATATCTTAAACATATAGTATTTTAATAAAATCATTAAAGGCGTTTTAAAGAAAATCAACATTTTCTAAAAATGTTCCTGTAAAGAGTAGTCTGGGCGGGAAAATTTTCTTGAAAGAACTTAAATACAGTTTGGTGTTGATCTCGTCCCCTTCCTTGTGGCGACTTTTAACTCACTGTACAAAAACTGTACATCTTGTTAAAACGCACAATTTATGCTAATCTAATTCTTTGCAGATTGAGCCATTTCTGAGATATACCTTATTGGCTTATCTGGTCATACAAAGAGAATGGTACGTCAAAGCCATCACACAGAGGCCGGCTCTTAAGACGATTACACTATACTGTATTCTCATATTTTCATTGTATCTACAAGAAAGTATATAAGATAATTTCTACAAACGATTTTCGATAAATATTAAATAATAGAAGTGAGAGTTTTTGCAGGTGAAAATTATATAAGTGCACACATCACAGCTAGCTTGGGCATGTAAAGAGTATGGAGTTTCAAAGTCATTAAATAATGACGACCTCTTAAAAGATGTACTATTCCCAATGGAAATGTGTAAGGAAACTATTTACACAAACTTTTATCTGGATTAAAACATGAATTAGATAGTAACGTAAGTACAGAAAGTCATATTAGTATCTGCACCAGAAATTTACTTTTTACATCTGAAGATGTGAGTACAATAAGCATAATAATTTTTGTAAAGCAGAGCCGCAGTAGAAATAATACGAGCTCAAACAAATGAAATGTGGTACTTAGGTGACAATATGAAGCGAAAGCTCCTTCCAAAGATATTTAACAGAGGACTATTGTCATTTGCCATTAATAAAATGTGTTCTTTTAGCTGGTCCACTAATTAATCCTCATCTATTAAAATATATAATTAATCACATTCTAATGAATTTTTCAACCCACTATCGTTTATATTAATACTAGTTCTACAAGTTCTTACGAAAGTTCATTTTTTCTTATACTTCAAGTTAATCCAGAATACATTTTGTAGAACTAGTCATTGTAGGTACAACAAAAATAGAGAAAACTCGGTCAGTAGTCAAATATTAAATGTGTTACGTTCACATAAATTTCTCTACCTATTCTGCAAAAAACTATTCTTAATATTTTGTATTTACTTTGTTAACAGAGTTAGTCAGTTGCAGAAATGGTTAGTACAAGTGATAGCCAACTATGTTAAGACATCGTTTGACATTTTAAGACATGCTTTGACATTCCATACTCTTTATATGACCACAAAAAGTAGCAGCTTCTCACTTGGAAAATGCATTTATATTTAGAAAGGTAAAAGAATAATTAAGAAAACTCCAAAATGGTTAATAAGACAATATTTTTATTTGAGATAAATTGTACCATTAATGAAATGTATATTTTTTGTGTAGTAAGATTTTGTCGATATTTTATGTTTTACTAAATATGCAAAAGAAATCCAATGTGGACAACTCTTGAGGCTACTCCAAGAACATTAAACATATCTTTATGTTCGACCATGCCAAACCTTAGTATTTACACGACTGGTAGCAGTACTTTAATGGGCCTCATTAAATTACACCTGTTCATTAAAGTATTAGTATTCGACCAATCAGAAGTGGCCATGTAACATTGTGAAAGCACAGGTATCGATATTCTCGTTTCTATCGACAAAGGTACTAGCGCCAGTTTAGAAAAGAGTCAAAATGTCTGACACTAGTAACAGAAAATACGGCAATTGCCACAAAAGTAAAGAAAGATGAACGAGAAATTCTATTCACAATTCATGGATTGAAGAATATCAAAAGGTATAAGTTCGTTCTCAGAAAATCTATTCCTAGCGTATTTCAAAGAATTGTCTCCAAATGTGAAAGCATCGACCTTGACTCACTATTCTATTTTGAACTCAACACTCAACATTAGGCACCAAATTGGTTTAAATACTCAAAACTGAACAGTTTACTAAAACGCAAATAAGAAGCATATAAAAGTCAAATAGCAAAGTCAAAACCTTTACACCTGATGAGTTGAAAACATTTATAAATGAAGCACCTGATGTTAAAAATACCTCATGATAAAAGTCAGTTTCTTTTTTTAATGTTACAAATGTTTTGTTTTAATGATTTTGGTTAAACTGTGTCACACGCTAACAGCTGTTTATAGGGAAGTAATCAATATTTCTGCGCCTGCGTACTACGTACTACGTCTTACTTTAGATAAAGCAACAACGATTGTGACATCATTCTAACCAAAAATGAATACTTTTAAACGAAACCTTTAATTTAGATATGACCGACAAAAACTTGACTATAATGGTAATTAAAACGCTCGTATAATAATAATAATAATAATAATAATAATAATAATAATAATAATAATAATAATAATAATAATAATAATAATAATAATAATAATAATAATAATAATAATAATAATAATAATAATAATAATAATAATAATAATAATAATAATAATAATAATAATAATAATAATAATAATAATAATAATAATAATAATAATAATAATAATAATAATAATAATAATAATAATAATAATAATAATAATAATAATAATAATAATAATAATAATAATAATAATAATAATAATAATAATAATAATAATAACGATGATGATGATGAAGATGATGATCATGATGATGACGACGACGATGATGATTTTTTTCTGCCTTTCTCGTCAATGCTGACATCAAGAGTTGCTTGGATTCCCTCAGAGCGAGGGAGCCGAAGCATCTGACGTGAGATGAAATCACCACAGTGCCATGTTGCCCATCACAAATCCAACTTTGCGGTCGCCTGGGATCAAACTCGGGTGGCCTAGGTGAGAGCCAAGCGGTCTAACTACTTTGCCATGGCGCGGCCAATAATAATAATAATAATAATAATAATAATAATAATAATAATAATAATAATAATAATAATAATAATAATAATAATAATAATAATAATAATAATAATAATAATAATAATAATAATAATAATAATAATAATAATAATAATAATAATAATAATAATAATAATAATAATAATAATAATAATAATAATAATAATAATAATAATAATAACAATAACAATAATAATAATGATAATGATAATAATACTCGCGTTTTAATTACTACAATTATAGTCTCGTTGCATAATATAGTATTAATACATCATATGTTAATCAATATCAAAGTTAATTTTGAGAAAACCATATAAATGATATAGTCAAATACTACGTTTGTATTTAGATACACACTAGGGATGGGTCGATACTCGATACCAATACACGATATTTTCCACGATATCCGATACTTCTAATTACAATAGAAAATAGAATGTTGGGAGAACTGTGTAATGGCAATAAAACTGAATAGATGCACTTATTTGGTGAGACAAAACTTAAAACCATCAGTGTTCTTATTTTTAAACTCCACATTAGACACTTAAAAGCAAAAATATATCTTTTTATGAGTTTTGTTCAAATATCCTAGCATTTTCACTCTTTCGGAGTCAAGTCTACTTCTTTTTCTGTCACATAATAGTCCTGGTGTGCTCAATAGTCTTTCAGAGAAAACTGTTGCAGATGGAATACACAAATATTTCGCGGCTTTTTTTTTTTTTTTAATTCTAGAAATTTGAATTTGTTTTCCAGTAATCCAGTGCATTAGAAAGAGGAGGTGACAAACTGTCGTGGAGATAGTGATTTGTTGGGAACTGGAAACTGGCACTGAATTTTGCAGCAGGATTTCTCCGTTGTAGTACACATGCGATGTTGAATATACTATGATGATGTCCCACGTTGTGGCGACATGTGGAACGGGATTTCTTCGTTGTAGTTTGAATTGGTTCTTGAATATTGTGTCTGCTTAAATAAGAGTCATAAGATGTCTTCTTTTCAAGGGTGGTTACGAGTGAAAGAAATAAAATTTGGATAAGTTCAATTTCGTAATATATAATTTAATTGTATCATCTGGATTACATTTTACTCGAACTTTCTTTCCTAGTCAATCATTTCAGGTTACATCCAGCATATCGATAAATCCTTACTTCCTTAATAAATAGTTTCTGTTAATTACATAAAATTGCTTACTCCTGCACGTCCATTCTTCACTATCAAAACTTATATCTTCTTCGCGTCCTTTTTCCACAAGCAAGATTATTGACTTTTTTACTCCATAGAAACCGTTCCATTTCTTTATACTGACGTCACATGTACCAACCAATATGCATATCTTGTTTTTATTTATTTATTTATTTTTAGAATTTCACATCCACATACTTAACATAAATATATTGGAACTAGGCAGGCATTCTGGTAAAATTAAAATTTTGTCAAGGGCAATTAAATATTTATACAGAATCACAAACTAGGAAGATGGCAATATTATTAAAGAATGTTTAAAGAGAAGTAACTGGGGTGGGTCTTGGGCGCATAAAATGAACGACGTGTTGAAGCAGAGAGGTATCGGTCATTCTTGGATAAATGCAGAGTATGGGTATCGAGGCTTCTGGAAAGAAGTTAAGCTAAGATTAGAAGATATTGATAGACAAGATATTTTCCCAATATAAGTGACAAAAGCTCACTGAGATTATATAGAGAAATAAAAACAACCTGGGGGAGGGAAGGATATATAGATATATGTAATAAGTTAGGGCGAGAAGGTTTTGCTTGGGCGAGAACAGGAATGAGAAACTTGAAAGGTATAGCTCAAGAGAGGGAGCTAGATAAATGTCCATTGTGTGGAGAAGAGAATGCAGAGTTCCAGTGTATATTAAATTGTATTCTAACAAGGATATGGAGAGAGCAGGCCTGGCTACGTAAATGGGACAGAAAGGTATAAGTCAAGAGAGGGAGCTAGATAAATGTCCATTGTGTGGAGAAGAGAATTCAGACTTCCATTGTATATTATATTGTAGTCAAACAAAGATGTGGAGAGAGCAGGCCTGGCTACGTAAATGGGACAATTTGGGGGGGGGGTGGGGGGGGTGAAGTAGTAATTAGAAAAATTCTGTCAGTAAAAGGGGAAAAGAACAGGAGAAATATAGGGTATTATTTAGGGAAAGTTAAAAAGAGATGGCTAAGAATATTTAAGAGAAAAATCTAGAGTGGGATAGGTGAAATGGCAAAATCTGTAAAAGGAGTAGAGGGCCTTCAGTACACAAAAACCTAGGGTTAGGTGTATGGGGACCGAATTATTATTCAATGGTGGGCAACATGATAGGAATTTCAGGATTTAGGAATATATGGCATTTTTCAGTATGGAATTTATAATTGTAATCTTGATTTTGTATTTCCATTTGATGTTGTAAAAGGAAATATGAGAAATAAATTGCAAATGTGTAATGTGTAGTGTTTAACGCCCGTTTTTACTTCATACGGCACCGCAGGCGGTGACACTGATGATGCATGAGATGAAGATAGAGCACCGGTGGAATGAGATGGCGGGGGAAACCGGAGGTCCCGGAGAAAACCCGCCCCAGCGTTGTGTTGTCCACCACAAATCTCACTTTGCGGTCGCCTGGGATCAAACCCGGGCCGCCTTGGTGAAAGCTATGCGGTCTAACCACTGAGCCACGGCGCGGCCAAAATAAATTACAAATAAATTACAAAAAAAACAAAACATTATAATACTTTTAAACATTTTCCCAAATTCCAAATAACACCACGAAGCAAATAAACAAAACTCATTTTCAAGGCCAAACAAAAACAACAGTCACAATTTAACACACGATTATATTCTTGCATAATTTTCGTGTCCAGGTATCACATTCCTGGCAATTTCATGGGCTTTGCAGTGTTGTACTTGCGGCAATAATGTTTAGTGAGTTTAAAATAAAATAAAAATTGCAGAATCACAACAGAAGTATCGAAAAACTATCCACTCTTTTTCTGAAGTATCGTTCCATGTCTATACCATACAAGTATGGAGGATGCATCCCTAATACATTCATGGACCCTTTTCTAAACTACATTTTAAGGACATACGGTAAGAGGTGTTTAAAATCTCAGAGCCAAATAACATCGATTGTATTAACAGACTGTCATAGAACATCTACTGAATGTGCAGTAGTTTCATTCCAAGTATGCAGTGGGTACAAGTTAGTGACAAGCAATGGAATTAACAAAAATAACTTTAGGATGTCAAAGAGGTCATGCAAACAAACAAGATAACAAAGGTCGTGTTTACAGTTAATGGAAGAAACATATACATTTTAAAATACACTCATAAATCTGAAGCACGGAGTCACTGTAGTGATAGAGGGGCAATACACTTGTTATTCTCGTGGTGGGGGCCTGATTAGATCTAGTGCCTGGGCGCCTGACGCGCCACCTTCATTCATCGTTAAAGAAATTGAAATAAAATATTCAAGAACATTCTGCATGTGTAGTCCGTGACATCCCAACTAAGGTATTCAGACAGTAAAGCGGAGCTAGCCCCTATCACCTGATTTACTACACGTGGGGAAGATATTCTGAATTGACTAAAGCTGGATATCAATCGGTGGAAGCGGAGTGATATCGAATTCTACTCCTGGTCATTGTTCAAATAACCTCGGTAGTTCCATCTGTGTATTAGTTCAACTGTGGAATGTAAATAATTTAGAGAGTGCTGGAAGCAAGATAATTGACGGTAAGATGTTTCATTTTTAATTTACTGGCATGCTCCATTCATTTATAAGAATTCTACATGCCGACGACGGATGATAGGAAAACTAATAATGGAGCAGTTGATGGAATGATAGTGAGAACCGGAGATCCTGGAGAAAACCCACCCTTCCGCCGTGTTGTCCACCACGAATCCCATATGCGGTTGCCTGGGATCAAACCCCGACCGCCTTGGCGAGAGTCAACCGGCCTAACCGCCCGGCCACGGCGCGGCTCTTTCTGGTTCACTGTTATTTGTGCTAATTTTCAAGCTCCGGGAAAGTAACCAGCTCTAATTTTGATACTAAAAATCACTAAAAAATTTGGGGCTCTCAATCCCTTGGCTCGCTTTGCAGATTGGGGCTCTCAGACCCTCGACTACGTTTTGCAATTTGGGGATCTGACCCTCGACTACGCTTAGCAATTTTGGGGCTCTCAATCTCTCGACCACTCTTTGCAGTTTGGAGCTCTCAATCACTCCACTAAACTTTGCAATTTGGGGCTCTCAATCCGTCAACTAAACTTTGCAGTTTGGGGCTCTCAATTACTCGACTAAACTTTGCAGTTTGGAGCTCTCAATCACTCGACTAAACTTTGCAATTTGGGGCTCTCAATCCGACGAATAAACTTTGCAATTAGGGCCTCTCAATCCCTCGAGTACGCTTTGCAGTTTGGGACTCTCAATCCTTCGACTATGCTTAGCAGTTTAGAGCTCTCAATTCCGCAAATACGTCTTAAAGTGTAGGCTCTCAATCCGTCGACTATGCTTTGCAGTTTAGAGCTCTCAGTTCCGCAAATACGCCTTAAAGTGTAGGCTCTCAATCCCTCGACTATACTTTGCAGTTTAGAGCTCTCAGTTCCGTAACTACACCTTAAAGTGCAGGGCTCTCAATCCCTAGACTATGCTGTGCAGTTTAGAGCTCTCAGTTCCGTAACTACGCCTTAAAGTGCAGAGCTCTCAATCCCTCGACTATGCTTTGTAGTTTAGAGCTCTCAATTCCGCAGATACGTCCTAAAGTGTAGGCTCTCAATCCTTCGACTATACTTTGCAGTTTAGAGCTCTCAGTTACGTAACTGTGCCTTAAAGTGTAGGGCTCTCAATCCCTCGACCACTCTTTGCAGTTTAGAGCTCTCAGTTCCGTAACTGCGCCTTAAAGTGCAGGGCTCTCAATCCCTCGACTACGCTTTGCGGTTTAGAGCTCTCAGTTCCGTAACTGCGCCTTAAAGTGCAGGGCTCTCAATCCCTCGACTATGCTTTGCGGTTTAGAGCTCTCAGTTCCGTAACTGCGCCTTAAAGTGCAGAGCTCTCAATCCCTCGACTATGCTTTGCAGTTTAGAGCTCTCAGTTCCGTAACTACGCCTTAAAGTGCAGAGCTCTCAATCCTTCGACTATGCTTTGCAGTTTAGAGCTCTCAGTTCCGCAACTGCGCCTTAAAGTGCAGGGCTCTCAATCCCTCGACTATGCTTTGCGGTTTAGAGCTCTCAGTTCCGCAACTGCGCCTTAAAGTGCAGGGCTCTCAATCCCTCGACTATGCTTTGCGGTTTAGAGCTCTCAGTTCCGTAACTGCGCCTTAAAGTGCAGGGCTCTCAATCCCTCGACTATGCTTTGCAGTTTAGAGCTCTCAGTTCCGTAACTGCGCCTTAAAGTGCAGAGCTCTCAATCCCTCGACTATGCTTTGCAGTTTAGAGCTCTCAGTTCCGTAACTACGCCTTAAAGTGCAGAGCTCTCAATCCCTCAACTACGCTTTGCAGTTTAGAGCTCTCAATTCCGTAACTGCGCCTTAAAGTGCAGAGCTCTGAATCCCTCGACTATGCTTTGCAGTTTAGAGCTCTCAGTTCCGTAACTACGCCTTAAAGTGCAGAGCTCTCAATCCCTCGACTATGCTTTGCAGTTTAGAGCTCTCAATTCCGTAACTGCGCCTTAAAGTGCAGAGCTCTCAATCCCTCGACTATGCTTTGCAGTTTAGAGCTCTCAGTTCCGTAACTACACCTTAAAGTGCAGGGCTCTCAATCCCTCGACTACGCTTTGCAGTTTAGAGCTCTCAATTCCGCAACTATACCTTACAGTGAAGGGCTCTCAATCCCTCGACTACGCCTAGTGGTTTAGGCCCTCAATCTGGTCTATGCTTTGTTAGTCATACGATAACAGCTGTGGATTTGGCGAGCGTCAGAAACACAAGATCGCGTGTTTGCCCTTAAGTATATTTTTTATTAAGCAAAGCGTTGGCGCTTGGGTCACAGGCTCTTAAAGTTCTCACATCATCTTTAAAACAACTCCTCAGGATTTTAGAAAGTTTTATTCATACTCCGTTATTCCAGTTTAAATATTACGGACTCAATAAAGGGAAGTTGTCCAAACCATTAATATTACTTGATGTGCATCCTAGTAAATGAGGAAAATCTCAAGTAAAATAGACTATGGTTTTGAAAAACACAATTTGCAACCTTAAATTATTTTTTACGAAATCGTTCTCTTTATTTATGTACGCTTTTTACCAGCTGTGGTTCTCAGCATTCCATTCTATAATGGATGTGAACGACCGATTAATTTTGCTCAGAGAGTGCGTGTCTTATACGTCTTGCCGATAATTTAGAATTTCTACATATAAATTTACTCTCAGTATAAAGTTGGTAGCTATAATAAAATACTGCACTACGGCAGGAAGTAAAATACAACCCAATCTGCCAAGACTTTTCGACGTATATCTCATAATCCACGTCTCCAACTTTAAATTTTCTTGAAGTACTGAAACTTTATTATTGGGCCCAAATGACGTATGTGGTCGTCAACAGCCACTTAAATCCTATAGACACTCCTCACTAGCCAATACTATTTTCATACAACCCGCTGTGAGTCACGGATCAAGCATAAAACTAACCCAGCGCCTCAAAACTTTATTACTTGTGCTTTAGTAGCAATGCTTTAACGGAAAACGAGAAAATGGTGGGTCGATTTATTAGAAACTGGTGCGTTTACTAAAATGCTTTCTAAAAGTAGTATATAATATTTTTGAAGCACGTAATAGATCTCGATTGTGTAACAAAGCACTTCCTACGTTCAGCTCGCAAAATATCAACTGTACAATTTATTCCGCTCTGTACCGTAGCTGGTAGGGTATCTGCCGCACGTTCAAGAGGTCTGGAGTTCGAATCTTGGTCAGGATGAGTTATTTAAGTACGGTTTTTCTCGGGATTTTCCCTTATCCTGAATGATGAATCTCGAGTAACTCTTAGCTCTATTGACACTGGATTCATTTGAATATATCATTCATCTCCGACATGATTTAACGTTGGGAGGATGAAAATAAAATAAAAAATCTATATAATTAGTCGAAATTTTTGCTTTGTATTTGTGAATAAGTGATCTAATGATTATATTCGCCACAATCTATATACTTACCTCTGCTTTTGACCGAAAGGCAAGGAGGAGTACTTCCATCCTTTAGGAGTGAAGTCAAGGAACAAGTAATTTTAAATCACGCTTACTTTAAAGCTTTGATTTATCGTTTTAGACGTCACTTTGTTTTTAGAGGATTTCCATTGCTTTTTCAGAATGGGAGTATTTTTGCTGCAGATATTTTGCAAGTAGCTAGCTTCTTTTCAACAATACGTAATACAAATTAACAGTATTTCCGGAACGTTGGTATTATTAATCTCCGTAATTGCAGGAAACACACAACTTCTATTTTACCACTTAGTCTTTGAAATAGGAAAGAGATTGTGACGATGCAAGAAACTGAAGGCTACCTCCTCTCCAAAAGATGACATTATCTGCGTATGTACGTGTTCACCTTGTGAGTACGTGTGGGCGAGCATAATTGTTTACAAAACATCTGCGTGTAGTTGTACTGCAGTAGAATATCTTATTGCAGAGGTTTCTTACAGCAAACGTTTAAAATTTAACATTTTTTACTTTAATTTTCTGAAATCAAATGTCAACATTAATTTTTAAATTGCATAATTGTGAAAGAAATTTGAAAAAGAACAAGTAGAAAATGTAACAGAAGTTACATAATTAATATGTCTCGCAAAAACTCGAGAATGGCTGAACCGATTTGCCTCATTTTGATTTTGAAATACTTGTACAAGTCCAAGGAAGGTTTAAAAGATGAGAAAAAAACTTGAAGTGATGATGGACCGGGTTATTAAGTACATAAATATAAAAGTACAAGAGCAAAATTTTATGGAACGAATCACCTTCTTTTATTTTCGACAAACAAAAGTATTACAAAGTAGAAAGATATTCCACTCCTTGCCAAACCATATTTTATTAAATTATTCTTTGTTATCAAGAACGAATTTTTTATGTAGCATGATGATATATCTTCCAATGTTAGATACCAAATTAACTTCTAAAAGCACTATAACACTATAAATATTTGACTAAAGACAATTGTTATCAAATATTAGTGAATCCTTGGATACCTACTTTTAATTTGTGTTTGTGAATTCATTACTGTGAATTGAATTGACACAAAATTAATTGAATCCCTTTGTGACTTTGTGAAGTTTGCGAAAATCCTTTTACTATGCCAAGAAGACCTGACTTAGGTCGTAGAAGTCAGATGTGCGACGAGTTATGTCACGTGCTCACTGCAGTGATGAACAGCGAGACACAGATAATGTTAATAATCATGTTGGTATGTCAGAATTGTGTTCTAGAGTGTCTGTTTCTTCCGGTAGAGTTGTTTTCGTACAAATCAGTTGACACAGTTATAAACCAGGATGACGTAGTTAACTATCCCATAGAGTTTTTAAATTCATTAGAATTGCCTGTACTCCCACCTCACAATTTTTTTTATTTTATTCAATGATCGATCAGCAGTACATGCTTTACAGATCCTTGTTGGCTAATTGAATCTCTATGAACTATATAATAACATGTAAGGAAAACCAAGTTGGCTCCTATTATCTTCTTAACACTGTGAAACAAGAGAAAAATAAGTTAATTAAAACAAACAAGTAATCAAAGAGATAAGAACAAGTCATTGTGAAACAATATTCATAGTTTTTTCAATCAGAGTCACTAAGGAGGAGATCCTGTGGGAGTCGTCTCTTTAGGCGCGTGGGCTGGCGGGTTCGTACGCCGATGTCGTACATCACAGCTCCTGGAACATATGGCAGGTTTGAGAAGAAGCGGGAGGCGATCTGACGTATGTACTGGTGAAGAGGAAGGAGACCAAGTTCTTTATGCAGTTGTTGATTTCTTACGTACCAAGGGGCTTCCGTGGCGATGCGCATAAATCGATTTTGCAGGACCTGTAGCCTTCGGAGATGAGTGTTGCTAGCCGAACCCCATACTTGGGAAGCATATGTGATAAGTGGCCGGACAAGAGATTTGTAGAGAAGCAGAGAGCATTCAATCCCAAGAGAAGTGTATCTATGGAGTAGCGGGCAAAGTACCTCACAATTTAAAATTAAAAGTAGGATCAGTTGTGGTCATGCTGCGTAACATTAACCAACCACGATTGTACAATGGAACGAGACTAACTGTGAAAAAGCTAATGAATAACATCATGCAGGCAATAATCATCAAGGGAGAGTACAAAAGAGAAGATATCTTGATCCGGTGTATGCGATGATTCCAAAGGATTTACCTTTTGATTTTAAGCGTCTACAATTTCCAGTGCGTTTGGCCTTTGCGATGATCATGAATAAATGGCAAGGGCATTCGTTGGAAGTTTGCAGAATAGACTTGGAGTTTCCCTGTTTTTCTCACGGACAATTATACGTCGCGTGTTCGTGCCTCGGAAAACCATCATCTTTATATATTTACTCGCCACCAAAAGGACAAAAATATTGTTTATCAGAAAGCTTAAATTCATTAACTTAATTGTAACTGTGTTGTATTTAAACTTTGCAGAATAAATAACTATGTAATCGATTTTTTATTTATATAGATAAGTTGAGATAACTTTCATTGGCGGTACGAAGCTCGCTAAGTCAACTAGTTTTGTAATAAAAGTACATATTAGCCTTAAAATATCATAAAACTAAACCCCAAGAAAAGCTTTTAAAAGTGAAACGAAATATTCATCTTTTTTTAAACTATGTCCTCCATCGTTGTTATATTGGACAATGAATGAAATGTGTGAAATGATACTCAAGTAAGACCAGGGTCCATAGAGCTTAGAATTAACAGACATTCATCTTTTGAGCATAAGAGAAACCCCCTGGAAAAGTCTTATAGATAACTCACCTTGACAGATACCAACTCGGACCTCTTGAACCTGAGTCAAACACGCTACCACCATACTACAGAGGCGAGCATTCATTATTTCATGTGCTGCACTCACAAAGCTTTCTGTATACTGTGACTATGTGGGTCGAGAAATTAAAAGTCCAGGTTACAAACACTAAAATTGCTAGAAATTTATTGTTCTTTCACACTGGCCGTGTGTAGGCTAAAGTATGGAAAGGTAGAGTCAGAAACACACTTCGGTCAACCTGACAGTAGCAGAATTACGTCACATACACAATACACATTAACAACTGTCCCCTTGACGAGCTGCGGCTTCCTTAATTATAGCTTACTCACTATTCCGGAATGTTATCAAACAATCAAGACGGCGCTAGAAGAAAGACGAACTCTCCAGAAATCGGTCTCCTTCCAACCCCCACCATTTTGGCGAGCTTTTATCTCCGCACTGCGCTGCCCGTCTCTTTGAACTCGTACCTCGCGCCGCCTCGCCTCAACAATGCGTTCGCGACAATACTATCCTCACAAACTCTTCTGCGTGTCACTCGAGATAAACATGTGCAGAAATTATGTGTTAATGTTCCTGTAGGTGCAAGGGAATATGGGGATACAATAGGTTTAGATCTCTTTAAAGAGATGAGATGACTTTGAAATGACTTTCCATTTGAGAAGAGATAGGTAATGGGAAATTCAGACAACAAAGAATATCTCCGAAATGGTTTGCTCCACAAAGAAATGCATTAGACAAATTGTGTGTTTTATTGATATCTATATCATTCGTGTAGTAAGATTTTGTCTATCCCTTACGGTTTATCCGTTATGCAATGGTCATCCAGAACGAAGAGGACTTCTGAGGACATTCAAAGAAAATTCAAGATAAACATTTCATTTGTCATGAAAATATTTAAAATATATGGAAATTAATTGTTCTTTCCCACTGACCATGTGTAGGCTAAAGCATGGAAAGGTAAAGTGACACTGAAAAGTTCAACGCCATAGCCGGGATTTGAACCACGGATCTTCTGGTCTCCGTCCAGCCGCTCTAACAATTTTAGCTACTATAGCCAGCGAGCCAAAATTACATTAAATTCTCCAACTGACTCGTGTTTTTTCCCGGTAAACCACTAGGAGTTCTCATAAACACATGAGACAACTACCTTAATGGCGACTTACTACATGTAGGTACTTTAAGGCCCGGGCTTTATAGTTCGGACCACTATTAGGTCAATTAATGGAAATTAGTTGTTCTTTCACACTGGCCGTGTGTGGAAAGATAGAGTCAGACTGAAAAATTCAATGCCATAGCCGGGATTTGAACACGGATCCCCTGGTCTTCGTCCAGCAGCTCTAACCCTTGAGCTACTATGGCCAACGTGCCGATATGACATTAAATTCTCCAACTGACTTGTGTTTTTCCCGGTAAACTACTTAGGAGTTCTCATAAACACATCAGACAACTACCTCAATGGCGACTTACTATACTGTAAGTACTTTAAGGCCCGGGCTTTATAGTTAACCACTATTAAGTACAAGTAATGGAAATTAATTGTTATTTCACACTAGCCGTGTGTAGGCTAAAGTCAGTTGGAGAATTTAACTTCATACTGGCATGTTGACCATAGTAACTCAATGGTTAGAGCGGCTGCACAGAGACCAGAAGATCCGTGGTTCAAATCCCGGCTATGACATTGAACTTTTTAGTCTGACTCTACGTTTACATCTTAAATATATGTTGTTTTAATCAAAAACATCTGAGCTATTTTTGAGAAAATTAATATTTTCGTAAAATGTTTACATAACGGGGGTTAGGAGAATCTTTTAAAAATCTTAGTGTCGGAACCTTTATGTTCTGGCCATGCAAAGACATCAGTCACCAATTTTAAAATCCTTAAAATCTACTGTATTCCTATATGCTCGTATGAGAAAAGCAATAAGTTAATTTCTGCAAATGTTACCTACCCAGATTAACATAAAGTACGAGAGGAATAAGTGCTTGCAAAAATACTATGTACAAGAGTAGAGAAAATCATGTGAGTCCAACACATAAGACTTTTTGAAGTATTATTTCGTACTTTAAAGAAAGGATATTATTGTTACCGAAAACCTAATGCATATGTTAAAAGGGGAAAATATTGTATTACTTTGAATTAAGGTTTAATTTAATTAAAAATGAATAACAGTATATTTGATTGGTTATTCAAGTAGCAATTTGTAAAACTGCTGACAACTCATTCTCGTGCCACGAGACAAATCAAAGTAACAGCTCCTCACAGTAACCAACATTATATTACAACATATAGTTAATTATAGCGTTGGTTGAGCAACTCCGGATGTCGGTATAGCCGTACATGTAGTAAACGCATTTGTTACGGTCACGGTACTGTGTTAACATGCCGTATACCAAGGAAAATCTCTAACGCTGCTGTTAATGGGCTCTTTGCCTTACGTCGAACATTACAAACGTTTATAACTTTAATGGTATCAAAAACCATTTGATATATTAGCAGCTCTCGTGTCATTAAGAGTGTGCCCACATATCAGGAGGATTTCTGTGTTCTTGGACTTGCACAAACAAAATCTGTTAAGTGTATAATGTGAGTATAGCCTTTGTGTGTCCCCTTCTATGCAATGGGATAAGAAACCGATAAGTGTTTTGTCTATACGTGGAAATGACTTATACACGATATTGCAATAACATAACGTCTAATAAATTCGTTAGCAAACCATACCAAATAATTGTATAAAAAAAGAAATGCCGACAAACAGTGAACCAATATTTTATAATTAACAATTGAGAAGATTAATAAATACGTAAAATATGAAGCTATTGGCAGTGAAGCAAACAAATATATAACAATATGTAACTTAAAACTTCACTTATCATATAAGGAATGATGATAATTTTCTTATAAACTGCCCGGGATCACGATTACATGTAAAACTTTTACACATCCTCAGCCGGAAACAACAAAACTGTCGCCATCGTTACGAACGCTAGATGTTAATATGTTCTTGTTAGTACTACCAGAATCTGAAAATAAGACAAACTTAAAAACAGAATCGACTGCCGGTATTTCAAAATTCATCACGCGATGTTTGTTTTTTAAAATAATAAATTATTAGAACATTTAATGGTTTGGGAAAATATATTTATTTTAAAAAACAAACATCGCGTAGTGAATTTTGAAATACTGGCAGTCAATTCTGTTTTTAAATTTGTTTTATTTTAAGATTTTGGTAGTACTAACAAGAACATATTAACATCTAGCGTTCATAACGATGGCGGCAGCTTTGTTTTTCCAGCTGAAGACGTGTATGAATATACACGAAATCGCAATTCTGGAGAATTTATAAGAATTGTTGCCATTTCTTATAAGATAAGTGAAGTTTTCAGTTACATATTCTTATATTTGTATATAATTGAGAAGATTATTTTTCTAGGTGGCCCGAGAGTCCGAACATTTATTTACCAGCCTCATGCCTGTTTTGCTGTATTTGTTCAGCATTTCCGCATTCTCAATTACGCACCCTCTATGTCATTAAATAACTATTACATGAAAGTACAGGTCCAAAGGTCCAACCTCCACCTCTTAAACCTCAATATCAGAGAATTTGTCATCCATTAATACAGGGTTGAACGAAAAACAGGTACTATTTCATGCCAAAGTAATATGAGTGTTACTTTGGCGCCATCTCCAGTCTGGTTCTCTGATAAATCTGCTGTCAGCTGCTCTAATGTTGAACCATGACATCTTTTTCTCAATGTATGTGTGGGTAGGTGTGCTAATAAATTAAATGAAGGTTAATAAAACTCTTCTTGAAGGTTAAACTGCTTCTTCATCTGATCAGCAGAGAACGCAATCTTATATAGTAAAAATAAGTTAAAATATTTATTTTTCATGTTCTAAAAAGAAGAAAATATTTGGTCAGAATATAAGTTTATACAAAAGAACTGAAGAAGGAACGGGATTTCTCTGCGTCATTCACATAATGACAAGCACTCGATCTGATAGTATAAACATATGAAATATACAGCGTCCCAAATTGATGTAAACACTCGTGCAACTGTTATTTCGCCACAACCAAATGAGACAGAAATACATATTTGTTATGTATGATCCACAAGGCACTGGAAAATAAGGGCAACACGTTCATAAGGGTTATTTGTCTCATTTCATAGATTGTTGCGGAGAACACTCTGTATATACAGATATAATAGCAGACGAGCAATAACCAGGAGTCGGCAAGTTATTCTGGTGTAATACTTATTTACGTTATGCGTCATGATATGGTAAACATTCTCCGATATCTACTATACACTGCAATTCCTAAATATTTTGTATATATTTGTAATGGGATATACGAAGGCTGTTCAATAAAGAATGACCACAATTCTTTTTGACAATGTACCTTTACTCAACCTCATAATTTTTTGGTCCTCAAAATAGTCTCCCCTGAATGCGATACACTTATCCCAGCGTTTTTGCCAGTCTTCAGACATGCTGGAAACCATTTATTGAGAGATCCTTCAAAATCATCTCCGCAGCCTTCGCCACTGCTTCTGATGATGGATAATGCCTCCCACGAAGGCATTTCTTCAAGCTAGGGAATAGAAAAAAGTCACATGGGGCTAAATATGGACTATAGGGAGGGTGAGGGATGCACTTCACGTTGATTTTTGCAAGATATTCAGCAACAACACTGCCAATATGCGGCCGCGCATTATGATGGTGGAGCATCCAACCTGCTTCACGAAAATGTGGCCTTTGGCGCCTGATATGGACTTGCGAAGTTTTCAGGACATCCCTGTAGTATTGTCCAGTTACTGATGTGTGTGCAGGTACAACAAAGCTGATAAATCATTCCATGAAAATCAAATAATGAGATGACCATAACTTTCCCAGCAGAAGCAACTACTTTTGCTTTTTGGGGGGTTGGTGATGAAGGAGGTTTCCACACTGAGCTTTCCTGTTTGCTCTCAGGATCAAAATGGTGTAGCCAAGTTTCATCAGCATTGATTACGTTTGAAAGAAACTCCGGATCTTCCTCTAACATCAATTTTAACTGCGTATTACCTCCATTACAGCGGTAGACGATACAGAAAATGTCTGAACTTGCCTGGTTCTCACAGGCGGAAACCAGGAGTACCAACAATGAAACTACTATGGTGTGTTTGTTTCACATTAAACTAACAGAATATAATAAGATTGAATTTTAGTGCGAAAAAGTATGACCATAAAAATTATGATCATTCTTTATTGAACAGCCCTCGTATGTTAACTTTTGCACGATAAATAAAAGCAAAAATCAAAGATTAATTCTGAGATATTTATTTATCAAACTTCATATGAAAATATGCATTTATACATTGTTTTCTTCAAAATGTGTATTTTTATATGAAATGAGATATCATGTTTACCTATGTCCATTACCCTCTATTCAGAGTTTTTCCCTTTTTGTAGACATTTACGTGTATGTAGAAAGAATATTTATTTACTTAAAGATCCACTGCCTATTAATACTTATAACTATTTAATTATATATGTTAAATTCTCATGTATCCAGACTTCACATATTACGTAATATGTTGTCGTGAAACACAAAAAAGTCCTAACTAAATATACGTATATAACCACTAAATCGGTAAAGCTCAGCACGGTCTTTAACTACTACGACTGTCGATAACCAATCATATTAAACCTCTCTGTATGACTGTGAAACACAAAGGGAAAGACGTACATTTTGGAAATACACATGTTTCTTAAAGCCGTGTGACTTTGCTCAGTCCTAAGAACTTTATTTCCTTTCTAATTTTCAGAACTTTATCCTACGTGCCTTAGTAATGTCTGCGATAGCCGAACATAACTTATTTCCAGGGACGACTTGAAATAATAGCTTTATTCGCTACACTGCCTTGTGCTAATTGCCTTTTCCTTACCACCAAACCTGCTAATAACCTAATAAAATATTAAACATTCTTCTACATTACGCAGTGATTTTAACTTAAATTATTTGTAGTACTACTTATCTTCCTATCATATTTTTATACAGAGTGAACAGTTTGGGTGTAAATAAAATAAAAACACATACAGCATTATTTGTTCAACCTTTTGTATACAGCGCTGAAATATGGGAGTTTGTCCAATGCTCAACATCACTGCATAATTAATAATGATTTTCCCCTACTCTTTATACGTAACATAGGAGGGGTGATTTAAAAAAAAAAAACTTGAGGAAATTTAACTCTCATAGCATCAATGTTTCTGAGTAACCACAGCAAGAAGTCAAGATTTGGAGAGTTTGGGGGACGAAGCAATGACCACACCACATATCCTGGAAAGTGGCATATGGAAAATAACGAGCTCCCATGTCGAGTGAGGGGGTGAACCATCTTACTGAAATACAACATACGTATTGCGGTCTTGCTCAAGTTGTTACGAAAGAAATAATTGAACATTTAGTTTATCGTACAACATATTTGGTCAGTCGGAAGCCTTGATATTATCCTGCTGCTCAATAGGTTACCCTGGATTTATCTTTGTTAATAGAAACCTCTCAGATAACGCACTGATTATTCTTGTAAGAGTGAGAGGGAACTGTAGCGCTTCTCGGACGTGAGCTAAGCACCAATGAACGCATCACCTCAGCCAATGGAATGCGCAGGAATCACAAGTGACAGATAGATGTTACGTCCACGTGGAGTAATCAGTGCTTTATTTGAGCGGTTTCTATTAACAAAGCTAGGGTAACCATTCGAGCAGCACAATTTTACCTAATGCTGGACGGGAAGAACGGATGAAGCGTTAGTAGACAGAGGGTGGCCGATGCGGGAACTCCGGTATAAGAGGACATGGTCCGTAACGTTTATATATTGAATCTCCCCGGTGTCGGCTGGTTAAACCGGTAACTGCAGCCGGAATTTGATCCAGGAGACCATACCCACGGAAACGAAAATTCCGTCATACAGTATCCGAGACGTGGGTCAAACTTAAAGTGAAATGAGAATGAAGGGACAGAGAATTATCTTTCCCAGCATTCGACCAGCGACTTGGAGAAATCTCTGTAAAAAAAATCCATTGGTCAGGAATATCGGTGATTTGAATCTAACCTACGACCTACCGAATTCGGGCGCTTGAGCCCCTTGCTCGGTTACTCACTGTGTAATATATAATTTTACATCTAGTCATCCTGTAGAATAAAATTATTAGTCATACAGGTCAAAAACTCCTGTGTCAAATTACAGAGATAGAGAGGGGAGGATTCACCACAAAAATGAGTGTTCATTCGATAAAGGTCGGAAGTCCTTTGAAATTAAAACGCTAGCCGTGAATACTGGGTTAGCAGCAGTGTTCATTTTAGGCTTTTGTTTAGAGTTTACGCTACGCTTCTTATTTTTAGAATGCCACACTACGTACATTGTGTGTGAGAGTGTGTGATTCAACGCGGTAACCTTGAGAACCGGAGCATCGGCGGTCAGTGTTAGTCATGTTGGCTGAACTGCACCAAGTTCAGAAGTTATCTGGCGGTCAGTATTAGTCATGAACTCACGATGGCTGAACCGTACAGAGTTCAGAAATTATCTGACAGTCAAGTCACTTTGAACCACCGTTCCCCTATTGCACTGGGTCTGGTATGTCATCTGTGGTGTGGTATTTACGACAACGACTAGGTTACATCCTATACACCTCATTGTCGCGGCCTTCTGTCTCTCGACACGGTTCAGATGCGACGCATTGTTATAATAAAGCACTGCACTTTAGAGTCTGAGTGACAGATGTTTTCTTGAACTGCTCAGAATTGCGCTATCGCGCACTTGATGAGGTAGTCAAGTGTAGAAAGGTAAGATACGTAGTCTCTTCGACAGGAGGTAGAAGTCTGCCTAGTGAACGCGAGTGCAGTTGGCCCTTCTAAGGAAACCACCCTCCCGCCCATTAAAGACCGTCATAAATCTATCTCCACACTTCAGAAATGGAACACTGTCGTTGAGGACCAATAGCAAACCTGATTTTCTCGAAGTGACAGTCGCATGTCTACTCCACGTGGAGTCTCAGTTGCCAAAGTTCCAACTTCCAGTTGATTTATTTATTTATTTATTTTCAATTCAGTATAGTGTTAAATACACAAAAGAACCACGTCATATGAATTTATACAGTTTAAGAACACAGCTATACAGGTTGTGTGATATAAATAGAATACTAACTTGCTTTAATAAATCCATACATACTACTACTACTACTACTACTACTACTACTACTACTACTACTACTACTACTACTACTAATAATAATAATAATAATAATAATAATAATAATAATAATAATAATAATAATAATAATAATAATAATAATAATAATAATAATAATAATAATAATAATAATAATAATAATAATAATAATAATAATAATAATACTTTATTATCACCTTATGTTTTACAAGCATTGTTGAAAACAGGCAAGTCGTCAATTATATACAATTAAAGTTGCTGGATATTTTGATATACAGATATTAGAAGAAACTAAAACTTAGGTGATGTTATTCTAAATGTATAATGTCTTGTACACCTAATATAATGTCTAGGTTTTAGTCATAAGTATTGTAAAATAAGAAACTAGCCCTCAAACGATAAATTCTGAAGTTGTAGTCTTAGTTTAGAAATTCATCAAGTGAATAAAAAACATTATTAATTAAATATGACTTCAAGAAAAATTTGAATTTTGTTAAGTTACTAGACACTTTAACTTCTGCTGGGAGTTTGTTATATAGCTTGGCTCCCATGTTTCTTTACGTGCAGAAATTCGTTGTATGTCACGATGTGGAGACCGTAGGAGGGAAATGCAGTGGTAAATGCAAATGAAGTAGTAGATACTTTCAGTCAAGTGAAAATAATCAAAGTGATGACAATAGCCTGAATAACTGGGTCGAGTTATATTACTGGAGAAGCCTCAAAAAACAAAGTTATAACGGGAACTGTTGCTAAGCAAATTCAAGCGCTTGTTTTGAACACATATAAATATGTGCTTACAAATAATCTTGGTAAGGGGTCATGCAATGAACCTGATAAATTCTGGGTATTCCCAGAAATACAGTAAGAAATATTGTGACGAAAGGAATACCAAAGATACCGATCAAGTGTGAAAACAAAAGGAAACGGTTTTCTAAAGTGGATAATTTCACATGTGATTTAATTCGTCGAGAAATTTATAGATTCTATGCAAAAGGGAGAGCGCCCACCTTAGACGAATTGGTTGCACATTTGCAAGAAATTTGTGATTTTCCTTATGGGCACTGCACTTTGCGCGGTCTCCTAAAGGAGCTAGGTTTCAAATACTGCACTTTGAATAAGTTAAGGGCTATTATGGAATCAAGTAGAATTGTAGCTTGGCGATACATATATTTGTCAAAACTAAGGAAGTTTCGTAGTACGATATGTATATATGTCAAAACTAAGGAAGTTCTGCAGTAATGGACATAAGATAATTTATTTAGACGAAACCTCGTACGATATCCATGACGTATGAGAAAGTAACCTTGCAGAAAGGACTGGGAGAAGGAGGGTCGGTGCTGTAAAACGATTATAAGGGTTCGTCAAAGGCAGCGGCCGACGTGCACACGAGTTAACTAAACAGACTATAATGATCAGGCCGGGCAAACAATTTGGCCTTAGTTACGTTAAACTGCGCGCCGATTAAGTTAGCCCTACAGTTAGCCCGGACCCCCCAAATGAATTATCATTTCAAACTTTTAATAAATAGTTGAAATATGACTTAGTTTAAAATAAATGAAAAAGTTTATTCAAGCTTCTCATCTTAACGTCTCTATTCACTGTCAGGCAGACATGAAGTTATTTAAGAGCTAAACGAAAAGTTACTGCACAGCAGCTGTACAACTCGTCAAAATACACAAATAATGTCAATTGCAATAATGTATTGCAAAGTTAATCAATTCCATATATTATAATTTATTGATATGAATTCCCAGATACTTAAAGGTATGTAATTTTTAACTTCTAACTTCCTATTCCCTTTTTCATTCAAGGAGAACCAATACTTCAAATGCATCAATCAGTGGTTCGCTTTTTAAATATCTGATTACTGCTTATATCACTTTATCCCAGGTATAAGAACAAAAAAATTGTGCAATGTGCAAGGATTTTCTACAGACTTTATCCAAAGAAACAAGACAAAAACAAACTTTTCTAAGAACAATTTGTCGAAGCTTGGGTGGAGAAAGTTATGTAAATATAATATATTACATGTGTTTTTATTTTTTACTAACATGATAAAAACACATCCCTGATTTTATTAAAAGCAAATAATTCAACGTAGATTTTTGGACCCCCCCACCCTAAATACGTGCCTGATAATGGGGGAGAAGTATGTAGAAGTCTTAGTATGTAGACTTACCCTGTACTTGCCTGCAATATCGCATTCCACCAGAAAATTCGGTACCAAAACTTTGCCATGTTTTGAGGCTCTCGGGTGTTTTGCAAAAAGTAACAATCACCTACACAAAATTACATTGCCCTTTAGGGAGATTAAATTACCAAGGAGTGACACTTTAACGTTTTGTGCAGTTTTATAAATTGGAATTTCCTCTTTAATTTTTGAAGTTACGTGACTTTTTACAGTCACTTTTTACAGACTATTTTTAAAAATGTGTATTCTTTTATCTATTTCATATTAAGCAGAGAAATTTTATTAGAAATTATTTTAATACACATTTCCTTACAGGTGCAACGGGAACATAGACTTAGATGATAGTAAAATACTTTAAGAGCTGGTAGCAATGACATTCCGTTCTCTTTGCGTGGCCAGGACACAAAACATGACGATTTTCTGTTTGAGAAAAGTACAAGCATTTGAAAATTAAATGTAATAACTAGCAATGTCATAAAAATATTTTCACAAACATATTTATTTTATATAATGACATTTAAATTTTTGCACTAATATTTCTATTTCTCACACTTCACCAGTTATGCAAAAGGCAGCCGGTATGAACAGTTCAGAGGCTATCCCAGAAAATTCAGGATATATACATTTCATCTTTAATGGGCAAAATTATTAATCAAAAGTTACAGCTATTATTGAGAAAAACAAAAATGTTCGAACTTTTTCCATATAAAGAATAGTTTGAGGTGTAGAGATTTTCTTGGAAATCTTGTGTCATATCCTTGGAAAATGTTGAACTTAAATATAAAGTTTGATAGAGACAACTTGAGACAGCAAATTCAATGACATGGCTGGGATTTGAACCACGTATCTTCTGGTTTCCGTCCATTCGCTCTTAACCATTGAGCTACCATGGTCAACTTGCCCTCAAGACATTAAATTCTCCAGTTGGCCATGGTAAACCAATGGGTAAAAGCGGCTGGACGGAAACCAGGAGATCCGTGGTTCTAATCCCGATGACGGCATTGAATTTTTCATGTTGACTCTATCCAAAACCTTAGCCTATACACGGCTAGTGTGAAGAAACGAATAATTTCCATCAATTAAATCAAGCTTGATTTAGAGTTCACACACACACACACACACACACACACACACACACACACACACACACACACACACACACACACACACACACACACAACCGTTCAGACGGTTTCGTCTGTGGCCCGGGTTCGATTCCCGTGGCCGGCCTACCTGACCCGTGGGCTTTTCCCGGGGGGTTTCCTAGGTCGCCAGGCGAATGCTGGGTAGGTTAATTACATCCCCCAACTTTCCTGTCCCTCCATTTCATCTCCATTATCATTTCACATCATCTCTCATCTGGTGGTCTCTTTCCGGTAGAAGTGTCGGCGGGAGTCTCGGCGGTGCATGGCGTGATGATATGCTCTGAGGTAAACTACTTCCTCCTCCGGTTTATCGGTTGCCGATCTCCGCTCCTCTGCTGGGACCATTTAGGGACCGCCGGCCAGGGACCTTTGGTGCTCGGCTGCTGGGGTCGTTGCCGTCCCGCAGTAGGGGAGCGTGTCCGCTGTTCTGGCCTGTCAGGGGAAGTCTCTAAGTAAACAGTAAGGAACCAGCCCTCTGTACTGTCGTGGCTTCTTGGGACGGCCGCCCTCTGTCTGCTCTCGCCTCATCCTTCCTCCCGGTGGTGCCCCATCTGGGACTTAGGCACAATGGGCCCAGCATGGTGGCCTACGTACCGAATCCCCTTAGTAGTACAATCCTAATCCTACAGTTATTATTGAGAAAAACAAAAATTGTCGAACTTTCTTCATACAAAGGGTAGTTTGAGTTGGAGAGATTTTCTTGGAAATCTTCGTATCACATTCTTGAAAGATGCTAAAATTAAATATCAAGTTCGATGTATAGCCGACCTTTCATTTAGAGTTATACTCTTCACACATACACAAACATATACGGATCTTCTTCTAAAATCGTTTTGAATTCAGCGAACCTCAATATGTATTTTCATTGAAATTTCGGTATGGAAATTTTGGAATGCGAATCTTTACTTACTATGTACCTACTGCTGAAGTAAAAATTAAGTGTAAAAACTATATAGCCTTAATGTCACTGAGTAAATGTGAGACCAAAGTGAAGGAAGGCAAGCTGCTGTAACTATCGAGCATTCCGATCAACTGCCAAAGACACTTCAGGCATTTCCAGACTGTCTGGGTGAGGTTAATTAAGTCATTGTTGTTTCACGTACCGTTGTTAGAAATAGCTATGCAATAGATTAGAATCTTTACTTTCTACGTCACTGTTAGGGCACTGGATTGCTTATATTTGAACTTCTACAAAGTTCTCCCACTAACCGGGATTCCTTTGGGTCCACATAGGCTCTGTGCTTACCAAACGTTTGAACCCGATTTACTGTCGCTGATTTTCCTTAGTCGTTTATTCCAACACTTTCTTATATCCGTTACATTTCGTGTCAGCAGATCTTATCACTCGATCTTTCCTATAGTCCGGCCGTTGTATCTCCGGCTCTGACGTTTTGCGACTGCAAGAGGTGGAGGGGGAAGGTTAATAGTACCAACATACAGTAACGAGCAATTGAAAGCATATCCTCAAAATTATTTTTAGAATGAAAATATAGGACTATATTAGCTTTAAAACAATGAAATACAACTTGAAATTTCATTATCATGCAAGATATTTACTACAACAACACTCTATTCGAATATTTCGTACACACCTTTCACACACACTAACTGCATCTGTTGGTAGTATTGGGAGCATCGACATCCAGTGTCGTGGTCAGGAAGTTAAAACTGTCTGCTAGCGCCAATCAGCATTGTCAGTGCTAGGTGTGGCTTCGGAACCCAACCCTGTGTTGCCAGGTTAAATTTGTTTGAGCCACGTGGCCTTTTAGCTGCTTGCGCTGGTGAACTTTCTTTGGTATATTTTTCGTGCGTGAATTTCGATTTTTAGTGTTCGCAAGTCCTATTATTATCGCTATTATAATAATATGGCTACTGGTTCGTGAAACATGCAAATATGTGAAATATTTAAAATACGCATTGTTCCTCTGCTTGAAATTCCCGCTAAAGAACTGGCAACAGCCTGTTTCCCCCTCTTGAGAAATGTCAGAGCCGGAGATAGAGCGGCCGAACAGTAATTTTTTTCCCTAAGAATCCTAGTTTTCTCACAGTGTAAAAACAGTTATATTTATTACATAAAGGACATTATCTTGCTCATTTTAAACTCAACACCCCTGTTCAAGATAATCAAAGTCTTCCCTTGCTGTTTTGGTACACATATCTACATTTTTTTTTTTTTTTTTTTTTTACCTAAACCATTTTTAGTTCTCTATAGAACCCAAAACACCCAAAAATCGCCCAATAAATCTTGCACTTCAATGTTTTCAATTGTTAATTAATTTCAAAAAATCTTTTGCTAGTGTTTGCCATCCCTCTAAATATTACCACGATGAATTTTATACAAAGTTACTTTATTAATTATTATTATTATTATTATTATTATTATTATTATTATTATTATTATTATTGTTGTTGTTGTTGTTGTTGTTGTTGTTGTTGTTGTTGTTGTTGTTGTTGTTATTATTATTATTATTATTATTATTATTATTATTATTATTATTATTATTATTATTATTATTATTATTATTATTATACTTAACATTCTTCAACGTTAAGTCATGTCAGACGATGAATGAAATAATGTTCAAATGAGTACAGGGTACATAGAGCTTAGAGTTATCAGACATTCATCATTCAGGATAAGGGAAAACCTCCAACATTGTCATATCGGACGATGAATGAAATGATGTTCACATGAGTAGAGGATACATAGAGCTTAGATTTCCTAATTCTATATCAGTATATTATGGTCTTTCCACAGGTCCCCTTTGCTATTAAATCTTCCTAATTGAGCAACACCATTGGGTGAAGCACCTTTGCCCTCCAGACACCAAATCTCCACTCATGTAACATTTTAATCTCCACTACTGTCCAACAGATTCCAGCTATTTTATGAGGATCATACAGAATCTCGTAAGCAAAAAATTTTAAAAGGTTCTAATATTTATTCGTTGATAAAAATCTAAAGAATTTTCCATGAGTTCTCAAGATAGTCTCCATTCCTTTGCACACACTTTCCCCGTCGATGTGCACGTTTGAAAATACCGTTACCTATAACTGCGTTCCAGGTAAGGACATTTCAAACATCTAAACGCTTTTGGTGATAGTTCTTTAAATTGTGTGGTCTTCGCTCAATAAATATGGGACCTAACATGCACAACATTTTGGATTATGTAAGATTTCAATCATTTCATATATGTCTGCATGTATTTTACATTTGAAGCAGATGAATACGAGTATTACAGAAATCGCAAGGATTGTATGTAAATGTGAAACTCTCGCCACAACCAACATTTTAACTTTTGAAAGTAATGACAATTTCAAAAGATCGAGCAGAACTATAACACCGTGGTGTCAAATGATACATTTGTTGGTTAAAAATATGAAAACACAATTTAATAACTGAAGTTTACATTTGTATCAGGTTTACGGAAATTTCCAGCATTGTGTGTGTTAGCACGACCCAAAGTTGTAAGTAAGTTTCCAGGTAGAGGACTGATGATTAAACGCTTAGATATAAGGGGGTAGTGTGATAGTCTTAAGTGATTTGTTGATTGTGTATGCAAGATTGTGCTTTTGTTCATCTCTGAAGCGTCTCAGTTCCGGCAACGAACTTGCCAGAGAAGCTGCACTTGAAAACCAGTTCGGTCACATTGTCGGGATACAGTCACTTTCAAAATAGACTTGACTCCTTCAAACCATTATTGTTACTTCCAGGTCACGAGATGTTGAATAAGTCATATACTTCTTTGGTTAATCTTACGTCATTCCCAAAGGGTAGTCTTCCTATTTCAAAACAGCCCATAAAAGATAATTAATTTTTGTGAGCTAGATGATGCTACTTTCTATAAATTTTCCAAATCGTTTACAACAGCACTTGGACAATTTATTCATTTAAAGTCGTCCATAAAAGTTTTTCAATGTCTTTGTCACCTTCTATGCCAAGTACATAGTAAGTACAGAAGGTATAGCAGTATCCAAAAATTCGATACTGATGTTTCACTGAAACACGTTTTGAGGTCCCAATAATGCCAAAAAGAATATTTAGAAAAAAGTATCTTTGCGTGTGCTTATGAACACAATTACTCAAGAAGGAAACATTTCGTCAAATACCAAACTTAGTATTAAGGTTCAGCCTATTCGGCATGAACATTTTCAAAAAAAAAAAAAAAAAAAAAAATCCCATTCCAAACTATCCTTTACCTGAATATTTTTTGAAAACAAATTATTTTTAAAAACTGACTCCAAGGATTTTAATAGCCCGCCTCGGTAAGGTAGATGGGAGCGTGTCTGCCTCACTTTCAAGAGGTCCCGAGTTCGAATTGTGTTTTGCGTCCTCCAACGTCAAGTCATATCGGACGATGAACGAAATGGGTGAAATGATGCTCAAATCAGCCCAGGGTCCGCAGAGCTTAGAGTTACCCGACATTAGTCTTTCAGGATAAGGGAAACCCTGGAGAAAACCTTACCCATGTAACGCACCCTGACCGAGATTCGAACTCGCGACCTCTTGAATGTGAGGCAGACCCATCTACGCTACCGACTCGGTCATGGTAAGTTATCGGATGAGGTTGTTTCCAGGGTTTATCTCTTATCCTGAAAGACGCATGTCCGGTAATTCTAAGCTCTATGGACCCTGGACTCATTTGAGCATCATTTCACCCATTTTCTAATATGACAACGTTGGAGAACGTAAATTAATTATTATTTATTATTATTAATTATACCGTATGTTTAAAACATTTTCACAAGTGAAATGTAGGTATATATCAAATTTACTGGAAGTAGTCTCATTTACTTCTACGTGACTGCTTAACGGTAAGAGATAGTCAAAATCTTACTGCACAAAAGATACAGCAAAAATCGGCAGGTTTTTTTTTTGTGTGAAATTCCTTGTTATTGGTTTGAATATTTTTAAATAGCCACACTAATATCTAATGCGAAGTCGCTAAGTTTTTCTTTTCTTTCATCTTCTTCTACTCAACAAAGAAAATGGAATTTCAAGATTTTCAATTAGCGATCAGCTGTTAAAAATTTGACTATCGCTTAAGCCTACGTCACTTTATTCCCATTATTCCTACAGGTAAATATATAATACAGCCATTTCTATAAAAGTTAATCTCGATAAACATAAAAGATACAAGAATGAACCTTTTTAAAAATGTTTTTCTTCTTCTTCCTTAGTAATGCCACCTTCGTGGTGCTAGGGGATTCTTCTTATGCCTTTAGACGTCGGCTTGAGGAACAGAAACTTTGGATCAGATAGATAACCCAGGATGGATGACCAGCCCAATGTCAGATATGAGAGCGAGAGAAATAGATTACAGAATGCGGGCGAAATGAATGAAAGAAAATATGATAATGGAGCATGGCGGGGGAAACCGGAGATCCCGGAGAAAGTGTGCTCCTACGCCATGTCCACAAATTTCACGTGCCGACCGCCGTGGTGAGTCAACCGGTCTGACCGCTCGGCCAAGAACGTTTTGTTACGGAATAATTTGTAAGAAATAATTGTTTGTGCAAGAGTGATAGAAAAGTCAATGTGAGTGCAGCAAATAAAAGATTTGGATGTTGTTAATTTTTCTTATCCATCGCAAGATTAATTACAGAATGGGAAAAAGAAAGGTGACAGGTTTGTGAGGAAATTGATTTAAACGGCTGAACCAAATTCTTCCTCGCTGTCAAAAATAAACGTGAATGCATTAAGACTCATTTAGTTTATTAACCAGGAAAGCTTTAAGAAGTAGCGCTGACATTCTTACAGTAGGAAAGCTCGTGATAAGGATACTGGCGTCACTTTGGGAGTGCACGTAACTTGCATTCCTAATTTATGTTTAAAGATATTCCTAATATCTTTTTGTGCACAGAATTTTGGTTATGATACTTGTATAATAATTACCAAATATGTTCCAGCAATATGGCATCTTCCTCACAGTGGCCATTGTATCTATACATATGTAATTCAAACCAAGTATTTAGCTACGAACGCTCTTTAACAGCTTTGGTTCTCAATGACTAATTCTATATGGGAAGTGAAAGATCGCTTAAGTTTGCTCAAACGCCTTTTTATCAGATTTGAGGTTCTTTTACGTGCCTTAAATCTTTGACACGGAACCATCGGATTTACTTCCCTTCCGAAGGAAACCGTTCTGAAACCGTACGCCCGATAAAAAAATCCATCGGCCTCCGCGGGTTTGAACCATGACCTTGGGAACCAGAGAGGAAATTTAGCCGTAGACCACGGAAAGCAACCTCACCCACATGTGCAGTTATCAGTAAAATGAACACCAGTTTCTTCAATTTTGATTTTTAAAAGATAAATAAACATGTAGGTTCCGTTTAAACATGCATCTTTAAATTTTGAAATAATATACACTTCTCCACGATAATTATATAATATTAAATCTGTTAACTTTGGATTTGGTCTTTCAAAGTTAAAAGAGTATCGTCTAATGTAATGATATCATCTTCAAAAAATGTTTAATACATAGACAGGGATTTTTATAAGTACAAAATATTGTTTGTGTTCATAAGGAACATTTCCTTCTTTGAGAGTTAATTAGAAGTACAATTTGACACATTACATTTTGTAAATATAAATCTCTAAACACACACTTTATTATAAATTCATATCTTCAAAACGCTACTTTCAACGACAGTGTTCCATTTCTGAAGTGTGGAGATAGATTTATGACGGTCATTAGTGGGCGGGAGGTCAGGTAGCTGGGTTTACGTCACAGTAAAACGAACAGATTTTACTAACAGTTTAATAATCACACCATAACCAATAAAACTGTGACTATTTACATGAATTATATTTTCAAGTCACTGAGAAACGGAACTAAAACTGCTCAAATAAATGAGTCAATTGATAATAAAATTGTTACTTACATGTTGGTTATACCTAAACGTTCACATAACCATCCTTCATGGAAACTGCTTCTTTACAAACTACAGTCCACTACTTATCAAAATATTAATGTGCGAACGTATTAAACACTCCAAAGAAACTGTTTATACTAATATAATTGCTTAAACTTACTGAGAAACACTTTTAAAAAGAATTTTATTACTAGCACAAGCAAACACAAACAGCTAGCTCGCCATTAAATTTAGCACGTCACAATATTCAACTGTCAACCGAATCAGGCCGGAATTTCTCGAACGCCAGGGATCGCTGGATTATTAAAGCGGATATTGTAACGAAATGAGAACAAATACGTTGTTCCAGCAGTGCTGCTCCTTTCTTGTAAGCTTTCATATTCCCGCGTTGGACATCTGTCTTCATGATGACTGCCATCCTGTGCTGCCAATTATTAATTAAACCACGTTCCAACTTGTACAAATCAAGTATTTTGTCCTGCAGAAGTTCTTTTACTTGTCACTAAATCTGGTAGCGCTTTAAAACACGCTTCAAAGCCATTACTCTCGGATGGGTTTGATGCCGCGATCTGAAATCAGTGACTAAGTCAACCTACCGAGATATGACATTACCAGAAGTAAAGTCACAAGTGGTTACAATGCTTCAATTATTTGGGATAGAGGAGCTTTTTCTAGAAAGTCATTTGGAAAACATGAACTTAGCACAACTTTCGTATTTAGCTGACCTTTTGTGAGTTACGTTGTGTACAGAGATACACACGCACACAACTACCTCCACTTATGTATGCAGTAGAGAAAGTAAAAACAGATAGAGTTCTCAATAATTGTTCCATAATGATTTTTGCAAAGTAATTAAAGTTGGAGAATATTAAAAAAAAATGTCAAGTTTAAATTTGAAAGGTTCATAGGTCTGAAGTAGGTAAAGGTACATTAGTGTTTGCATGGAGGGAGGAGGTGAAATTGAGAGGGCATCAGAGCATTCAGAAAAAGCCCCTTTATGACATAAAACTCATGTAGCATGTAATTTAAGAAAGTGAGGAAACAAGGATTCTCAGGAAGAAAATTGGTAAAAAAAGAAGTGGCCAAACCTCCAAATAAAATTCAAAAACCATTTGAATATAAAATTAAGAAACATGATAGAATTAGGAAACTGTTTAGGCAGAGTAAGATATCGTCTGCAGTTCCGAGATCCCCACGGCGAGTGTGATAAAAAAAGCACCCACGTGGCTGAAAAATTAAAATGGAGAAGAAAAGTTACAAAATTGCAAAATAGCTTTAAGTAATGTGTGTGACACTAAACTTTCAGGGTTTTGTGCATTTTACGCCCCTACAAATCAGTGTAGTGGTATGAAATGGAAATGTACAACCAATTTGGAAAATTGATGTTCTGGTTCAGCATTATTTTTGCATATAACGAGTAGCAGCGGATGTACTATAGCTCGGTCAAAAAGTAAGCTCACTACATTACCGACGGAATCATAAGTTCCAGAAAGTCGCACTCGTCAGAAACGCGCCTATGGCGGCATAGACACCCATCAGAGCTGATTTAGCATTGAATAGTGGGTGGGTGAGCTACCGTCACAGTAAAGCTTTACTAGGTGCACTGTAGATCGCAGCATAGGCTTTATTGTCTTTCTTGGGAAGGAACTAAACAATATTATAGCTTTAAAAATAAATTTCACATTAATTATACATCTGTGTGCTGCAAAAGTATTATATATAATTATAGTTAACTTTTCTAGTAATATATATTACAGGTTTCTGAAATAAACTAGATTTTAGCATAATACTGTGTCACTTAAGTCTACAATGTGTAACTCATATACCCGCAAGCCTTGAACATTTGTTTATGTGTATTGTATAATTATGCTAATATCTAGTGTTAATCTGTGGTGAAAATACAGAAAATAACTTGTGTGTGCTTAAGACACGACAGAAGTGAAAACTTAAAAACTATTCATTATAAATTATTCTTAAAATTATTTTAAAAATGTAATGTTGATACTCATTGTTGCGCAAAGAGGCCAGTTGCGAGAAATCACATAATATACTGTTTTACTTGTAATTTATTTTTAAATTGAACTACATACTATTTCATAAACATTTTTCATATTTTGTTTCTTGGTGCTGCGTTGCTTTTTTTTATTTTTAATAAAAATACAAGTTCATACATATCTTGCAACATAATTATATGATATTCATTTGCATATTTTTTAATATTCGGAAATGTTTGATTACGTATACATTTTACACATGTTATTGCATATCCGTACATATACTCTAACTCCATATTTTATTACACGTTCGTACATATATGTCATATTCATTTCAAATGTTTTGTCACAATTGATACTCATATTAATATATTTTCAATTTAATTCGAACGTTTTTGTCCTATATTTTGTATTTAAATTTTTATTTTCCAAACTAAATATATCTTTAAATCTTTTTTCTATAAAAATCAAATTTATATACAAATCTTTTCACCCTCGGTCAGTCTTTCAGTTTGTGGGAAGACATAACCTTTAAGTTGTAAATGAAAATAAACGCAAAACGTCATTTTAATACGTGATAATTTTATTATTTACGTGTTATTACATTTAATTTATTGATATTTTACGTTTTATACTCAAAATAAACAGAAATTGTCAATAAGAGTAACCAGTTCTTAAATGAAACATCTCTCAGGAATTCCTCACTCTTTTGTTTCCAATTAGCACACTCGTTTTATTTTTCGTTATTATGGTTTTAATTATTCAAATACCGATCTTGGGTGATATTATCTGTTCCTTTTGATTATTATTATTGTTTAAAGTGGAATTTGACATGTTATCGACTTGTTAAATGACAGAAGGTTATCTGACCGTATCGGTTACCGACACTTGACAGACGTTTGTAAGAACGGCCCTACGACAATTATTTTTTAATGACACTCCTGTAGGATCTCTGAATTTTTCATAGTATTTGAAATATTTTAAAACATACCTGGATGCGTGTTGTTGATACGCTGTTGAGTGCGACAGAAAATCTACAGTGTATAGTGGTATGGACAACATAAAACTGAAATAACGTATGAGTGGGGGTTAAGTTCGGATTGAGCCGACTCTAGCCGACTTCACCCGAATGAGCGTCACATATTCCAGCGTGACGGCTCAGTTTAATTCACTACCCACAAAAAGTGCTAAAGAAGTTTTCACTTCAACAATAAAAATTAAAACGACGAAAACAAGGAAAATTAAATATATAATTAAAAAAGAAAAGACTGAAAACGCTTGCTTGTATTTAAAATAATATTTAAAATTCGCACAATGTGCATTAATACATATTTACATGAATACATATTTCCATATAACCTTCTCTTTTTGTTCTTCTTTAGTTCAATGTTCGACTTTTGATGTTTCAGTTCACTATCACTCTCTATTTTAACCACAACATAAGTTTTTCAATGCCACTGTTCTGTCGCACACCTACACTTGGTATCTGTTGCACCGCTTCCCACACAACGCGCACATGCACTCCTCGCCCGGGTCATGGTGTCTTTTCTCTTTACAAATTAAATAATGGAAACCATGTGCTGCGTATATTTTTACAAAATGTCTTAGTTCGTAGTTTAGGCCCTTCCAGTCGTCCTTGGTCATTACGTCTGTGCTGTAGAAATCTTTCCAGATTTGTTTTCTGCATTCGATGTTCCTTTACAATTTCATTGTACGCCTCTGTTCCCGGAAGTAGCATTTGTAGTCTGATATCTTCTATCCACATTGTCTCTCTGTACATTTCGTATGTTAGTCTTGAAGCTGGGTACTTGGATAAACACAAAATTTTCTTCATATATGTTGTCTTCATTTTCTCTATAGTCTCTAGGTTTCTTTTTGTCAGGTGCTCCCATATCAGTTGTAGTCCGTATGTTACGGTGCTATTTTCGTTTTGAACAATTTCATTGCCACCTTTACAGATATTTTGTTCAGGTGTTTAATGTCATACATGGCTTTCACTGCTGATGCTGCTTTGACCTTTATGTGCTCTGTAAATGTAGTTCCTTGTGTCTGTAGTTCTATCCCAGGAGTGCATACTTGCTTGTATTTGAAATAAAGTTCTCGGATACTACAAACGAGAACATTTGCCGGTATACGATGTAAGGGCTCGGGGCAGCTAGAGCGGATGTTTCTGGGGTTCCGTAGCGTAAAGGGTCGCGGGTTCGAGTCCTGCCTTGGGCATGATGTTTATGTATAAAAATACATGGGAGAAAATGACCTTTGTGTAAACAATTTAAAATATTCGAGAACGGTACTGAGGACAAACGTAAACCAGAATTTTGCATGTGTATTCGAATACACATTCAGGTTTCGAGAACATTCAAGAATCGGTAACATTGACTTTGTCACCCATCACTACGGAATTTGTCCATATTAAGTATTGCCACTACAACAATTTTGGCCGCTCTCTAGTATAACATTTATTTAATTCAAACTGTAAAATAACTTATTTTACTGTTTATGATGTCTTTTCTATATTATTACCTTATTTGAGCCCAATGTAAGATATGAATAAGACATTAGAGTTATCTAAATCCATCACGGTCTTTGTCTGGTGCGTCCAAGGTTTTGAATACCTATCAGAAAACTGACCTTTAAAGGCATCGTCGAGTTGCTTGGAAACAATCCAAGGACAAGTGCATAACAACAGTTGTAATGATGTCACTTCAAACCCAGGAAAATTATATTGCAATGAATGCGGTTCACAGCCACCGGTAATGATAACGTGCAAGCTCAAATACAAACACAGGTATAAATGGGAACTTTCTGTTTGTCTGGTTATCTTAAAACTTGGGAATAAGAGATCGCACTATTGTCCACGCTGGTTTAGGCGTTACTTCCATGTAACGTTCCGATTGACTCAGGTGATTACATTGACTGGTAGATGGCGGTAGTATACGAGGTTGGTCTGATAAGTTTCCGAACTAATTAAGATACAAGTCATTTTTTTTTTTTCAGAATTTCTTTATTTTTATTTTTCTCCTTGTAACTCTACACACTCCTCCCAGCGATGCCCCCATCTCTGTAACCTGTCCAAATAGTACTCGGCGTTTTTCTCTGCAAAATAATTGTTCACGAAGGTGACTGCCTCTTCATTTGACGAAAATCTCTGTCATCCGAGCGCCATTTTCAGATGAGGGAATAAAAAGAAGTCGCTTGGGGCTAGATCTGGTGAGTCAAGCAGTTCAAGCAGTAATTCGTGGATATTCGCTATTGCAACTGCTGAGGTACGAGACGGTGCGTTGTCTTGGTGAAACAGGATTTTCTTTTCCTGTAAATGTGGCCGTTTTCCCGCTAGTTCTGCCTTCAGCTTGTCAAGTAATGATGCGTAGTATGCTCTGTAATGTTTTTTTTAAGATAATCGATTAAAATAACTTCATGACTATCCCAAAAAACAGTCGCCTTCACTTTCCCAGCCGAAAAAGCAGTTTTTGATTTTTTTTTTTTTTTTGGAGCCGGTTCCCCCTTTGCAGTCAACTGTTTGGACCGTATTTTTGTTTGGGGCGTATAATGTGTATCCAAGTTTCATATACAGTAAATAATCGGCACCAAAACTCGGATTTATTGCGCATAAACTGCACCAACAGAGCGTTAGAAATGTTCATTCGTACACGTTTTGGGTCTAATATGAGCAAACGCGGCATCCAACGCGCGGACAGCTCTCTCATGTCTAAATGTTAATTTAATATGTGACAAACACGTTCTTTTGACATGTTCATAGCCTCTGCTATCTCTCTCACTTTAATTCGGTGGTCGTCTGGCACCATTTGGTGAACTTTGGCAATGTTTTCGTCGGTAGTTGCAGTTTTGGACGTCCCGAACGTTCATCGTCTCCCAAACTCTTACGGCTACATTAAAATTCAGCTGCCAAAAATTTCACTGTGGTAAATTATGGTGCAGAGTCCCCATATACAGAATTCAACTTATTTTGATTTGCGTAGGCGTATTGTCCTTCAAAAACAAATATTTAATGACAGCTCGATACTCGATTTTGTCCATTTTCATAAAAACACATCAATTCACTCAAACGAATGTTACATAACAACTGAGCGTTCAAAATGGCTGGAACTTTGATGAGTAACTGTTAACAGATGAACAACGAAATGCACTGGCTTTTATTTACGAGTGCTGCCATGTTTATGTTGACGTCGGAAACTTTTCTGACCACCTTCGTACATTGTTAAGTGCAGTAAGAATTTGTCTCTTTAGCAGTTACACAAAAGTGATCCAAAATGAACGGGACTTGTAAGCATATTCCCAGATAATTCAACAATCTATTTGTGGGTAAATCAAAATATTGGAAAAATTTTCATTTGTTAGTTATGCTGTTGGACAAGTACAACTTAAGTCTAAACATTGTAGGGATAAACCTTCAAATCATGGACAACGCCAGGCTGGTATTTCAGCTATGACTCAGCCACGCAATCCGTCGACCAAAAACATAGTCCGCCAGGGTGCTGCGACAGTGATTTATAACTGTTTTGCCTTGACAAGCTTCAGTGCGACCGCACACATAGTCTTTATTACTTTCACTACCATCATTTAATTGATTTGTTACGGCCGGTTGAACTGTGCCAGCTGAAGCAGGAAGAGGGTACAACCTGGCCGCTTAGACGAGGCGCATCTATAAAGTAAGGACCGTGAACACAAACAAACCATAGATTTATCAGAACAGATACAGGAAGTATTGAACCATTGTTTAAGTATTCACCAGACATTTGTCATCCCATGGGATCAGCTGTATCGGACTGAAACTAACGACAACCATATCTCAGTGATAGCGACCTCACAGTAAGATCTGGAGGTTCCAGAAGAGTCAGAAGCGAGATCAAACACCTCCCAGAGAATATTCGCGTGGTCGAGCAGCAAGACAAGCTTCCCACATCGTTATCCCTGATCTGGTGGTGTATTTAGAGCATGCTTGATGGAGGAGGCGTATGTGGTCAGCTCATGAACACTTCCTCCTTAGCACGTGTGGAAGAGAAATAACTAACACGGAGATTCCTTCATCTACTCCATTCAAATCAAAGTCTCTTGTTCTCACACACCAGATACCAAATTATTTCAAACATCAATTTAAAATAATTTATCACTTTCTCCAATACATATAGTGAGTGCGGGAAGCATTGCATTCCATCCAAAAATTGGATATCGATATTTCAGTGGAAATACATGTTTTGAGGACTCCTGAACACCACTTAAGCAACTTTAAAATATTGTCTGACTGTGAACATTACAACTAAAGGTGGTTAAATACCAAATTTGGTATTTAAGTTCAGGAACTTCCAAGGATGCGACATGATGGTTTTAAAAAAAATTCCCCATTCCAAACTACTCTTTACATGGATGTTTTTAAACATTTTCGATGTTCACTCTAATATTTATGTTAAAACACCTTATCTTTGAGATATTTTCACGTCAAATGATATCTACTACTGTGTCAAGAAAGTGCCCGGAATTGATCATATAACAATCTGGTAAAGAAGAGATTTGAAATTATTGCTGTCGCTAAATTACATAGCATCTCTATACTCACGCGGAGTTTGACTGTCATCTGTCACCTAGTTTGTTTACAGGATGCCATTTTGTTAGTGTATCTCAAAGGAATTTACATATTTGGAGAACATAATTTAAGAAATTACACACACATACACACAAATATAAACAACGCAATTTTAAAGTCACCACACATAACGACCAGCCTTAAAACATTTGACTATCACTTTAAGTATACTGTATTCCCATTTTCTAAATTACGTTTCGTCTTACCAATATAAACCTGATCAATTAAATTGATAATTACTAGATTTTTTTATTATTAGGAAACGTAAATTTGGAAATCAGAACGAAAGAACATTTTCGTAACATTAAGTAAAAACTGATAAATCGGCCGTAGCAGATCATTTTTAGTCATTTAACCATGAAATAAATCCTGAAGTTAAATTATTAAAACAATTAAATGGTCCGATAGATTTAATGGTTTGGGAAAAGATGATTATTTTAAAAAATAAACATCGCGTAATGAATTTTGAAATACCGGCAGTCGATTCTGTTTTTAGGTTTGTTTCGTTTTCAGATTTTGGTAATACTGAAAAAAACATAATAATATGGCAACCGGAATCCTTGACGGCGAAGTGTGTTGTTGGGCTGACAATGCAAGCAATTTGTTTGTGAAATCGATCTCAATTAAAAGGAAAAATTTACAATCATTTTCGTAAGATAAGTGAAGTTTTTGTTACAAATAGTTATATTTGTGCAATCTACACACCTTTCCCGTCGTTATAGCACTGATGGGTGACATGGATTGCCGAAGTGAACCAGCTCCTGTCCTACACACATTTTTACCTACGCCATTTTTCTATGTGGAAACTAGAGTCAGACTGAAAAATTCAATGTCATAACCGGGATTTGAACCACGGATCGTCTGGTTGCCGTCCAGCTGCTCTAACCCTTGACCTACTATGGCCAACGTGCCGACATGGCACTAAATTCTCCAACTGACTCATGTTTTTCCCGGTAAACCACTTGGAGTTCTCATAAACACATGAGACAACTACCTTAATGGCAACTTACAATGGGTCTTACTTTAAGGCCCGGGCTTTATAGTTCGAACCACTATTAGGTCAATTAATGGAAATTAAGTGTCCTTTCACACTAGCCGTGTGTAGGCTAAAGTCAGTTGAGCAGCGCAATAATACATATTACTCGACCGAGCGTTGAGGTATATTGACTTTCAGGTGATCAGCGCTGTGATCGTTTGTTATCAGGTCTTATCTGATCAATTAGAAGAGTGAAATATTAGTAAGTTGATGTACAGTAAGTTACGAAACACAAATAGAGCGATTGGAACCTGGTTTTCTCGTGCCTGCCGATGTATGACACGTTGCTGTGATTCTGTCTGAACAGAGTACGCGACCCTCTACGCGGTGGAACGCAAGAGACATGCTCTAACGACCATGGCTACGAGAGCCGGCTGTACACAGTGAGTTCAGTGTATGTATACTCTGTTCAATGTAATTCACGTCTTCTGGACATCCTACACTGGACTCGCTGTGTACATGTGCGATAAGCAGAGGTAAACATCGCTGTGTTGTGAATTTTTGTCGATACGTTTTCTCGCTTTGCCATGTAGTACTGGACTCTCTGTGTATATACAATAGGCTCAAGTAAACATCTCTATTGTACACATTACTTCCGATGCGCTTCCACGCTTTGCCAAGCACGGGCAGTATAAGTTTGTACAATCCTATTGGTTACGTATTTGTTGCAGCGCCTGTAGCGTTATCTCATGGTTATTTATGTTCTCCTGTTCTTTGGAGGACAAGAATGTAATCTGCCCCACATGTGCTACGTACATTGTTGATGGAGTGCCTTGTTTTATACCAACGCGCCAAAACATACAAACCAAAGTTACAGTTGGTGGACGTGTTTAAGTTAAGGTTTGCTTCTCTATTACTGCTGTATTCAATACACGTCTTGGGGTGTCCTTAATAACAATAAAATAATATAATAAAGATAGGATGTGTAACATTCGCGTAACTTTCCCTACTCGCTGTACTTAGTGAAGCTTAGTTTACTATTTTCGTTAATCTATTAAACAGTGCTAAATAAAAATTGCGCACTAATTAACTTTCGAAGCACGCGGCACAAAACTCCGTGTACATACATATGGAATTATATTACTGATTTCTTGTTACTTCCGGTTTAACCGGAAATAACTACAACTTTCTTATTTAAAATGGATTGGCCTATATTTTCTTAGTTTGTTATAGCTTTCTTACAATATAGTTTTCAACAATTATCCATAGATAATTTCGTGCAGTTCATTCCTTTTAAATAAAAAAATAAAGTTCTGACATTAGCCGATACGATCGTTCATGAAAACATGTTTATTTGACTGTCCTTTGTTTATATCCCTGGACATATCACTCAATTAACATTTAAAGTTGTAGTTGCCTGCATTTTTATCTGAAGTGACAAAACATAAATCTTCATTGCATATTTCATTATACATAAGAACACTACAATAACCTAAAGGGAAAGAGAGTCAAATCTTTTAATTGAATTAATTTTTTAATGAATGAATTATTTATTGTGCATGCCTACTCAAATTTTACAATTTACAACTTTAGGCTCCATTTATTTGTCTTTACCTTGTTGCTAGCTTGGCTTACATGACACTCTGGTCTTCTGCTCTGCCAGGTAGCTCTTAACCTCCATGCCTCCTTGTTACATAATTAGCCCCATTTCTTCCCACCATCTTCCTTTCTTATATTCTTTACATTTCTTGCCCATTTTTGTTTTACTTTCTGTAAGATCTCACCAATACTTCTTACCAGGGGCGGCTTCTGAGGTAGTGCCGCTGTGCCATGGCACCATCTGTATAAAAACGAAAGAAAGAGAAGTGTATAGGAATTGCGCAAAAATGATTGTTTATGCGTATCTGTTCCCTCGTGTAAATAGGCGCGTTAAACGCAAGCGCTCTGTCCAGGTTGTTTTCCGTGGTTTGGCGCTAATTCCAGAAAGGCACCATTTACGCTCATAAGCGCCTGTGTTAAGGGCTAAGGTGTCTGCTTATACACGTCTTCTTATGGGAGACGGTAGTGCCGAGTTTTCTCTGGCGCATAACTTACGCTTTATCCGTTAGAGTGCAGTAAAGCAGGGGACTTAAGATAGCTGTCGCAAAATCGTACTAGACGAACGTTTCGTATCACATTCTCCAAACGTTTACTGTACTCGTTATACCTGTGCGTAACAAGAGTACGGGTGTAATAAATATCTATTTCCGTTTCCGTGTACGTTCTGTTTGGTACAGTATATTATAAAATAGGATTTTTTTTTTTTTTTTTTTTTTTTTTTTTTTTTTTTTTTTTTTTGTAATTTACGTCCTCCAACGTTGTTATATCGGACGGTGAATGAATCGGATGAAATGATGCTCAAATGATTCCAGGGTCCTTGGAGCTTAGTTACCCGACATTCGTCTTGAAGGATAAGGGAAACCCCGGAAAAACCCTATCCAGATAACTCACCCTGACCGAGATTCGAACTCGGGACCTCTTGAACGTGAGGCAGACATGCTACCAACTACGCTACCGAGGCGGGCTTATAAAATAGGCTGGATTACTGACAAGATTACCTAAATCGTTCGAAATTGGTACACATTTATATGTTAACAACCCTTATTTAATTGTTTATTTATTTATTCATTCAATTATTTATTTATGTATTTATTTGCTTGTTTATGGTACCGTCAATACAATTCCTCACCGGCCGCCCCTGATTCTTTTCCTCCCTGTCCGTTAACATTTTTATAGCTACTATCCTCTTCTCTACTTTCTCCCATTTTTCCTCTCAAACCTTTTTTCTCCACATTGCAACCTCCACGCATTTTGTTGCATAGTGTTGTATGCTTTCTTTTCCCCCACACAATTCACAAATTCCCTTTACTCTCTTATCCCTCCTAGAAGTATTGTTCTTGTTCTCATCCATGCTAACCCTTCTCTCTCTTGCCTACTGCAGTAATCTACACATGCTTCTCATCCCCCAATTTCTATTCATTTGCTTGTACAATTGTAATGATTTCATATTTTCTAGACTTTCCCATATTTCCTGCATTTCTATATCTTCTATTCTGCATTTTACCAATTTACCCACATCGCTTGTATTCCTTTGCTCTAATCTCCATATATCTCCCATTCCTATTTTCTTCCCATAATTTCTCCTATATCTGCCCACAAAAGTATTTGAGTTCTGTAATCTTTTTTGCTGTCTCATGCACAGTTTCATAATTTCCCCTTTTTCTTTGGCCAAACACATATATCAGAATATTATTATTCTTTCCATTATTATTGCATTTCTTCTTGTCTTTTCTAATTCTACTAAAGGTGCTGATCTTAGTAAGCCTAGTAGCTCTTTACAGAATCTTCTTGTAGTAAATCTTTTAATAGCTGGTCGCCATGTGATGACATGACAATCCGTTCTCTTTGTATGGCCAAGAGAGGAAAAACCCGAATAACGACTATCCATTTGAGAAAAGTACAATTTTAAAATAGAAACCAGGAATATCTCGAGAACTTCACACACAAAAAGAACATAAATTGTGTTTTTAAGGATATTTTCATTTTATGTCGTAACATTTTGTCTATCTCTTACAGTTTACTCAGTCATCCGAAAGCAATGCAGAGCAATTCTGAGAACATTCTCGGAAAATATAGTACATAATACATATCAGCTTATTATTATTTACATTTTTTATTTATTTATAGGTTTTCCACTTTACAGCAGTTCACCCTTTGTTCCTGCTTTCCAGAGATTCCTGTCGTTCCATTGTCCTTCTTCCAGTTCCCTCTTCTTCGTACGACCATATGTTTCCTCGTACCACGTTCCTCTGGCTGGTACTTCCCACTTTAGGACTTGTTTGCGCCACCGTTCTTCCGGAATCCATTGTATGCTTTTGTTTTGTGGTTTACGTCCCCCAACGTTAAGTCATATCGAACGATGAATGAAATGGGTGAAATGATGCTCAAATGAGTCCAGGGTCCATGGAGCTTAGAGTTAGGATAAGGGAAAACCCCGGAAAAGCCTTATCCAGGTAACTGACCCTAACCGAGATTCGAACTCGGGACCTCTTGAACGTGAGGCAGACACGCTACCATATACGCTACCGAAGCTGGCGCGCAATGCGTTGTACATGTCCATACCACTGGACATTCTGTCTATAAGTTTCTAGTTCGTCCATTTCATGTCTAATATAGGAGTTTCTGACATGCTCTAACCTTGATATCCTCATACTTGTTCGAAGTCCATCCATTTCTGTCTTTAATATTCTTTTCTGCATTCTTCCATTTATTTTCCAACTTCCGGACCCATATGTAATTATACTTTCTATTATTGTTTTTGAAATTTGTCGTTTAGTCTTTCTAGACAAACATAAAAGACTGTTCAAACGTCTAATCGCCTTCCTTGCACAATTTACTCTATAGATAATATATTTTTCACAATGCCGCGCCGTGGGTCAGTGGTTAGACCGCTTGGCTCTCACCAAGGCGGCCCGGGTTCAATACCAGGCGACTGCAAAGTGAGATTTGTGATGGACAACACGGCGCTGGGGGTTTTTCTCTGGGATCTCCGGTTACCCTCACCATCTCATTCCACCAGTGCTCCATCTTCATCTCATGTATCATCAGTGTCATCGCCTGCGGTGCCGTATTTAGTAAAAGTGGGCGTTAAACATTCCATTTCAATGCCATTCTCATCTATTATATATCCTAGGTACTTAAATTGTTCGACACATTTAATTATCACGTACGAATTTCCTCCTATTACCACATATTCTGTTTTAATGGCATTTTATTCCTTCACTGTAAACCTGTACGACTATTTCGTAATTTCTTTGTATTCAAATACAACCTTCTGCAAGACAGAAACCTGTGTAAACGAAAAATAAATGAGGAACGATCGTATTCCGTTTTACAGGTACAACAACAACAACAACAACAACTACTACTACTACTACTACTACTACTACTACTACTACTACTACTACTACTACTACTACTACTACTAATAATAATAATAATAATAATAATAATAATAATAATAATAATAATAATAATAATAATAATAATAATAATAATAATAATAATAATAATAATAATAATAATAATAATAATAATAATAATAATAATAATAATAATAATAATAATAATAATAATAATAATAATAATAATAATAATAATAATAATAATAATAATAATAATAATAATAATAATAATAATAATAATAATAATAATAATAATAATAATAATAATAATAATAATAATAATAATAATAATAATAATAATAATAATAATAATAATAATAATAATAATAATAATAATAATAATAATAATAATAATAATAATAATAATAATAACAATGAGAGTAGGAGGAGGTAGTCAGCATGAAGTTGACATTGCAACGCTATACTCAAGCAAACAAAGGAAGCGTGACCTCGATAGAGTTCGAATCCACGACTCTTCAGTTACCGTCAAGGATCTGGTCAGTTTGTTACGTAATATCTAAACCAGATATCATGCCTTGTTCTCGAAGGTCACAACCTACTTCTATGAAACTGAATCATCTTTACGAATGACTGACTGACTGCCTCATTTGGGTTCAGACCTTCGAGCTAAGTCTAGGTTGCAAAAATTGTTGTTTAATTTACAATAATTAGTGAATAAGACCTTCGGGTGTTACATCTGACGTAGAAACTGGTCTTACAGGCGAATATTGTCTTTCATTGATGCAGTAATAGTCAAATCACACTAAATGAGTAGAGAAAGGCACGCGTGCTAGTTTTGGCAAGTACAGTAGGACCATGGTGGTGAGTCAGGCGGGATGTCCGGAGATTCAAACTCAGGCAGCAGACGCTAGGCATGTGCACGAGATATCTAAAAATAGGGAATTAACGGCGCCACGTGCCCTTCCTTTGGATGGGTCATGTCCAACACTAGACACAAAAACATACAATGTCGATGAGGCTTCTTAAACAAACGCCATGTCATCTACTTCTGGATAAGCATTTACAGGAATTAACTTATTGCCAAGTTTCCTTCAGGTATGAGGGGAATGTGAAAATACAGTGGACTTTAAACGATAGTCAAGTATTTTCAGAGTTAGGGCTTTGAAAAAAAGATGAATAACGTACTCTTACTTGAGAAGACTATAAGTATTTGACAATTGAAACCAATAACAACGAATATCTCGGAGAAACTTTATTGCACAAAAAATGTATCTAGGTGTATTTTAAGGGGTGAGGTTTGGAACAATGCTTGTAACTTTGTTGTTATACGAGGGCCGTTCAATAAAGAATGATCACAATTTTTTTGACAAGGTACCTTTACTCATCCTCATAATTTTGATGGTTCTTCTCAAAATAGACTCCCCTGAATGCGATGCACTTGTCCCAGCGTTTCTGCCAGTCTTCAAAGACATGCTGGAAACAATTTTTGAGACATCCTTCAAAATCGCATCCGCAACCTTCACCACTGCTTCTGATGATGGATAATGCCTTCCACGAAGGCGTTTCTTCAAGTTAGGGAATAGAAAAAAGTCACATGGGGCTAAATCCGGTCTATAGAGAGGGTGAGGGATGCACTTCACGTTGATTTTTACAAGATATTCAGCAACAACATTGGCAATATGCGGCCGCGCATTATCGTGGTGCAGCATCCAGCCTGCTTCACGGAAATGTGGTCTTTTGCGCCTGATATGGACTTGCAATATTTTCAGGACATCCCTGTAGTATTGTCCAGTTACTGATATGTGTGAACAGGTACAAGTTGATAAACCATTCCATGAATATCAAAGAATGCGATGACCATGACTTTCCCAGCACAAGCAACCGATTTTGCTTTTTTGGAGGTTGGTGATGAAGGAGATTTCCACACAGAGCTTTGCTGTTTGCTCTCAGGATCAAAATGATGTAGCCAAGTTTCATCAGCAGTGATTACGTTTGAAAGAAACTCCGGATCTTCCTCTAACATCAGCTTTAACTGCATGTTACCTCCATTGCAGCGGTAGGCGATACTGAACATGTCTGAACTTGCCTGGCTCTCACAGGCGGAAACCAGGAGTACCAACAATTAAACTACTACGGTTTCGTGAGGTGATATTTTTAGAAAAGCTGTAAGATATCAACATGTTTTCATATTACTATGATTGTGAATAGGGCGTGACCTTTTTTAATGGCAACATTTTTTGTCCCCACGTCTCGGAACAAACAGGTAGATACTTTTTTGTACAGTAATTTAAATTTATTAGGACGTATTACAGCACATGAAATTTAAACCAAGAAAACACATTCATAACAAAATTAGCAGTGCTGTGTTGTAACACACGATGAATTTATTTCAAAAGGTACTCAAAATGGCCTCCATTTACTGCCAAACAATGCCAAAGTCTATCTTTGAAATTAGTTAATGTTTCCAGCAGCGCTGTTCGCCTGATCAGCTACATTTCTTGTCCAATTCTTCGTTTCAACTCTTCAAGATCGCTTGGTCGGTCCTTGTAAACCCAACACTTCAAATATCCCCAGAAGAAAAAGGCTAAGGTGTTCAATACAGAAGATCTTGGCGGCCATTCAATACTTCCACTTCTTCCTGGAAATTCATGGTTTAGGTAATTCAACTTGCAGAAAAACGGCCACATTTGCAGAAAAAGAAAATCCTGTTTCACCAAGACAACATACCGTCTCGCACCTCAGCGGCTGTGATGGCGAAAATCCACGAATTACGGTTGAACTGCTTGACTCAGCAGATCTAGCCCCAAGCGACTTATTTTTGTTCCCTCATCTGAAAATTGCGCTCGGAGGACAGAGATTTTCGTTAAATGAAGAGGCAATCACCTTCGTGAACAATTGTTTTGCAAAGAAAAACGCCGAGTACTATTTGGACGGATTACAGAGATGGGAGCATCGCTGGGAGAAGTGTGTGGAGTTATGAGACTATGTTGAAAAATAAAAAATTCTGAAAAAGATGTCTTGTATCTTTATTAGGTCGGAAACTTTTCAGACCACCTATGTATATGCTTTTGTTTAACAGTTACACAAACTTCGAATGAAGAGCATTCAAAGGCTACTTAAGAAAATTCAAGATATACATCTCACTTGTTATGAAAGTATCTTGAATATATAGTATCTATTTTAATTAAAACCGACAGAGCCGTTTTTGAAAAAACTCAAATTTGAAATATTTTTAAGGACAGTTTGGGATGAAGTATTTTCTTGAAAAATTTGTGTCTCATTTTTGAAGGAGTTGAACTTACCAGTTGGGATTTCAGTTATGTTGTTCACAGATCCATGGACCCAGACGTTTTTATAGATGCCTTTGGATGGAAGGGGAGTAGGGTCTCTTAGGGAACCTTAAAACATATTTTCGATGATATTTTGATCCATATTCCCCTTGAACTTAGAAAGAAATATATGTAATAAGAGAATTTCTGCAAATGTTTATATCGATTAACGTGAAGTGGACAAGAGAATAAGTGATTGTAGTGTGAACCCAACACATTAGATGTTCTTCGCTTCTTCTCGTGGCCATGAAGGCGAGTTTATAGAAGGGTGGGTAGTGAAGACGTGTGACAGCAGATACGGTGTTTTGCTCCTGAATCTTTTCCTCGATCCTCTCTGACACTCGAACTTTTCGGCTTAACGTGGTGTCCTTAAGTTTCGATAAATGGAGATTCAGTTATTAAACAAATGAAGGACGCAGACTGATTAAAAATTGCAGCAGCTCGACACTGACCTTGTGGCAACTGCAGGAATACTTAGTGCCTCTGGGTGGGTTGACCTTGTGAACCCATCTAGAGACGTCTGGACCGCCGTTATCTTTGCAGTTGCTGTTTATAGAAATGATGTAACGCCTTTCACAACGCGCATTCTTTGTGTGCCTGCTCCTGTTTCATAGCAATGTTACGTTTTGGCAGTAAATGCCATGTGTAACTGGAGATGCTTCAACTCTTGCCAAAGCATGTCCATGACTAAACCGTGTTAAATACCTGCTTTGTTGGTACACTTTTAAACTCCAAAAGCCATATAATCAATTTTACCTACTTGTCACGTTGCGTATGAATGTTAAACCTTCTATACCTCTCAGACCTGACAGCAAAGAACACATCGAGGGTGTTGATCTGTCTGTGTTTTCAGAGATAGGATAGAATGTGGGGAGCTGATTCGGCACGTCGACGAGACTGAACTTTTGCACGTAAGTCCATAAGTGGGGGCATCCCCGCAGAAAGTATGAGGTGAGAGGAGATAGACGCCCGGACTCGAAAAGTCACGACAGTGCAGAGGGCAAGGTCCCTACCATTGACCAGTTTGAAACACCCCGACAGTCTAGTATAGTCCCGCTGCTGGAAGGGTTACCATGGATTTATCTTTGGTAATAGATACCTCTCAGATAACGCACTGATTACTCCACGTGGAGTGAACATATATCTGTCATTTGTGATTCCTGCGAATTCCATTGGCTGAAGTGATGCATTCATTGGAGCTTAGCACAGGAACGGGAAGCCCCACAGTACCCCTCTCACTCTTACAAGAATAATCAGTGCCTTATCTGAGAGGTTTCTATTACCAAAGATAAACCATGGTAACCGTTCGAACAGCGCGACTATACAACCAACCCCCCCACCTGCCATGGCCCTGAAACAGTCCACTAACCCGACTCGGAAACCGGAGACTGCCGCCCTGGAGCTGGTAGCTCCCGGCAGGCCAGTTTAACCCATCCCATTCGCCCTGGTCCTAAAACGGCCAGACGAAGCCGACTTGGAGACCGTCCCACCGTAGGAAGGGTTTACCAGGAACATATCATCCCGCCATACAACGCCGAGACACCCGCCGACATTTCTACCCTGAAACAGAGCACCAGATGAGAGATGATGTGAAATGATAATGGAGATGAAATGGAGGGACAGGAAATTCTTCTAATTCTTCTTCTCCTTCTTCTTCTTCTTCTTCTTCTTCTTCTTCTTCTTCTTCTTTCACTTTCCCTACTGCCGTTAGGCGTCGGGTTCTTTCAGCCAATATTCGATCCTATCCTGTGCCAACCTGTATATTCCTCTCAATGTCGTCCCATGTCCGACTGCCACTCTTTCCATATATTGTCTCCATTCCATTTCCTTTCTTTTTTGTCTCACTCAGACCTAGGATTTCTAAATTATATGTAATCATTTCGTCCACTATTTCCATTTCTTTCCCAGCCAATCCATGTCCCAATCCTAATCTTTTTCCTTTTCATTGCAGGTCGTCTACATATTATCCGTCCGGCTCTCTCCTGATTTCTCTGAATATAAATAATTCACACAGGTGGGTTATTAGCCCAACGCTGAGCTAGCCTGGTGGAGGGGTTGCCTCCTTAAGACCTACAGGCCTGTCTGATTTGTTTAGGGTTTACTCCCCTAGCCTTTGGAGAACCAACTCCCAATTCTGCAAGGCAGCAGTATCTGGTTTTGGTCCACCCTGGGTATTTTATTTCCCCAGTGCCCTCCCTATCTGGCGAGCTTTCCCCTAACCGCCACCTGGGGAGGCGCCCGATGGGAGAACCAGCAACTCCACACGGGGACAGGAAATTCGGGAGATGGAATTAACCTACCCAGAATTCGCCTAGCGGCCCGGGAAATCCCAGAAAAAAGTATGGGTCAGGTTCATCGGCAACGGGAAGCGAACCCGGACCTCCCAAATGCGGGCCACAGACGAAACCTCCTGAGCCGTCCCGCTGGATTTCAAAGAGAGTGAGTGAATAAATGTGTGAATGAATTCTTGTATTTCCTTAAGTGTAACATAAGGCCTTCCGAACCGTGCACCCTCGAGACCCATAGGCAAATGGTTGAGGATCAGAGGATTTTTTGATCAGAGAGACTGCGGGATCAGGGATTAGCCCAACGCCGGAAGAAAGAGAATACTAAACGATTATTACTTTATATTTGTAATATTTACAGCAATGCCTCTAAAGATTTTAAAGATAAATAGATATTACATACTCAGAAAGGATAAATAATTGTGCCCACTTTATGAAGCAAGAGACAGATGAAGCAGTGAAAGGTTGTGCAGTACCTAGCGGTGTATGTACATTTGACATTCTCCAACATGCAGTCGGCCATCACCTCGTAATTAACTCACTTCGCGCCTAGTATTAAGATTTTCTGTTGTGCCAAATTTTTTGAAGTTGGCGCGCGTAAGTGTCGTATCCACTTCCATCCCGTCTTGAGTCCACAGGACCAGATGGGGGGGGGGGGCTTGTTAGTTTCTAGGTCTTGCCCTATGGAAAGAGCTCGGTAACTCCCTGGTCGAAGCAGGCCCGGGTCCTTGGTCCTATACGGGTCCAGGACTAATGGGATTAGAAACTCTGACATTAACGTGTTGTGCCAAATTATAACAACGGGTAAAATAAATCTGATTCGCTAAAGGAAGTAAAACATCTGCAACATGTTTGATTTCCTAAATCTACGGTCATTGTCAAAATAATGCTCTGCCAGTCGGGAGGCGACCATCTTGGCAAAATGCAACAGTTACTGGGAGCGGAGAATTAAGGAAGCTTTGGCCATTTCCTCCGAGAGGAGCATACTTAATCGTGATGCTGGATTTCAGTACAGCTCCTCTTGAAAACCGGCCTTAAAATGGAAATCCGTCGACTTAAGAAGCACAGATCTATACAGCTTGAGCACCAAGTTAAGTTGTTACGTTTCTTTGACCTAATTAATTTTTTATACTCACGCCATCTCCTGACCTGGCATTTAATTTACTGAAAAAATCTTTTGTTCAGTAATGCGAGTACTAATAGTGTTTTGTCTTTGTTTATATTTGTGTTATATCCAGTGATACATTTGTGGTTATAACATTTAATAAATATCCTGATGATAGGAGAGATGTACACTCCCAAAACGTCGATTTATAATCGTCTTTTCACCTGGCTTGTTTCCCGAGAAGGTCTCGTACATATATTCAACTATTTTTCTTCAACAGAAAATCGGTATTTGCTGTTTTTGTGATGTTTATTGGTCAAAGAGAATGGGATTTCAAAGTAATTTCATAAACGAGCTCTTAAAATATTTAACTATTGCTAAAACCCTACTATTCTCACAAGAAAATTAGCAATAAGATATGTAAATGTTTATATTGATTTACATGAAGTAAACAGAAGAATTAGCGTTTATAAAAATGGCACAAAAGTGAGTAGGGAAAATCAAGTGACTTGTTATATTATAAAACCTGTGTATATTTGCAGGAATTCAAGTGTTCATAAAATTCCTATTGCTTGTTCCAATAACGAAAGGCTTGTGTGAAAGAGAAACCATATCAGTGGAGGAGAGACAACCGGTAATAATTTGATCCTTGGAGTTGACCGCAAGCTGCGGTCCAGGGCTCTGACCTTCTGCTCCCTTTGTTCTGTAGCTTTTCGCCACGATCGTTCACTCTACTTTACTTTGCTCCCTTAAATTATATTTCTTAGATTATTGACTTGGTTAAAGTAAAGACTGGGACCCAAGGTGGGAGCTCTAGAAGGGAGAGAAAGGCACTCGATCCAGGAACCCCGACATAGTAGACTCGCATTGAAGCTCTTCGTACAGCAACCTCCGCGGGGCTTGAAGCCAGACCACATCACGAAGCTTCATGCAGAAAATTCTCGCCACTTACCGCCCTCGGCGCGGGTCAGGTCTGAAAGAACCAAGCAGTTGAAGGGCTAAATAAAATGAGAAGTGAGGTGAAGTAGAGGGAAAGCAAATTTGGAGAGGTGGAGGGTCGTAATGAATCTTACTGGAACTTCTCTTACCCGGAGAAACAGGAAGTCAGCAAGTTATCGAACCTATGACCTCCCGAAAGCGGATCACGTACTATTCTGACTGACTTTCTTACCTAAAAAAGCCGGTTTTAATGGACTAGATTCAACAAATTGACAGTCATCCCAATGATTTTAGTTAATTGATGGAAATTAATCATTTCTTCATACTAGCCGTATATGTAGGCTAAGATTTTTGATAGAGTCAACCTGAAAAGTTAAATGCCATGGCCGGGATTTGAACCACAGATCTCCTGGTTTCCGTCCAGTCACTCTAACCCATTGAGCTACCATGGCCAATTTGCTCATGACATTAAATTCTCCATTTGACTGATATATTTCCCCAGTAAACCACTAGGGGCTCTCGCATTCAAGATACACCGTTTGTGGCGACTTACAATTGTAAGTACTTAAGTCCCAGACGTCATAATTTAACTCTTATTACTTTAGTTAATTGATGGAAATTAATCATTTCTTCATACTAGCCGTATACAGGCTAAGGTTTTTGATAGATAGAATCAACATGAAAAATTCAATGCTATGGCCGGGATTTGAACCACGGAATTTGGCCATGGTAGCTCAATGGGTTAGAGCAAATGGACGTAAACCAGGGGATCCGCGGTTCAAATCCCGGCCATGGCATTGAATTTTTCATGTAGACTCTATCATCTGTAGGGGAGGGGATCCGTCCCCTTCAGCTGCCGTGGTGCGGTCGCTGCGGACCCTTAGCACTCGTGGTATCTCTGACGTTACTAGAGCAACCTCGGGCCGAACTGCCGAGGCCCTCCCGCAGGGGAGTTGTTCGGATTGGGTTGGACTAGAGGGGCAGTGTGTTCCCGACACCCATGGGGAAATGGGTACCTCCGGTCAGGCTACGACCGCCCGGAGGGAGTAGAGAGTTGCCTAATAAGTCCCGGGTACTAGCCTGCAGAGCTAGTAGAAGGTGTGCTAGATCACCAGGTGGCCCCACCGAGGTTTTCGGTAGTCCTCCCTGCGGGGTTGACGTGCGTAAGTGGCGTATCCACTTCCATCCCGTCTTGACGTTGTGCTCAGCGGGGGGGAGGGCTTTTTAAGAAATCGGATATTGTCCTATGGAAAGAGCCCCGGAGTATCCATCGCTCCCGGGTCCTTGGTCCTACGGGTCCAGGACTAATGGGAGTAGAGCCTCTGCGCTTAACTGTTGACCCTATCATCCCAATGAATTAAAAATTCTACCTCTCGCTCGGTGTTCAAAGTAAAGTTACAAACTAAATACAGGAATGAATTATTGTCACTCTATTAAAAAGAAGCTTACATTTTGCAATTACCCAGGGCAACAACATTCAAATATATAATGTGAGCGTTTGTAATTAATGGAAACTGGTAAAGAAGATTTGGTTTAATTCTAACTTTGTCTTTCTCAAAAACGACATTTCGATCCATATTCTCTATTTCTCTTCATGTAGAAATTGTTGAAAATGGCCAAATTCAGTGACAAGCTGGGAAACTTGAAACCCGAAAATGTGTGTCCTAACCAGTGGCGGCTCGTGCCGAAAAATAACAGCGCGCTGCGGGAAATAGTCCATGCAACTCACCTAGTTTCGAAAAATGAAGTCCACGTGTCGCTGTTTCTTCATGATATAAACAGAATTTCTACTTCCTTTCGCTTTTTGCTCAATTTTTAAATCGGGTATTGCTTGCCCTAACATTATTATACGAACCCGTTCTTCTAATGCTCGCCTTGAAAAGGGAGTTTTCAGAAGTTCATTAACCGTGTTCATTATTTATTGGTTAAAGTTTTCGTTATTCATACATTGAATAAAAAGAATTTATAACATGTGTCACACTCACACACAAAATAAACTGATGTAGCCAATAAATAACGTTACACAAAGAAATACTTGGATACAAGTATACTTGGATACTAAGAAGTAAAATTAAATAATAAAGTAAATATTGATTTTTTTTGGTAAAAATTATGTCTCTTACAGCCTAGTTCTTAAAAATGTAATACATTAAACTATTATGTGACCAAAGTTGCCTTATTCTTAATTACTATTTGTATTATTATTCTGTTAATTACTACTGCATTACTTTAATCACTATTGTATTATTTAACTACTATTGTATTATTCATAATTGTATTACTCATAAGAAATGTATTATTCTTATGGGTACAAATTTGACGAAGCCATGAATATTGTATATTCCTAAGGTGAATAAAACTATCTATCTACAATGTGAGCATGCGAGCCACATGTACTTGTCATGGGAGATTCTCGTTATGGTCGCGGGAATGACGTATCGTGTCAACATAATAGGTGCATCACAAACAACCTGCCCTGCGATTTAATAACCATTAGGTATTGGATCTGTTTACGTAAGAAGGATCAAATTAGCTTCTAGAACTAAAATATAAAGCAATGATAGATTGTTAAATGATTTTCAATGCATACTCATGCTCTACAGCTATGAGTGTTAGTGACCCTGCTTCATCGTGCAACAACCAGCTGCAGCACGCATTTGTGCGAAAGTCCAGGGAACTTATGACATCAGGGAGGCAAGTGGGGAAGGCTGTACACACGCGCAATAACTGATTCTCAGCACGTTGACGTCACGGATGCGTTCCATTAGTTACGCAGGTGTTTTCTATGCAATAAAAGTTCATTATTGGCCGTACTCGATTTCTTATACTTACAATAATGCATTGTTATTTACATGGCATTTTAAAATTTCTACAATGTGATATATGAAACAGAAAAGAGCGTGCTGCAGCACTGGAGCACGTAAGAACGAGCCGCCAGTAGTCCTAACTGAGAGCAATTTAGCGTTGATTTTTCTATAGAAAGCCTCATTTTAAATGCAACACACATTTAGCAATGGGCTCAAAAATCACCAATAGAACATTAAAACCCGATTGGAATTAAGAGAATAAAGAATTACAAATAGCTTTAGTGAAGCGAACGATACTTGATGTGATTAAAGGAACTGGAATTAGTACAGTACGCGCAAGATAGGAAGAGCGCTGGATTTACGGTGTGGTGCGGGCAGAGGGGAAGAAACGAGAGCTAACGCTCTTTTGTTTCTGCAGTGTGATCAACCTTGAAAAACACAGTTCAGCAAAATAGCGTGTTAGATAAGTGAAGATATCACAAGTTACGTTGCATCCTCTGAAAACATTTCTTAGTTTTGCCCACGCCAGCTCAATTGCATTCAGATCACAGTTATACGGAGGAAGACGAGTAATAATGTGTCCCCTTTCGAGAGCCATAACATCCACAAATGTTCATACAAATATAAATCATTTTCAAGTAAATGCTGATGTACATTACCACCACACTCGTAACAAGGATAAACTGGCAATTCGAGCGCACCAAACGAGCCTGTATGAAGGAAGCTTTAACTACAAAGGGATAATGTTATATAATAAACTTCCAAATTCATTTAAACAAGCTGCATCATTAAAACACTTTAAGTATAAGGTTAAGAAATTTTTACATGCACGCTGTTTTTATACAGTTAATGAATTTTTAGAATTACCCATGTTAATGAGTACTGGGAGCATAGTACATTCACAAACCTGTAATATTTATATTATGACATTTCTTGTAGTACATTAGTCTATGCTAATACCACATGCAACCATAGAAAAGCTGCTTACTGTGTATATTGTATGTAATCAGTTTGACTTTATGTATATACTGCATTTTTACATTTTGACGTGTCTCATAACATGTATATGTTGCCAAGGACGAACTAAAATTCTAATTTTAACATACGGTTGTTGTAAACTGGTTAGCTAATTAACCTCGAAATTGATCAAAACGAAATATGGCGAACATGATAAAGCTTGGCGTATTAGCTAGTAGATGTCAGTGTGGAGCGCATTTGAAATTTCAAAGTTGTCATCTATGTTTACGGAGTTAAACGAAACTTGCCGAATGAGGACTTGGAACCGGATCGCTCTTCTGATCGCGCGCACATAGTAATTCATCCGTTTTACAGAATGGTCACTTGCTGGCTGAATTGAAAACAGCATTGGTCACTTACAAACAAATGATGCCCTAATGTGTAAAATCGACCTTCTAATTGTTATGGATATGCATTCTGGATCACGTTTATGTCTCTTACTGGACGGGCACATAGAAGGATGACTGCAATGGGTGAAATGACGCTCAGTCCGTAGAGCTTAGAGGTAAATTACATTCATCTTTCAGAGTAAGAAAAAACTTCAGAAAAAATCTTATTCAGGTAACTCACCCTGACCGAGATTCGAACTTGGGACTACTTGAGTATGAGGCACAGACGCTACCAACTTTGCTACAGAGACAGGCATATACTTCTAATGTATCCATGTTTAGAGCGTCCTCCTTTGTGCGCTAGTTAAGTACCTTGTCAAGTTTAAAAGAGCGCATCTGAATTATTTACGTGTCATTAAACATATTATTCACAAATAATACGCTTTGTTGAGTTTCAGTTTAACAGAATACAGCGTGTTATTGTCTTTCTGAACAAGTTATTCACTGTGAAAATAAACACCTCGTTTGTTTGGTCTATAATACCTTCATGATAGATGAAATGCAAGGCTCAGATTTGGTGAAGATGTAACTGAACGTTCAATTTTTACTTAAAGTATTCATCTGCAGTCAAACACTGTCTGAACAAACGTGCTCTATCGCTCCACACGAACGTCATTGTTTTCTGCTGTGCCTGACGTCTGGAAGCCGCGCTGTAGTTTCCAAGTTTCGGCTGTAGTGAGGTGGGCACTATCTTTCTGCAGATAAAGTCCTTACTGCATTAGCTACTAGTAGCTCTTTACCTAGAACGCGTTTCGTTGAACCCTCCTAACAATCAACTGTTGTATTTTGATTTAGCTAACTCTGGTAACGACTGAAACGCATCTGTCGGTGACCTGATCAATTTATCACATCAAATGTGGTAGCCATATCATATTTCCTTATAAAAATCGTTTCCATAGTGGATAAATCTGTTGTACCCGGAACACTTTTTTAATAAATGAATTTCCTGTTCTATATTATGGTACGCCACTGCAGATTTGAACATTTCTTTGCATCCAAAATATTCTTTAAGCCTAATATTCAGATTCCTTTTAGTTTTCTCAATGTAGAAGTTGTCATAACCTTTTGCAACTTTGTAGGATAAACACTTGACTGTAGGACTTTTTGGAGAAGGTGAGGTTATGTACATTTACTCTCTGAGATTTTACTGTTGATTGGGGAGATTGTAGCTATCTGTCTGCATGTTTGTTGTCTTCTGAATGTATTAATATTCCTTATAAGCAATTCTGCACTAACACGATTATATTCTGCAATGTAAACTATATAGTTGTATTCATTGGTATATTCGGACTTGTTTAATGGAACACTGACCAGCCTATAGTTAAGCTATTGATGACAGCATGCTATATTAGTTCAAATTGTGTCATCTGATTTTATGACATTTTCTGTATGTTTTTTTTTTTTTTTTTTTTTTTTTTTTCGTATATTGCCAAAGTCTAGTTACTTTTACCTAAACTTCCTGATTATTTTCAAGTCAAGAAAGACAATTTGATTATTCCTTTCTTATTCAACAGAAAGCTTTATTGTAGGATCCTATAAGTTAGATATCTGTTCCACATTTGCTAATGTCCAGATGTTATCCACATATCTAAGCTAACGCTGTTTCAGAAGTGGACCTGTCATGGCAGAGGATATTAGCGCGAATAACAGGTACCAATTGTAAAAACAAACACGCTATAGTTATTAGCTTTAATAAAGGTTCTTTTGCATCAATGCCCGGAAATGAATAAATCACGAGAATACGTAACCGGAAATGATGTAACAAGTTTTGCATATTTGAAAGGCCAAATGAATGCATTGCTCTAATTTTAGCTGTTTTTATTTCTGCCTGACATTCCGCGATACATGTTGACTTATGAAGTAATGTTACGCAGATAAAACCCCTCATCCAGGTACAGCACTAGGACCACCAAAATCGATAATTTCTTCGATAATTTCTTCGAATTATAGTCTTGCAGTTGCCATTTGGCGTTGCTGTTCACATCATCCAAACAAACAAAACATTGTCAATCCAAGGCTACCTATATCCTAGACTACATCTTCACCAAATCTCAATTAATTATATCTCAGCTCATTAAGAACCTAATATTCTAAAATCTATTTCGAAGTTTCTCTTTTCTAATGCTAAAAATTAAAAACACTACCATGAAAATGTCCAAAATAAAATCCTGCTCTAAAGAAACCTTATAATGCACCGAGTCTTCAAGCTTCCCACATTGTAATTAGTTCTTCTTAACAAAGTATGTGGAATTATGAAATGAGAGTAGTTCTAAAGCACAGAAACTCAAAGAATACTTATTCCATTAGTTAGAAATAACTGCTGTTTCACTGCGATGTAACAATGACATAAAACAAAATGGCGACTCCGCAGAATTTATTGTCTTTCCTATCGTGTAAACTTTACTTACAGAGGCCGACAGAAGTATTCGAATAATATAACAAGTAACATTGCACGTACTATAAATACTGTAATATTTGTTTGACAGCGTTGAATTGTTAAACATGTAAACATTAACCCTTTGTGTCTCAGAAATAATATTTAAAATATCCCTTTGCATGCATTTATTACACAATCTGTATTCTGTTTATTCTATTGCCCCGTTTATTGGAGGACATAAGTATTCGAACGTACCCAATCGAACAGAGAGAAAGGTGGTTGGACGTACCCTACACGCACCTACCACATAGCAGTTGTGTTTATGCTATGCCTCGAGACAGTGTTCTCACAGTTATTCAGCCGATTGTGAACTCACAGGTAATATGAGAACGTAAAGATACGGAGACAACGGTGGCAGAGAGGAATATCGTGATAAATATGTAAAGACAAAACAAATCTCTATCTGAAATTGCTAAAACCATTAACAGAAGCAAAACTAGTGTCCTGCATAATTCAGCACTTCAAACAGAAAATACCGTTGTAAATAAACCTAGAAATGGCGCTCCTTCTAAATTCACCACTAGAGACAGAAGGCAAATAATAAAAATGGTGAAGCAGAATCCGAGTGTCACTGAATCTGAGATTAGAGGATGCCTTGAGCAATATTCTGGCACTGTGGTTCACACCAGAACAGTTGAACGGGTTTTAAATAGTACTGTGTACAATGCCCGCGTTCCTAGGAAGAAACCATATGTTAATAAGGTTAATAAAAAGGCGTATAGAATTTGCTAAACAGTATGTGGTGAAACCAACACAATTTAGGCATAAGGTTCTCTGACCCGATGAGAGCAAATTCTGCTTTTACAAGAGTGATGGACGTCTTAAAGTGTGGAGACTGCCAAATGCATAATGGGAACCTAAGAACATGGTAGCTACAGTGAAACATGGTGGCAGTAGTGTGATGGTATGGGGCTGTATAGCTTCATCTGGCTTTGGGGAACTGGTGTTCATAGATGAGATCATGGACAAATTTCAATACAAGAGGATTCTCGAAAACAATATTAAAAAGAGCGCAGGGAAGCTGGGATTAGGGAATGATTATTACTTCCAGCAGGGCAATGATCTGAAGCATACTGCTGAAATTGTAAGGCTTTGGATCGTGTATAACACTCCTCACACTTTGAAGACACCGCCGCAATCTCCAGATTTAAATCCTACAGAGAACATCGGGAAGGAACTCGAGGAGCACGTGAGGAACCATCGCATCAGAGGCAAGGACCATATGAAAGAACTTCTTCAAACAGTGGAGAAATATGGACTCTGGAGTCGCTAAACAACACATAAAGACAATGCCCAAACGATTATCAGCAGTAATTCCAAGAAAGGGGATGATAACTAAATACTAGCTGTTCTCTGTTTGAATACTTATGTCCAGATGTAAAGTAACCGTTTTATTTCTCCTTGTAGTGCAAATTAGTTTCAGTTGCTATTTATGAGTCTATATGTTTGATGGAAGACTCAAGTTTATTTTGTACCAGTTGTATTTACGTATGCTTACTCTGTGTAGCTTTAAAATAATAGGTATAAGTAATAGATATGTTTACGTTTGAATACTTATGTCGGCCTTTGTACCTTGCTATTATTTTCGCATCCTTTTGCATGTGGTCTTGACATCTTGACACCGAATTGGATATAGAGATAATGAACTTTGAGACTGTAGTGTGATGTTAACCATTTAGTATTAGCATATCCGATAAGACAGACGGCTACGAGCTATTTCTAAGTATATCTCATGGGTCCTTTTCAACCATCATCTCTTCTTCCGGGTTGATCTGTATATAATACATACGGTTGGTACATAATACGTACAGCGGTAATGCTCCCCATACTACGCGCATTATGCTCAGACGCAGTAGACCACCATCATGGCTGGTAGTGTCTCGAAATAACCTACGGACAAGACAAGACAAGATTCCGCACAGTTGCTTTCTGGTATGCATAGACAAAATCAATAATTACAGTCCAAACAAACTAACGGAGAGAATGTGGAGGAAATGCACCTGATGGTAAAAGCCATTAAGGCATAATATCAAAACCTTTTGATGGCTGGAACTACAATAAACAATCCGAAGGTCCTCGTCGATGTGTTACAAAACAAATTACAGCAATATTTCAGAGAAGCCATTAACAATCAATTCGTCAAGCATCCCCGGCACTCAATATGTATCGAGTGCTTCATAAGTTGCAAATAGTTACAAAATAATACCAGATGACAGGATACGATGACAAGCATTCCTATTGAAATGCTGAATTGTAATGACAAGGACTCTCAACGTCTTGTTTTCAACATTTAATGCTTCAGGATCTGTTAATATGCACAATGTAGCATTCTGGGGTGTACATGTCTACCATGAATTTGCTCGGTTCTATTTTCTTTCATAAGAATTCAATAACTGGCCGAGCGTAATAAGACATGTTCTTGTACCCCCAGGTAGCTGATATTTCAACAAGACCGAATTCCTTACGCAACAACGAAGATGAGAAAACTTTCCGGATGGTTGGATTGGACGCGACACACCAATTTGGTGGCCACCACATTCAGCAGACATCACCACACTGAACTTTT